>CM022703.1:62978822-63339462 GCA_012295165.1 Asparagus setaceus | reverse complement strand
ATTTTTTTGTTTATACCAATGAAAATAATAATGTTATATAATTTCCCTTTAACATGGAAGTTAGTAAAGATTATTTTTTCACTAGATTTCCTTATTAAATATAATTTTGACAGTTAAATTGTCTTTTAAATAAATAAAACGTGTTAAATTGCCTTTTAAATAAATAAAACGTGACATCCATTTTGCTATATGTTCTTTCGCCAACATATCCACTTCGTTATAAAAAAAGCATTGCAAATCTCATGAAAAACAAGGTATTCAAATGGGGAAATATACATTTAACACAACCAAAGGTACGCACTCAACAAAGCGCAAGCAATTGCACACAATACACTTAAATATACCAAGACTCTTCCGTGCATATCATTATAATAATAACAACAGCAGCTCACTTTTAACCAAACTTCATCATTTGAAACGATAATTTTGCTTATATTTGTTCCATGTATGAGGGTAAATCTTTTCGCTTTCTGAAGAAGACGGGTTTGACTCAAATTTAATAAAATCCGTATATGAAAAAATTAATCCAGCTGTTTCTAGCTAAGAAATCGAATTGACCATATCTAGTCCTAGCTTGCCCTGGTTGGGGAGCTTGATTAGTCGTTGGCTGTGGGTGTTCGCCTGCAATGTAAGATTCCCCGTCTGTCATATTATGGTCTGCCATATTTATAACAAGGGTATCTTCATATTCACTTAATTCTGATGATGAATCTTTTTGACTATCTTCTGAATAATAGTTCATTATAGAACTATTATTGTCCATCATTTGGTTTGCTTGCTATAAAGCAGCAAACTCCGTCTGTGGATATTGTACTTGTTGTGTTAATGTCTGTAATTGTTATCTTAACACAACTCTATTATCATGACTAAAAGTCTCGTTAGAAGGATATCCTGTTAGACCCTTCTTTCATCATCATATTTAAATTATTTGTCCAGGCCATTTACGAGGTGATCTCTCACTATGGTTTGGACTTTTATTGTTCCTTTGAATATCATTTGTATTCAAGGTTTTAATTTCTTCAATTTATTTTTGAAGATTCGGGATATTGGTGTTTATATCCTCTAAAGGATACATCATATCAATTATAGAATTTAGCATGGAGGCTAAACTCGGTTGTTGGCGACCGGTAGAGTCTTTGGTAGATGGAGCAAGTGCTTGTAACTCTTTGGTTCAAGACTTAGCTTATAGGTTTCCAGATTACATGACATCGTCGATAAGCTGTATAATGAAGTCATAGACATGTTAGCAGAAAAAGGTCGATAATGGCGTTAAAGAAAGATGAAGCATGCGGAAGTGATCATATAGCATGAGTAGCGCAGTACAAGGCAATAAAATAGAAATAATAGTCGCACAAATCAGAGTATAAATTATAACAAATTTGTAACTTTGGTATCTTTAATGTTGACAGTTATGTCCCACACCAACCGAGTTGTAGGTGATTTTGGTCTCGATTTAAAATCGACAAGCTTTCAGGATATTGTCAAAATAATCATCACCATGTATACACAAAAATGCAAACCCCAAAATCCCTCTGCTTACATTCTCATCATCAAGAGCTTGGTTTAAGCTTCAGAGGGATGATATTGGATAATAACTCTAACGATACTTTCTTGTTGAGATGCAGATCTATATGGATGTTGTTGGATGCCTAGTCTTTCATATGATAGTGAAATCAGAGTAGTAATCTTATGGGAAAGCCGACACGCGTCCCGCCCCTACCTAATCGACGAGTTAGAAGCTAAGATAACTCCTGCTCTCCCGCACACTCAATAGGCCGATTAACCATGTAGCCAAGTAAAAGGTGGTACTGCCACGACCTACCCATCAACTCTACACACAACCGCGACTCGGCTTGCTATCACGTCGAGAACTTTCACGGCCGACTCGATAAACCAACAACTTGGCGAGTAAAGGGCGGTGATTGTCGGCGACTCACCCGTGACGATCGCGAGAGCGGTAGTTACTCGAACCCTCGCCAACAAATGATCGCCTTTGCATTAATCGCTCGACAAAATCATCATTGCTTCTTATAGCCTTTATGACTCATCGGACTTAGTCACTCCGCACCTCGCCATCCCCGCATTAAATACCTAGCTAACTCCTCCTTCCAAGTACCGCCACCCGTGACAAAGGTGATGACTAGACAACCGACCGCCAAAGTTACCCATTTACCCCCTAACCCACTATAAAAGAGAACGTACTACCTAAGGTAAGGGATCGAATCATTTTTCTCATGCAAGTTTAAACCACTCACTTTATATTTTCCCACTCAAGATCAACTACGACTTGATCGTCGGGAACAACCGAGAACATAACTCCGCCCTCTCACGAGCTTCTTCATGTGTAGAAGAACAAATACCAAAATCGATCATCCAAGGAGATTGAGAACTCTAACACTCTCACAATCCTCGCATAAACCCTATTTGATAGCTAACATCAACACTTCCCAAACCAACAAATTAGCATGTTCATCACCAATAATCCGCTATAATAACACTACAACAAAAGTTATAAATTATGATACATTTTTTGTCTCTACGCAACATATTTTTGTATCACACAAATAGAGCACCCACCCATGACAAAAGTGTGGGTAGAGCATGTGAGAGCGCCTTTCTATGACGCGGAGAATGTGTCGAAAACTTGTGACACATACATATCATAAAACTCAAGACATATATGTGTCGAGATTAGTGACACAAACATATGCCACAAAACTTGTGACACATACATGTGTCAAGAGTAGAACACATACAGTGTCTAGACATAAAATATAAAGAGTATCACCATTCAACACTATAACTTCTAATGTTACCCATCCTAGGATTACTCTCACCAAGCACACTTAACAATAGAGTTGTTTGGCTTATACATTATCATATATGTTTAATAATCAATATACTTAAAATATAAGACTTATTATTTAAGTCCATCAATAGATCCTCACACAACCAATGTATGACTATGAACCTTTTTCAAATTTATTTTATTTTATATCTAATGATACAAATATATGTCATGATTTGTCACACTTTTTATTTGTGTCACTATTATTTAATTATTTGCAAATAAAATAACACTTTAATATGTATCATAAAATAAGTGTGGACACATTCGACTTTTATTGTCGTGAATCCTTATGCACTATATTAATGATGCACCAAGAGAATATTTGTATTAAACAGTTCATAATATTATAGACGAGGATCATTGGGTACTTTTAAGCTATTATTGTTTTTGTAATTCAAATAAATGTCTCAATCAGTTAGGGATTAGTTGCATTTTCTATTATGTATATGTTGTCAGACATCTATAAATGCAAAGAGTGAGAAATTATTTTTTGGGGGTTGTGCAATCAACATTCATATTGCCAACCCTAAGATTGGCGTTTGGGTCCTTGTCAACCTCTGATGTTACTGATAACCAACTTGACCTTTGGAGCATGAGCACTTGTTTCTGCATCAAAAATCTATGGGATCAGCTGTGAAGCAAGCTATTATGCGTTCTTTGAGTTTAATGTAAATCAAAGACTAGACCTCATTTGTTTAATAGTTAGTATTTACAATTTTGAATAAAAATTTCTCTTGCAATATAGAAAGAATGATAATAGCACAAGTATTATAATTGAAAGGTAAGACTTAAACTTAATTTCTCATGATCATATTCTTAGAGACCTATTACATCGCGTGCTTTCTCTTTATTTCATACTTGCAGCACTGGAAAGTATATAATTTAGCCCGCAGCTAGTGAGTTTAGATCCTTGTAATTGTTAAATTGTCAAGAGTTACAAATACTAACAATTCAAAGGCTGCATAAACGAAATTAATCCAACAATTTGCCTGTAAACTTGAATAGTAGGTCACAATATGAAATTACAACAAATTCATGCTGAATGAGAAAGCGAAAAAGCTATGTTTGTTTGCCCCGGTCAATAGAAATAGTAGGAGAATAGAAATGAAAATTACGAGTTGTCATATATTGCAAATAAGTTAACTTAAAAGATCATAAAACTTGCATATTGATTGTCAAAACCTACTCATTCTATTTTTAAGCAGTCAATATGGAAACTTTCAATCGATATCTTGTGGACATGGGAAATGAAAGAAGCAGTCTTCTCATTTCTTCTCCAAATTCCTTTACTTGAGATTCAATCTCTATAACAAGGAAATACGATGAAGTTTTCTTGAATCAGTAGAATAATCTATTTTTGTGTAAGACTATATACAAAATACCTAAGTATAAATTGACAAATGATACGTATTGGGTTTCTTAATTCCACGTATTTTGGTTTAGACGCTTCCCTAAGAAACCTACATCATACTTGAGAGTGAGAGCATGGGCTTGCCTATTATATATACGCAATTTAAAATCTATAACTAAAAGTTTGTCTCTAGTCTTCCAAAAGAAACGTAGTAAGTGCACTTTTCTATGCAAAAGATATCAAAAGATATTAATTTAGATTAGCTTAGATATTTTTATGATTGTAATGGAAGCTTGAAAGCTTGAATGTCATAATTCAAGTATGAGGGTTCATCCGTTATTCATGACCAATGTTTTCGTTTCTTAATGAACTTCACAAAAAATGAGCTCTCTAACTATGTAAGAAAAAAATTCAGAATGGAAATAACATACCAATTCTGCAACATTAATCAACAGGTAACACGAGGATTATACCGTGAACATCTGCAGAAATATGAAAAATTGTCGTTAGATTATTTCGATGAAGGACCAGATACTATTCCAAAATTTGTAAACTAAAGTTTGATTCTGTGTCAAGAAATTCTCATCTTCCACACTAATCACTTTCTGCAACTTTGATTTCATAGCATGATACAACCTATATCACACTCATAGATACAAGAAAAGTGTATTTGGATTTAAATATCAATTCAATCAAGAGAATGCAAGCAGATCCATGCTTCATCTCACATCCATGTCGAATAACACTACAAAACAATCTAAAGGACACCATTGTAATTTCATCAGAATGGCCATTGCAGGTAAACTTTCATAGATTTCTTTAGAGTGGGGATGAGATTCATCAGATGAAATAAATTGATGAAGAACACCATCAATTTCCATAAAACTACAACCTCGAACCTTCTCTACTCTTCTCTTCTTCATTGTTCTTTTCAATATGAAAAAAAACATATGAAAAAAAAAAAGAGAGAGAATAAATTTTTGACTTCACCTTCTCATACCAAAGGTAATTACGAATTTTATCATTGTTCAAGTCGACCAACAAATATAAGTGCTTTCATTCTTATCTGCTTTACTTTGTGCATATTAGAATTTGCATTGAGGACAATGCAAAATTTAGGTGTGGGGGTGGGGATTAGTCATTTTTATCTTTATCTTAGTTTTTTTTCCCTCTTTTTCTTACCATTTTTATGTCATTTTTTTCTCTTTTCATCATAAAAAAAATAGTCACTTGCCAACTTAATAGAGTTGATTAATAATTGATCAATTTGATAGAATTTAAGTCTTCTAATCCTTAGTTAGTTCTATACTCAAGTTTACCTTTTATGATAACTCCAAATAAATTTCTTAAGAAATGATTTTCAAGTAGTATACTTTACTTAAGTTTCAACTTAGATTTTTAATTAAAGTAATGGAATTTTTGCATGCTTAACTTAGAGTTGAAAATAATTTTTCAAGTTGTCTTGATCCAAATATTGTTCGAATATATATACATATACACATATATATATTATACTAACTTAACAAAAGAAGAAAAATTTCTCTTAAAATCATTGGTGGTTCTATTTTACTAAGCCTAAGTTGACTAAGTAATTAAGCCCGAGGAGTATTTCTATACTTAATGACCTAAGCCCAATTGGGTTGGGATTCATTGGCCCAAAACTCGCTAAATGGTCACTTAGAAAGTCCGATTAAAAGAACAAAACCACCAAGGAATAAAGAGTTAATAAAAAATAAATAAATAATAATAATAATTGTCATACTAATCATGTTTTTATATATAGTTATATTTGTATATGTTCTTGAAAAATTAAATGGATTTAAAGACTTGAAATTTGTTTAAAACAAAGAGTTAGCATGTTCTTTTCAAAACTTTCAAATTAAATTTTTGAGTTAAACTTGGTTTTGTATAACTATAATGAAAGGATTTTCTTAAGAAAATTACATTGGAGTTATGATAAAACGTTTTCTTGAGTATTAACCAACTTCAATTGGAATGTTTGAAGATATCAAATGAATTAATTATTTTATTAACTTCTTTAATTTGGCAAGTCGACTGAATTTTGTGGGTATATTCACTTGCAAACCCTCACGAGACTACAACTCGCCCACTAGGGTAACCTAGGGGTTTAAAGGCTTGTTTTATGTGCTAAATACAACCGCGATTCCCGCGAAGTGAGTTAGGTTTTCTTTTTATTTTCTTTGCTAGAGGACTAGCAAAAGTTTAGGTGTGGGGTATTTGATTATCACATTTTAATGACATTTTTATACCCTCATTACCTATGTTATATGAATAACGATATTACTAATAATCATTTTATCTTATTTTGTGCTAATAAAGAAATAATAAATAAAAGCCCAAATGACTCAAATTCTCTGAATTTCTATCAATATTTGAAGCCCAAATCTGAAGACAAACAAAGGCCCAAGATACCAAATTGATCCAAGAGAAATTCGTGAAGAAAAATCAAGAAAAGACAAATTCTTGGAGAATCATTCTTGACCAACCGTTACTAACCGGTTGGTTAACGATCGCCAACCGATCGGTTTGCAACAGATTCCAAATTAATGGTGGATTTCTCTTCCTTTTGGCTAGGTTTGATCCAATGGTTCACATCAACTCCGTTGGGCTATAAATAGGGTGAAGGTCGAGGGTTTTGAGTGTGAAATATTTTGTAAAACTCCATTTGGAGAGGAGGGTCACTCTTAATTGAGAAAACCTTCCAAAAATTATAACTTTTGTTACACAATAAATAAAATGTTTCACCTTCAATTTCCTTTCTCTTCTTCTAATCCAAGGACCAAAAGGAGGATTAGATAAAGATCGAGTTGTGGGTTTCTATTTTGTTTCTTTTTCATTTTCTTTCTTGTTCATTTTATTGCTTTGTAGCTTAGATTTACTTTCATGCAATTTAATTTCATGCAATTTACTTTCATGCAATTTACTTTCATGCAATGTATTTAATTCTTGCATTTACTTTCTAGAATAGATTTTTCTTTTCTTTAATTCACCTTGAGGCTAGAACCCTCTAGGGAATTACCCTTTTCTAAGTGTGGAGCCAATATTTGTGGGATCCCTAGAGATTGTTTGAAACTAGCTAACAAATCCAACTCATTTTCATGAGATTGAGATAAGCTAAGTGGATCTACTCTAGATTCCTCATATCTTTAATTAATCCTTCATACTTTACCTTCTTTATTTTCCTCTTATCCTTGCTTTTCATTTGTTTGTTATTTTCCTTTATTTTTGATTCTTGATTTCATTGATTTTTACTTCTCTCTCAATCTCATATTCCCTCCATGTGCACATAATCTCAAACCCAGTTTTGTTGTTATTTGCACATAATCACAACCACATTCTCAACTTCATTTTTCTCCTCTTTTGCACATAATCCACATCCACTCTCTCTTATCTCTCCATATCCACTTTCACCATTTTCTTACTCTCATTTTATTTGAATAACTCCTAATTGTCACGCGCATAATTTGAGAACCAAAACTTAAGCAAAACTCTTCCTACTTCGCCTCGGATCGATAATCTTTATACTATAACTTGATAAAGGTTGTAGACTTGCAACTTAGGAGGTAATCATTTATTTCCCATCAAGTTCAAGGGTAGGAACTCTTCCTAGCTCGACACTAAACATTCAGGGGAATGTTGGGGAGGCGTTTGTTGATCTTCAGACTTGAGGGCGCATGGCTGGGTTTCCTATTTTTGTTCAAGGTATGCATATAAGGGGCAGAGTGATTGATCACGAATTTACACTCGCATTCGATTGGAGGCATGGTGTAGATGGGTTACTCGCTTCGGCATAATTACAAACACTAGGTGTGCATGCTTTAGCGGCAAGACGTGACTGTGTCCTGGGGCTCGAGGGGGTGCTGATTCTTGGAATCAGTCATACACACATTCACATCTTCGACACCATTCCCTGAAGCAAGATTTGTCCCTGAGGGTACAGGCTGACCAACATAGGTTGGGTTGTTCTCTGTATCGGGTTCCTCCCCTGCATAATCATAAGAGTTTGCATGAGAATCGTCCGTAGGGTTTGGTGTGACTTGTAGGATAGCAGAAGGTGAGTTAGGCTGAGAATCCGCTGCTATTGAAGAACCCGAGTCAGAGCTAACCTGGGTTTGGGCTGGTTGAGAGGACTTCGGCAAAGTTCCAGGATTTTGACCCTCTGAGGCACTGACGGGAGCTTCACTTGAGTGGGAAAAGAGAAGAATTGTGGGGGCTTTAAGGTGAGCCTGCTCGATGATGACTACTTGTCTGTTCACCGCATCCCACACCCACCCCTCCTCACCCACCACCCCTTGAGCTCACTGAGCACGATAAGGGCTGAAGCGTATTTTGCCTGGGAGAGAGTCAAAATCCTTGAGAGAGAGAGAGAGAGAGAGAGAGAGAGAGAGAGAGAGAGAGAGAGAGAGAGAGAGAGAGAGAGAGAGAGAAGAGATGAGAGGGGAGCACAGATTTGGAGATGAAGGGTATTCTTAGAATTTTCAATTTCTTGGGAAAATATAATATAAAGAATGAGTGTATTATACACATTGGGTTTAAAAATAAGTGGGATGAGATACTTTGGGTTTATGAGTGTTTGTATCAGTGAGTGGGTTTTATAATAAGTGGGGGTAAAACTTTGGGTTAAAAGAGAAAAACCCCAAAAAAAACCCTTCAACCCTAAGAAATGGGTTATGATCAACCCTAAGAAGTGGATTATAATCTGGATCTCTGATAGACATAAATCCGTATGAGTTGAATTCCGAAGTCAATCCAGAATGCAAGAAGAAAACACTTTAAACTAATAAAGTCAAGACACTCTCAATCTAGATTATGACATGTAAGCAGAATACGGAAAAAATAATAATAAATAAAGATTTCATAGCTATATTGTGCACATACATAAAAGGTAACAACATGCGGTTAACGAGTATTTTTATCTAGAATTGATGGACGAGCGAGCTTATCGGTCTTTATGAACATGTTGACTTAAACATCAAAGTAACGATGCCGAAAAGAGCCCTCAACACTCAACCTACCTTTCTTTGGTGTACAAATGTACTTAGATGTTGTTGCCTACATGGATTGTTTAACTATAATATCTCATTGGTATTTGTCTGAATACCTAAAACTAATTAGCCAAATGTGTATTTCTTGATTATTGTTCATTGTTACTACAATGATAAAGTATGTACATTTGCATTGTCTTGCATTTCCACGGATATATGATAATAAATATATCCACAAATATCTATCCACCTTTGTACCCTTATATTCACGGTAATTATTTTTATTTTTATTTTTTTGGGGTAAGATATGTAAATAGTCTAATACATCTTGTCAACCCTTGCTTCAAACATAAGCTAACATACGGTGGGAACAAGTAACCGCTATTATAAATTACCAAAAGAATAGAGAGAACCGCTATATAAACTAATATATTCATTTATTTATTTATAATTAACCAAAGATTATAATCGACCTAATAACTTGGCTCATGTGCAAGTAAAGAAGTACAGTTAAAAAAGTACGACGTGTGTAGGACTCTTCCGACAGTGGCAAAACAGCAAATATTTTGACATTCAAGGGTAGAAACAAATTTATCAAGTACCGTGTATTTTGTCAGAACAAACACGGCATTCTCATGATATCGCAGTATCCAACGCCTTTTTATGGCACGGCGAAAAACCACCGCCTTAAAACGTACACTCGCCATCAGCTTACCAAACTGAGTCCACCCCCGAAATGGCAGTTCCGTAAATAAATACGATGTCCACATTCGTTGGTACCGGCTAAGATAGAGAATGAGTGAGCGTATCACACACATACAATGAAAACGTATGAAACTCCCGCGCTTCGCGAACCTTGACTTGGACTCTAGAAAGTGAAAGGACGGAGCGCATTTTTGTCCCCACTTTTTTCACGAAGCTTCGCGTTTTTTCTAGATTTGCAATAACCGAGCCGCGGTGTTAAAATATTGCAAATTCTTAATTTTTAAGCTTCTGATGCGAAAAAGGAGGAGACGGTTGCAAGCTGATAACAATGTAAAGAACTTGTGATATTCTTGATGGTCTTCGTTATTTAGCGTGTCTATACATTGAGTCAATACGAGACCAAATGCATAAGGACCAATATGAGGACGTAGTCTGGATTCAAACTTCGCAAAGCCAAAATTATATAGCTTCTGGTTTTCAGACTTTGGACTCGGGCTTGTGAGCTTCGACTTGTATGCTTTTTACTCCAGCCTCTTAGAAGCTCCGCCACCGAGACCATATAATATTTAGCGATTGTTTTGTTGCATACATCTGTTTTTAAATTTTACATTTTGAAAAATTGATGGGTATCAAGGTTTTCTAGATTTGGGGGTAGAAAGATATCGAAACTGTAGTTACAACTTAAATCATTGTTGCACTTTATTTTGATTATAAATGCAACTAAGCTTAAATTTACGTAAGTCATAAGCTACAACAAAACATATATTCACAACTATAATTGTGACTGTAACCGCTAATTGTCGTCCGTTCAAAAAATGACTCAATCGTAACGTTACGACTCCATGCTATGAAACAACTCTATAGCGTGGGTTTTGGGTCGGAGCCGGATCCACTTGTGCAATTTTACAACCAAGCCCAAAAGTTTTCCAAGCAATTTACACCACTACTTTTCATGAATTGTCAATCAAAAACTTCCACTTTATGAGATTTGATGGATGGGCCCTACACTGAAGGCTATAGCACACGCTTGTGGGGCGTGTACAATTTGGATAAGAAATTGCTGGTCCATCTCCCTTTTATAAATGGGACGGGGTGTCAACCCCCGGACCAATGATATTTTGACACGTCATTGGCGGTGTCAATGATGCAAAGCGAGTCGGTCGTTTTTTTTTATTAGCAGATATTTTTATTGATCATTAAAAATATGACAAAGTGGTGACAAGTTTTAGGAGGAGACGGTTGCAAGCTGATAACAGTGTAAAGAACTAGTGATATTCTTGATAGTCTTCGTTATTTAGCGTGTCTATACGTTGAGTCAATACGAGACCAAATGCATGAGGACCAATATGAGGACGTAGTCTGGATTCAAACTTAGCAAAGCCAAAATTCTATAGCTTCTGGTTTTCAGACTTTTGATTCGGGCTTGTGAGCTTTGACTTGTATGCTTTTTACTCCAGCCTCTTAGAAGCTCCGCCACCGAGACCATAAAATATTTAGCGATTGTTTTGTTGCATATATACATCAGTTTTAAAATTATACAGTTTGAAAATTTGATGGGTATCAAGGTTTTAGATTTGGGGGTAGAAAGATATCGAAACTATAGTTACAACTTAAATCATTGTCGCAGTTTAGTTTGATTATAAATGCAACTAAGTTTAAATGAGTTTTTTAAACTACCTAATAATAGGGTAATTATCACGAAACCACATTTCATTTTCAATTTATACATGAACCACTAAAGTTAGTTTTGTTGCAATCAACCCTCACAGTCAATATTCACTAAAAACTAAAAATAAGCTTAAAAATTCAAGTTCAAGTACATGAGTTGTAGCTAATAAGACCAAATACTAAAAAATGAGTCATGTACATTGAATGTGAGTTTTAAAGGGTAATTTTAGATTTTAAGTGAAGAATATGACGGAATGTGGTTGATTACAACAAAAACCAACTTTAAAGGTGGTTTATGTATAAATTAAAAATAAAAGGTGGTTTCCGTATAATTACCCTATTATTAAGGTGATTTCTAGGATAAAAACCCAGGTTTAAATTTACATAAGTCATAAGCTACAACAAAATATATATTCACATTTATAATTGTGACTGTAACCGCTGATTGTCGTCCGTTCAAAAAATGACTCAATCGTAACGTTACGACTCCACGCTATAAAACAACTCTACAGCGTGGGTTTTGGGTTGGAGCCGGATCCACTTGTCCAATTTTACAACCAAGCCCAAAAGTTTTCCAAGCAATTTACACCACTAATTTTCATGAATTATCAATCAAAAACTTCCACTTTATGAGATTTGATGGATGGGCCCTACACTGAAGGCTATAGCACACGCTTGGGGGGCGTGTACAATTTGGATAAGAAATTGCTGGTCCATCTACCTTTTATAAATGGGACTGGGTGTCAACCCCCCGACCAATGATATTTTGACACGTCATTGGCGGTGTTAATGATGCAAAGTGAGTCGGTCGTTTTTTTTTATTAGCAGATATTTTTATTGATCGTTAAAAATATGACAAAGTGGTGACAAGTTTTTAGTAGGGGACAAGTTGCTAGTGGCACCTAACAATGAGACAGACCGGTGAAGATGTTTGTTTATTAGCGTTGTTAGGAGAGGACCTATTAACAAAACACGTTACGTGAGGGTGAAGAGAAAAAAAAAAACTTTAGAATAGAGGGAAAATTTCGTATGGAGAGCCCATGAATATATATCTTGTCTAACATAAATTTGATATACTTCACTGTTAGCTATCAGTACAGTTGAACTATTTTTATTTTAGTGGAGCCTATATCCAATTATCACAATTCCTACAAAATAATCTCAACGATACTGATCTCGGGATGACCCTAGTTTCTAATTCACATAAAAAGAAACACTCTAGTAATCTACGAACACATGACATCGTCGATGAGCTGTATAATGAACTCATAGACATGTTAGCAGAAAGTACCCAATCGGCGGCCATGCCGTCAAATAGGGAAGTTACATATTCTATGAATTGGACTGTATCCCATTCATAGAAATGCATTATTCTAACAATATGTTGGGTCCATCTATTGACATAATTTGTTCTTTCTCTAATTGGGATGTTGTCTATATTGAAATAGAGTCCTCCCGTACTGACTGGTTTATGAACAGCAGATTCCTCATAATTTTGCTTGTATTTGTTCCGCATGTATGAGGGTAAGTCTTTTCGCGGTTTTTGCGAAGAAGACGGGTTTGACTCAAATTTAATAAAATCTGGTATATGAAAAATTAATCCAGTTTTCGTTTCTAGCTAAGAAATCGAATTGACCATATCTAGTCCTAGCTTGCCCTGGTTGGGGAGCTTGATTAGTCGTTGGCTGTGGGTGTTCGCCCGTAACAGAAGATTCCCGTCTGTCATATTATGGTCTGCCATATTTATAACAAGGGTATCTTCATATTCACTTAATTCTGATGATGAATCGTTTTGACTATCATCAGAATAATAGTTCATTATAGAACTATTATTGTCCATCATTTGGTTTGCTTGCTGTAAAGCAGCAAACTCTGTCTGTGGATCTTGTACTTGTTGTGTTAATGTCTGTAATTGTTATCTTAACACAACTCTATTATCATGACTAAAAGTCTCTGGTAGAAGGATATCTGTTAGACCCTTCGTTTTCATCATCATATTTAAATTATTTGTTCAGTGCCATTTACGAGGTGATCTCTCACTATGGTTTGGACTTTTATTGTTCCTTTGAATATCATTTGTATTCAAGGTTTTAATTTCTTCAATTTATTTTTGAAGATTCAGGATATTGGTGTTTATATCCTCTAAAGGATACATCATATCAATTACAGAATTTAGCATGGAGGCTAAATCCTGGGTTGTTGGCGACTCGGTAGAGTCTTTGGGTAGATGGAGCAAGTGCTTGTAACTCTTTGGTTCAGCACTTAGCTTACAGGTTTCCAGTATTACATGACATCGTCGATAAGCTGTATAATGAAGTCATAGACATGTTAGCAGAAAAAGGTCGATAATGGCGTTAAAGAAAGATGAAGCATGCGGAAGTGATCATATAGCATGAGTAGCGCAGTACAAGGCAATAAAATAGAAATAATAGTCGCACAAATCAGAGTATAAATTATAACAAATTTGTAACTTTGGTATCTTTAATGTTGACAGTTATGTCCCACACCAACCGAGTTGTAGGTGATTTTGGTCTCGATTTAAAATCGACAAGCTTTCAGGATATTGTCAAAATAATCATCACCATGTATACACAAAAATGCAAACCCCTAAAATCCCCTCTGCTTACATTCTCATCATCAAGAGCTTGGTTTAAGCTTCAGAGGGATGATATTGGATAATAACTCTAACGATACTTTCTTGTTGGAGGCGTGCAGATCTATATGGATGTTGTTGGATGCCTAGTCTTTCTGTTATGACAGTGAAATCAGTAAGTAGTAATCTTTATGGGAAAGCCGACACGTGTCCTGCCCCGCACCTAATCAGACGAGTTAGAAGCTAAGATAACTCCTGTTCCTCCCGCAGCCGACTCATTAGGCCGACAACTTGCGTCATTAGGCCGACAACTTGCGTAGCCAAGTAAAAAGGCGGTACTTGCCGGCCGACCTACCCGATCAACTCTACACGCGACCCGCACTCGGCCTGCTATCATAGCCGAGAACTTTCACGGCCGACTCGATAAACCAACAACTTGCTTAGCAGAGTAAAAGGGCAGTGATTGTCGGCACTCACCCAGACGATTGCAGAGGCGGTAGTTACCGAACCCTCGGTGGCCCCGCCTTTGCGTGCTTTGCTTTCACGACAAAATCATCATTGCTCCAGCCCTTATAGCCTTTATGACTCATCGGACTTAGTAGCTCCAAGCACCTCGCCATCCCCGCATTAAATACCTAGTCGACTCCTCCTTCCAACAGCCACCGTGACAAAGGTGATGACCATGCCGTCAAATAGGAAGTTACATATTCTATGAATTGGATTGTATCCCATTCATAGAAATGCATTATTCTAACAATATGTTGGGTCCATCTATTGACATAATTTGTTCTTTCTCTAATTGGGATGTTGTCTATATTGAAATAGAGTCCTCCCGTACTGACTGGTTTATGAACAGCAGATTCCTCATAATTTTGCTTGTATTTGTTCCGCATGTATGAGGGTAAAGTCTTTCGCGGTTTTTGCGAAGAAGACGGGTTTGACTCAAATTTAATAAAATCTGGTATATGAAAAAATTAATCCAGTTTTCGTTTCTAGCTAAGAAATCGAATTGACCATATCTAGTCCTAGCTTGCCCTGGTTGGGGAGCTTGATTAGTCGTTGGCTGTGGGTGTTCGCGTAAATGAAGATTCCCGTCTGTCATATTATGGTGCCATATTTATAACAAGGGTATCTTCATATTCACTTAATTCTGATGATGAATCTTTTTGACTATCTTCAGAATAATAGTTCATTATAGAACTATTATTGTCCATCATTTGGTTTGCTTGCTATAAAGCAGCAAACTCCGTCTGTGGATATTGTACTTGTTGTGTTAATGTCTGTAATTGTTATCTTAACACAACTCTATTATCAAGACTAAAAGTCTCTGGTTGAAGGATATCTGTTAGACCCTTCGTTTTCATCATCATATTTAAATTATTTGTCCAGTGCCATTTACGAGGTGATCTCTCACTATGGTTTGGACTTTTATTGTTCCTTTGAATATCATTTGTATTCAAGATTTTAATTTCTTCAATTTATTTTTGAAGATTCAGGATATTGGTGTTTATATCCTCTAAAGGATACACCATATCAATTATAGAATTTAGCATGGAGGCTAAATCCTGGGTTGTTGGCGACTCGGTAGAGTCTTTGGGTAGATGGAGCAAGTGCTTGTAACTCTTTGGTTCAGCACTTAGCTTATAGGTTTCCAGTATTACATGACATCGTCGATAAGCTGTATAATGAACTCATAGACATGTTAGCAGAAAAAGGTCGATAATGGCCTTAAAGAAAGATGAAGCATGCGGAAGTGATCATATAGCATGAGTAGCGCAGTACAAGGCAATAAAATAGAAATAATAGTCGCACAAATCAGAGTATAAATTATAACAAAATTGTAACTTTGGCATCTTTAATGTTGACAGTTATGTCCCACACCAACCGAGTTGTAAGTGATTTTGGTCTCGATTTAAAATTGACAAGCTTTCAGGATATTGTCAAAATAATCACCACCATGTATACACAAAAATGCAAACCCCAAAATCCCCTCTGCTTACATTCTCATCATCAAGAGCTTGATTTAAGCTTCAGAGGGATGATATTGGATAATAACTCTAACGATACTTTCTTCTTGGAGGCGTGCAGATCTATATGGATGTTGTTGGATGCCTAGTCTTTCTGTTATGATAGTGAAATCAGTAAGTAGTAATCTTCATGAGAAAGCCGACACGTGTCCTGCCCCTTACCTAATCAGACGACTTAGAAGCTAAGATAACTCCTGTTCCTCCTGCAGCCGACTCAATAGGCCGACAACTTGCGTAGCCAAGTAAAAAGGTGGTACTTGCCGGCCGACCTACCCGATCAACTCTACACACAACCTGCACTCGGCTTGCTATCACAGTCGAGAACTTTCACGGCCGACTCGATAAACCAACAACTTGCTTAGCAGAGTAAAAGGGCAGTGATTGTCGGCACTCACCCAGACGATTGCAGAGGCGGTAGTTACCTCGAACCCCTCGCCAACAGCTGACTGCCTTTGCATTAACTGCTCTGACAAAATCATCATTGCTCCAGCCCTTATAGCCTTTATGACTCATCGGACTTAGTCAGCTCCAAGCACCTGCTGCCATCCCCGCATTAAATACCTAGCTAACTCCCTCCTTCCAACAGCCGCCACCTGTGACAAAGGTGATGACTAGGCCGCCAACTCGACTGGCCAAAGTTACCCATTTATCCCCCTAACCCACTATAAAAAGAGAACGTACTACCTAAGGTAAGGGGATCGATCATTTTTTCTCATGCAAGTTTAAACCACTCACTTTATATTTTCCCACTCAAGATCAACTACTGACTTGATCGTCGAGGAACAACCGGAGAACATAACTCCGTCCTCTCACGAGCTCTTCATGTGTAGGGAAGAACAGCGGGCCAAAATCGATCATCTGAAGGAGATTGAGAACTCTAACACTCTCACAATCCCCGCATAAACCCATATTTGATAGCTAACATCAACACTTCCCAAACCAACAAATTAGCATGTTCATCACCAATAATCCGCTCTAATAACACTACAACAAAAGTTATAAATTATGATACATTTTTTGTCTCTACGCAACATATTTTTGTATCACACAAATAGAGCACGACCCATGACAAAAGTGTGGGTAGAGCATGTGTGGAGAGCGTCTTTCTACACGTGAGAATGTGTCGCAAAACTTGTGACACATACATGTATCATAAAACTCACGACACATATATGTGTCGAGATTAGTGACACAAACATATGCCACAAAACTTGTGACACATACATGTGTCAAGAGTAGTAACACATAGTTATGTCTAGACATAAAATATAAAGAGTATCACCATTCAACACTATAACTTCTCAGAATGTTACCCATCCTAGGATTACTCTCACCAAGGCACACTTAACAATAGAGTTGTTTGGCTTATACATTATCATATATGTTTAATAATCAATATACTTAAAATATAAGACTTATTATTTAAGTCCATCAATAGATCCTCACACAACCAATGTGACTATGAACCTTTTCAAATTTATTTTATTTTATATCTAATGACACAAATATATGTCATGATTTGTCACACTTTTATTTGTGTCACTATTATTTAATTATTTGCAAATAAAATAACACTTTAATATGTATCATAAAATAAGTGTGGACACATTCGACTTTGTTGTCATGAGTCCTTATGCACAATATTAATGATGCACCAAGAGAATATCTGTATTAAACAGTTCATAATATTATAGACGAGGATCATTGGATACTTTTAAGCTATTATTGTTTTTGTAATTCAAATAAATGTCTCAATCAGTTAGGGATTAGTTGCATTTTCTATTATGTATATGTTGTCAGACATCTATAAATGCAAAGAGTGAGAAATTATTTTTGGGGTTGTGCAATCAACATTCATATTGCCAACCCTAAGATTGGCGTTTGGGTCCTTGTCAACCTCTGATGTTACTGATAACCAACTTGACCTTTGGAGCATGTGCACTTGTTTCTGCATCAAAATCTATGGGATCAGCTTGAAGCAAGCTACTATGCGTTCTTTGAGTTTAACGTAAATCAAAGACTAGACCTCATTTGTTTGATAGTTAGTATTTACAATTTTGAATAAAAATTTCTCTTGCAATATAGAAAGAATGATAATAGCACAAGTATTATAATTGAAAGGTAAGACTTAAACTTAATTTATCATGATCATATTCTCAGAGAACTATTACATCGCGTGCTTTCTCTTTATTTCATACTTGCAGCACTGGAAAGTATATAATTTAGCCCGCAGCTAGTGAGTTTAGATCCTTGTAATTGTTAAATTGTCAAGAGTTACAAATACTAACAATTCAAAGGCTGCATAAACGAAATTAATCCAACAATTTGCCTGTAAACTTGAATAGTAGGTCACAATATGAAATTACAACAAATTCATGCTGAATGAGAAAGCGAAAAAGCTATGTTTGTTTGCCCCGGTCAATAGAAATAGTAGGAGAATAGAAATGAAAATTACGAGTTGTCATATATTGCAAATAAGTTAACTTAAAAGATCATAAAACTTGCATATTGATTGTCAAAACCTACTCATTCTATTTTTAAGCAGTCAATATGGAAACTTTCAATCGATATCTTGTGGACATGGGAAATGAAAGAAGCAGTCTTCTCATTTCTTCTCCAAATTCCTTTACTTGAGATTCAATCTCTATAACAAGGAAATACGATGAAGTTTTCTTGAATCAGTAGAATAATCTATTTTTGTGTAAGACTATATACAAAATACCTAAGTATAAATTGACAAATGATACGTATTGGGTTTCTTAATTCCACGTATTTTGGTTTAGACGCTTCCCTAAGAAACCTACATCATACTTGAGAGAGTGAGAGCATGGGCTTGCCTATTATATATACGCAATTTAAAATCTATAACTAAAAGTTTGTCTCTAGTCTTCCAAAAGAAACGTAGTAAGTGCACTTTTCTATGCAAAAGATATCAAAAGATATTAATTTAGATTAGCTTAGATATTTTTATGATTGTAATGGAAGCTTGAAAGCTTGAATGTCATAATTCAAGTATGAGGGTTCATCCGTTATTCATGACCAATGTTTTCGTTTCTTAATGAACTTCACAAAAAATGAGCTCTCTAACTATGTAAGAAAAAAATTCAGAATGGAAATAACATACCAATTCTGCAACATTAATCAACAGGTAACACGAGGATTATACCGTGAACATCTGTAGAAATATGAAAAATTGTCGTTAGATTATTTCGATGAAGGACCAGATACTATTCCAAAATTTGTAAACTAAAGTTTGATTCTGTGTCAAGAAATTCTCATCTTCCATACTAATCACTTTCTGCAACTTTGATTTCATAGCATGATACAATCTATATTACACTCATAGATATAAGAAAAGTGTATTTGGATTTAAATATCAATTCAATCAAGAGAATGCAAGCAGATCCATGCTTTATCTCACATCCATGTCGAATAACACTACAAAGCAATCTAAAGGACACCATTGTAATTTCATCAGAATGGCCATTGCAGGTAAACTTTCATAGATTTCTTTAGAGTGGGGATGAGATTCATCAGATGAAATAAATTGATGAAGAACACCATCAATTTCCATAAAACTACAACCTCGAACCTTCTCTACTCTTCTCTTCTTCATTGTTATTCTCAAACTGCTGATTCCTCCCACTTCTGGGAACAAGAATACATGTTTGCTAATAGAGCATAGCCACCACTACCAAACGGGTGCATTTCAACAAGGTATTTCCCAATTCTCTGCGCCTAAAACAAAATCTTTATGGATCATGCACGCGCCGAATAGAGAACCCCAGGCACTTTCGGCTCCATAGGCATCGTTCTTATTAGCTCCAAAGCTTCATTTACGTGTCCGCTCTTCCTAATAAATCAACCATACAACCAAAGTGCTCTAATTTCGGTTTGATCTCATAATGGTCAAGCATTTGATTGAAGTACATTTTCCCTTGATCCACAAGTCCCCATGGGAACATGCACAGAGAACAGCTAAGAATGTGACACCATTTGGCCTAATTCCTTCCTTCAACATGCGAGGAACAGATCCAAAGCTTGGAATGGAAGCCCGTGCATCGCCAAACCATTGATCAAGGCAGTCCATGTGTATACATTTTTCTGTGACAAACCGTTAAAACTTTGAAAGCATCATCTATGCATCCACACTTTGCATACATATCAATCAATGCCGTCCCAACATTAGAATTCAACACTAGCCCATTCCTATTGATGTAACGATGAACCCATCTCCCTTGTTCCAGGCCCTAGATGACCACAGGCAGTCAGAGCGCTAGTCAACGTCATCAGATTCGGTTCTAGACCTTCAAAAGCATGTCATTAAAGACCAACACAGAATCTTGAAACCTTGCACACTGTATGTAGCCCGAGATCAACGAAGTCCAAGAGACAACATTTCTACAAGGCATTTCATCAAACACTCTTCTCGCACCATCACAATCACCACATTTAGCATACATATCAATTAAAGCACTTGCTATATATAAATCCCACTTCACTCTCCCACATTCTACATAGAAGCCATGAACACATTGGGTGAACATTTCCAATCATTCCACAACCATTGAGAACACTCACGACGATCATCCCGTCAATTTCGACATCCAAACTTCTCATCTCATAAAATAAGTGTGGACACATTCGACTTTGTTGTCATGAGTCCTTATGCACAATATTAATGATGCACCAAGAGAATATCTGTATTAAACAGTTCATAATATTATAGACGAGGATCATTGGATACTTTTAAGCTATTATTGTTTTTGTAATTCAAATAAATGTCTCAATCAGTTAGGGATTAGTTGCATTTTCTATTATGTATATGTTGTCAGACATCTATAAATGCAAAGAGTGAGAAATTATTTTTGGGGTTGTGCAATCAACATTCATATTGCCAACCCTAAGATTGGCGTTTGGGTCCTTGTCAACCTCTGATGTTACTGATAACCAACTTGACCTTTGGAGCATGTGCACTTGTTTCTGCATCAAAATCTATGGGATCAGCTTGAAGCAAGCTACTATGCGTTCTTTGAGTTTAACGTAAATCAAAGACTAGACCTCATTTGTTTGATAGTTAGTATTTACAATTTTGAATAAAAATTTCTCTTGCAATATAGAAAGAATGATAATAGCACAAGTATTATAATTGAAAGGTAAGACTTAAACTTAATTTATCATGATCATATTCTCAGAGAACTATTACATCGCGTGCTTTCTCTTTATTTCATACTTGCAGCACTGGAAAGTATATAATTTAGCCCGCAGCTAGTGAGTTTAGATCCTTGTAATTGTTAAATTGTCAAGAGTTACAAATACTAACAATTCAAAGGCTGCATAAACGAAATTAATCCAACAATTTGCCTGTAAACTTGAATAGTAGGTCACAATATGAAATTACAACAAATTCATGCTGAATGAGAAAGCGAAAAAGCTATGTTTGTTTGCCCCGGTCAATAGAAATAGTAGGAGAATAGAAATGAAAATTACGAGTTGTCATATATTGCAAATAAGTTAACTTAAAAGATCATAAAACTTGCATATTGATTGTCAAAACCTACTCATTCTATTTTTAAGCAGTCAATATGGAAACTTTCAATCGATATCTTGTGGACATGGGAAATGAAAGAAGCAGTCTTCTCATTTCTTCTCCAAATTCCTTTACTTGAGATTCAATCTCTATAACAAGGAAATACGATGAAGTTTTCTTGAATCAGTAGAATAATCTATTTTTGTGTAAGACTATATACAAAATACCTAAGTATAAATTGACAAATGATACGTATTGGGTTTCTTAATTCCACGTATTTTGGTTTAGACGCTTCCCTAAGAAACCTACATCATACTTGAGAGTGAGAGCATGGGCTTGCCTATTATATATACGCAATTTAAAATCTATAACTAAAAGTTTGTCTCTAGTCTTCCAAAAGAAACGTAGTAAGTGCACTTTTCTATGCAAAAGATATCAAAAGATATTAATTTAGATTAGCTTAGATATTTTTATGATTGTAATGGAAGCTTGAAAGCTTGAATGTCATAATTCAAGTATGAGGGTTCATCCGTTATTCATGACCAATGTTTTCGTTTCTTAATGAACTTCACAAAAAATGAGCTCTCTAACTATGTAAGAAAAAAATTCAGAATGGAAATAACATACCAATTCTGCAACATTAATCAACAGGTAACACGAGGATTATACCGTGAACATCTGTAGAAATATGAAAAATTGTCGTTAGATTATTTCGATGAAGGACCAGATACTATTCCAAAATTTGTAAACTAAAGTTTGATTCTGTGTCAAGAAATTCTCATCTTCCATACTAATCACTTTCTGCAACTTTGATTTCATAGCATGATACAATCTATATTACACTCATAGATATAAGAAAAGTGTATTTGGATTTAAATATCAATTCAATCAAGAGAATGCAAGCAGATCCATGCTTTATCTCACATCCATGTCGAATAACACTACAAAGCAATCTAAAGGACACCATTGTAATTTCATCAGAATGGCCATTGCAGGTAAACTTTCATAGATTTCTTTAGAGTGGGGATGAGATTCATCAGATGAAATAAATTGATGAAGAACACCATCAATTTCCATAAAACTACAACCTCGAACCTTCTCTACTCTTCTCTTCTTCATTGTTATTCTCAAACTCGCTGATTCCTCCCACTTCTGGGAACAAGAATACATGTTTGCTAATAGAGCATAGCCACCACTACCAAACGGGTGCATTTCAACAAGGTATTTCCCAATTCTCTCGCCTAAAACAAAATCTTTATGGATCATGCACGCGCCGAATAGAGAACCCCAGGCACTTTCGGCTCCATAGGCATCGTTCTTATTAGCTCCAAAGCTTCATTTACGTGTCCCGCTCTTCCTAATAAATCAACCATACAACCAAAGTGCTCTAATTTCGGTTTGATCTCATAATGGTCAAGCATTTGATTGAAGTACATTTTCCCTTGATCCACAAGTCCCCCATGGGAACATGCACAGAGAACAGCTAAGAATGTGACACCATTTGGCCTAATTCCTTCCTTCAACATGCGAGGGAACAGATCCAAAGCTTGGAATGGAAGCCCGTGCATCGCCAAACCATTGATCAAGGCAGTCCATGTGTATACATTTTTCTGTGACAAACCGTTAAAACTTTGAAAGCATCATCTATGCATCCACACTTTGCATACATATCAATCAATGCCGTCCCAACATTAGAATTCAACACTAGCCCATTCCTATTGATGTAACGATGAACCCATCTCCCTTGTTCCAGGCCCTAGATGACCACAGGCAGTCAGAGCGCTAGTCAACGTCATCAGATTCGGTTCTAGACCTTCAAAAGCATGTCATTAAAGACCAACACAGAATCTTGAAACCTTGCACACTGTATGTAGCCCGAGATCAACGAAGTCCAAGAGACAACATTTCTACAAGGCATTTCATCAAACACTCTTCTCGCACCATCACAATCACCACATTTAGCATACATATCAATTAAAGCACTTGCTATATATAAATCCCACTTCACTCTCCCACATTCTACATAGAAGCCATGAACACATTGGGTGAACATTTCCAATCATTCCACAACCATTGATAAAACTCAAGACACATATATGTGTCGAGATTAGTGACACAAACATATGCCACAAAACTTGTGACACATACATGTATCATAAAACTCAAGACACATATATGTGTCGAGATTAGTGACACAAACATATGCCACAAAACTTGTGACACATACATGTATCATAAAACTCAAGACACATATATGTGTCGAGATTAGTGACACAAACATATGCCACAAAACTTGTGACACATACATGTATCATAAAACTCAAGACACATATATGTGTCGAGATTAGTGACACAAACATATGCCACAAAACTTGTGACACATACATGTATCATAAAATAAGTGTGGACACATTCGACTTTGTTGTCATGAGTCCTTATGCACAATATTAATGATGCACCAAGAGAATATCTGTATTAAACAGTTCATAATATTATAGACGAGGATCATTGGATACTTTTAAGCTATTATTGTTTTTGTAATTCAAATAAATGTCTCAATCAGTTAGGGATTAGTTGCATTTTCTATTATGTATATGTTGTCAGACATCTATAAATGCAAAGAGTGAGAAATTATTTTTTGGGGGTTGTGCAATCAACATTCATATTGCCAACCCTAAGATTGGCGTTTGGGTCCTTGTCAACCTCTGATGTTACTGATAACCAACTTGACCTTTGGAGCATGTGCACTTGTTTCTGCATCAAAAATCTATGGGATCAGCTTCGAAGCAAGCTACTATGCGTTCTTTGAGTTTAACGTAAATCAAAGACTAGACCTCATTTGTTTGATAGTTAGTATTTACAATTTTGAATAAAAATTTCTCTTGCAATATAGAAAGAATGATAATAGCACAAGTATTATAATTGAAAGGTAAGACTTAAACTTAATTTATCATGATCATATTCTCAGAGAACTATTACATCGCGTGCTTTCTCTTTATTTCATACTTGCAGCACTGGAAAGTATATAATTTAGCCCGCAGCTAGTGAGTTTAGATCCTTGTAATTGTTAAATTGTCAAGAGTTACAAATACTAACAATTCAAAGGCTGCATAAACGAAATTAATCCAACAATTTGCCTGTAAACTTGAATAGTAGGTCACAATATGAAATTACAACAAATTCATGCTGAATGAGAAAGCGAAAAGCTATGTTTGTTTGCCCCGGTCAATAGAAATAGTAGGAGAATAGAAATGAAAATTACGAGTTGTCATATATTGCAAATAAGTTAACTTAAAAGATCATAAAACTTGCATATTGATTGTCAAAACCTACTCATTCTATTTTTAAGCAGTCAATATGGAAACTTTCAATCGATATCTTGTGGACATGGGAAATGAAAGAAGCAGTCTTCTCATTTCTTCTCCAAATTCCTTTACTTGAGATTCAATCTCTATAACAAGGAAATACGATGAAGTTTTCTTGAATCAGTAGAATAATCTATTTTTGTGTAAGACTATATACAAAATACCTAAGTATAAATTGACAAATGATACGTATTGGGTTTCTTAATTCCACGTATTTTGGTTTAGACGCTTCCCTAAGAAACCTACATCATACTTGAGAGTGAGAGCATGGGCTTGCCTATTATATATACGCAATTTAAAATCTATAACTAAAAGTTTGTCTCTAGTCTTCCAAAAGAAACGTAGTAAGTGCACTTTTCTATGCAAAAGATATCAAAAGATATTAATTTAGATTAGCTTAGATATTTTTATGATTGTAATGGAAGCTTGAAAGCTTGAATGTCATAATTCAAGTATGAGGGTTCATCCGTTATTCATGACCAATGTTTTCGTTTCTTAATGAACTTCACAAAAAATGAGCTCTAACTATGTAAGAAAAAAATTCAGAATGGAAATAACATACCAATTCTGCAACATTAATCAACAGGTAACACGAGGATTATACCGTGAACATCTGTAGAAATATGAAAAATTGTCGTTAGATTATTTCATGAAGGACCAGATACTATTCCAAAATTTGTAAACTAAAAGTTTGATTCTGTGTCAAGAAATTCTCATCTTCCATACTAATCACTTTCTGCAACTTTGATTTCATAGCATGATACAATCTATATTACACTCATAGATATAAGAAAAGTGTATTTGGATTTAAATATCAATTCAATCAAGAGAATGCAAGCAGATCCATGCTTTATCTCACATCCATGTCGAATAACACTACAAAGCAATCTAAAGGACACCATTGTAATTTCATCAGAATGGCCATTGCAGGTAAACTTTCATAGATTTCTTTAGAGTGGGGATGAGATTCATCAGATGAAATAAATTGATGAAGAACACCATCAATTTCCATAAAACTACAACCTCGAACCTTCTCTACTCTTCTCTTCTTCATTGTTATTCTCAAACTCGCTGATTCCTCCCACTTCTGGGAACAAGAATACATGTTTGCTAATAGAGCATAGCCACCACTACCAAACGGGTGCATTTCAACAAGGTATTTCCCAATTCTCTCGCCTAAAACAAAATCTTTATGGATCATGCACGCGCCGAATAGAGAACCCCAGGCACCAGCACTCGGCTCCATAGGCATCGTTCTTATTAGCTCCAAAGCTTCATTTACGTGTCCCGCTCTTCCTAATAAATCAACCATACAACCAAAGTGCTCTAATTTCGGTTTGATCTCATAATGGTCAAGCATTTGATTGAAGTACATTTTCCCTTGATCCACAAGTCCCCCATGGGAACATGCACATAGAACAGCTAAGAATGTGACACCATTTGGCCTAATTCCTTCCTTCAACATGCGAGGGAACAGATCCAAAGCTTGGAATGGAAGCCCGTGCATCGCCAAACCATTGATCAAGGCAGTCCATGTGTATACATTTTTCTGTGACAAACCGTTAAAAACTTTGAAAGCATCATCTATGCATCCACACTTTGCATACATATCAATCAATGCCGTCCCAACATTAGAATTCAACACTAGCCCATTCCTATTGATGTAACGATGAACCCATCTCCCTTGTTCCAGCCCCTAGATGACCACAGGCAGTCAGAACGCTAGTCAACGTCATCAGATTCGGTTCTAGACCTTCAAAAAGCATGTCATTAAAGACCAACACAGAATCTTGAAACCTTGCACACTGTATGTAGCCCGAGATCAACGAAGTCCAAGAGACAACATTTCTACAAGGCATTTCATCAAACACTCTTCTCGCACCATCACAATCACCACATTTAGCATACATATCAATTAAAGCACTTGCTATATATAAATCCCACTTCACTCTCCCACATTCTACATAGAAGCCATGAACACATTGGCCCAAGTGAACATTTCCAATCATTCCACAACCATTGAGAACACTCACGACGATCATCCCGTCAATTTCGACATCCAAACTTCTCATCTCATAAAACAAGCTTAACCCATCATTGGGCATACCATTCTTCACATACCCATGGATCATAGAGGTCCAAGAGATGGAATCTCTGTGACACGTTTCATCGAACAGGTGACGGGCATTGTCGAGATCACCAAATTTAGAATAACTTGAGACCAAAGAGTTGTTAATGAATGTGTCTGAATCAAACCCAAATTTGAAAATGTGAGAATGGACTTGAGATGGGTTTTGGATTTGGGAGGTGGAGAGGGATTTGAGGAGTGATGGGTATGTGTGCTCATTAGGGGAGAATCCTTGCCGAAGCAAGTGAATGTATATGTTAATGGGGTTCTCTTGATGAGAGCGGAGAATAGTGAGGGTTTTGGACATGCTGGTAGTTTAAAGAGAAGCATTTGGTTTGTGCTTTTTTTATTTGGTAATTTCTAATCTTCGTAAAATATCCAATTGCTTTTAAGAGTGGGACTATTATCATGCCATCCCAACTTGTTCTAGTTGGGCTTTGTGAGGGCATGTTCATGATATCAGGCCACGGTTAAAATCTCGCCTACAAATTTTATGGCGAAAGCCCAAGCCTAAGAACCTTTTGAGCCTCTTCAGGCCTATTACTGTCCCAAAAATGTCATTTGTTCCTACACCCGAAAAGTTTGACTAGAAAAAAGTAAAATAAAATAAATAGATAATAATAATAATAATAACCATATTCAACTCAAGTTGCGCATATGATAAATACATTCCCATTGTCACATGACAGTATGTTATGAGCAGGAATTCTATCAAAATGTCCGGCATTCTGTAGGGAGTGTATGTGCCAAACAGCAGCAAGAATGAAAGTATCCAATTTTGCACCTATCTCTCTGTACGGCTTAAAACATCCAGCATAGTGTAGAGCATTCTGATAAAATCTGCACTTCACCAAGAAGTTGGCAATATAACTAAGTTGAAGCTCAGACTGCCGCATTTCTAGTAGCGTATATCGGTAAAGATTCAAAACAAAACACCAAATACTAATTATATTTTATATTATATTTTTGAAAATTTCTTTTTAACGTTGAAGTAATGTCAAAAACAAAAGATTTCTATCTGACCTCGAAATGTACACTTTCTTGTATGTCACAATTATAAATACAACAAATATTGCATGTGAAAAGTACCATAAGCCATATTAATTATTTTTTTTCATTTGCTGCAAATCATTGCAGCATTTGCTACATTCAAATTGATGACAATGCTGCAGTCTTTTTTGAACCAAATGAAAATACAATCACAATTCTCATTTATTATGTTGCTAATTGCACGTTGAAAGCATAAACCAGAAATATTTGCTGCACACGGAAAGAGTACGATTGAGCAAACACATTTTCAAGAACTCTGTCCGCATAAAAGAGCACCCGTTATCCTCACTCGCAAGCTCTCGTCACTAATTTAAAGTCGGCAATTTCCATCATGGAATTGAGATGCCCAAGGATTTCATTAATAGCAGGAATTTTCATTTTGATTACTAATCAATGTAGTTTCAACATAAATCTAATGCAGAACAACTTGCCAAGCTCCTGACATAAGAAAGGGATCAATGGGTTTATATGCAATCCTTGTAAATGCATTAAAGGCAGATAAAAAATATATATGAATGATCTCAATTATAGAAAATTCTGCAGTTGTACATCTTAGTCCATATGGACCACTGAAAAGCTTGTAGGCGATTTTTCTCCACAAAGAAAAATCTATTCAAAATCAAATCATTTTATGCACTTTACAAGCTCTCTGGTGACAAGAGATGCAAGGAAAATGTTCTGTCTATCATCGAACGTATTACAAAGTCAAAGCAATTTATATAAATTACATGCTGTACAAGTTAATATACTCAGATTTTTTAAGGGTAAAGACTATCAAGAAAGGAAACCTGGAAAATTACATGACATTTCCCCAACAAAGATACGAACCTCATAGATTAGAGGTCCTATCTGAACTGTGAAGATTATTGTAATCGAATATGATTATTACTCTCGAGTTATCAAAAGATGATGCAAACAGAAACTCACAGTTGCAGTCAGGATGATGCATCAGAAACAACCAGTATCTCTTGAAGTTTTGCAACCTTAGCCTGAGATGCGAGAAGTGGCTTAAATTAAGATGGACTTAGAGTTTATTTAAAGTAACAAAAATACATTTATGAGAAGGGTGAGGGTACCTTGAATGATTTTGATCTGCGAATAGATGGATCAATCAGCAGAGCATTTGAATAGGCCTTCTCAGCAGCAGCCCACTCCTCCAGGGCCATGAAAGCATCACCTTGGCATATGTAACCCTACAACATCACAACAATAATCATCTTTAACTTGCATATCAGGCATTATATCTGACTAGAAACCCAAAGCTGTAAGAAGAAAAATGTTCACACTTCCTATACAAGCCTACAACCAGGTTTGTTGCCATTTGCATCAAAGTAGATCAAATTCAATACAAGAGAATACTTTTATAGAAATATAAAATTATAAGCTTGCACCTCCACAACTTCAGAGTTTTGGTCCAGTGGAAGGGATTTTAACATGCTATCAGAGCAACCCATGTTCAAACCCCACCGTACAAGCATTTAAAGTAGATTTTAGAGAGAGTACTGTGTGTAAACTAATTCAGGTTTCAGCCAATGAAAAAGTCACTCAACCTGTGGAGGCATATTAGAGTTTAAAATTATGGTTACTTTGTTCCTTACGATTACAGATCATAGCTTCGGATCAATTGAACATGATGCACAAGCTTCTGTTAATTCGTTATGTGCCTAGTAAGAAATAATTGTGGAATGAGTAGATATGCATAAAAAATATGAATTTTGGAAATACTTCTCGGAGGCAGTCCTTATTTCTAGGATTTGAGCATCTGCAGTGCTTCAGGGTCAAAGAGTTATCAAATTACTAAGTGTAATCAAGTATATTCAAAAGATTGAGAAGAGGAACTCTCTTGAAAATAGTGTGCATGTACAAACTTCAAGACCAAAAGCTGGGGTCAAAGATATCCCTGGCATAGCTACAAAAGAGACTCAGAATTAAGTAGGTGTTGAGTTTGCATTTCATATCTGGTCAAGGAGGTATTATGTAAGTTTATCCCCACAACAAAAAGATAGTGAAAAAGAGAACTTGATATACCATTGACAAAGGAGTCCTAAGGAATCTTTTGGATGAATGTTAACTTAGCCTGCTATTAGTGGTTTACTAAATAATTCATATGTCAGTTTCCTCTGCAAGAAGGCAGTATATGAGTCTACTATGGTGATTATACAGGGTACAAAGCAAAACCAAAGTTTGTAAGTCTTATTCAGCTAAGAACCCAGTTAACTAATGGCAAACAGTTGATTTGTGAGCTTAGTCTGTATAGAAACCTTCAACTAGGGAACAGAGAAAGGAGGAGCTAAATCTGTATAGATGTCCTAGGGAAATATGTAAACATGCTTCTTGTGACGATGCATGTTTCAACTAATAACATTGATTGTCAAAGAGGAATTCATAAAGCAGATTTGTGATTGTGGCTTTGAGTATTAATTTATTATGTACCTACCAAAATCATAAAGGCTATTTTTGGTTCGAGGGAAAATGAGAGGAAGTGGTTTCTCTTGTTTGGTTTAAAAGAAAATGAGTGAGAAAAAAGAAGAAATATACACACACACATAGACAGATATATATGCACACACACACACATAGACACATATATATGCACACACACACACACACACACAAAGACATATACACAAGACTATATATATATATATATATATATATATATATATATATATATATATATATATATATATATATATATATATATATAGAGTAAAAGCTCCTATAAACTTAAGTAGATAGAGCATTTGTCCATTAACTTTTTATCCATTGATTTTGTATTGAGATTTGTGCTAGCATGTAATACAAATAATGACACAAATCTCAAAGATAGTATTGATGTGTAGCACAAATCTCAAAGCATAATGAATGGATAAAAAGTTTGGTGGACAAGTGCTCATATCCACTTAAGTTTATAGGAGCTTTACTATATATATATATATATATATATATATATATATATATATATATATATATATATATATATATATATACATATATATATGGAAATAATGTGTATGAGGTGACGGCTCATTTTGCTAAATGAACTACCAAGAAATAGCCATGTGGTGATGCCCATCTTGCTAGTCACATGAAAAGATGTGGATTCACCACTCTATCTTTTAGTAGCTCATTTAGCAAAATAAGCCGCCACCTCACACTCATCATTCCCTATATATATAGTTTACTTGGTAGTGAGGTGGACAGATCAGGGCCTTAGATCTGATTTTGAGATTAGATCTAAATTGGTTGGTCATTTTGCATAAAACAACCCCCCCACCTCAAAAGAGAAATGAGCTAGCATTGGCCTCATTATGATTCTCTCTCCTCTCTCTCTTTTATTTTTTCATCTCATCGTTTATTTCAATAGGGAATAAAGAGGCTTCTAAACTCCACCGCGCCCAGCCACTTGACTCCATTGCCCGGCTCACCGCACGCCTTTGACCTCCGATCTTCAGGCCACCATGCTTATCTCGGCACTGCCTAGCCTCCTCGCCGCTAGCCCTGCCGACTTATTTGCCGTCCTCCGGCTGAAGCCGCCGCCTCCGCCCTCGCCTGCCTTTGATCTCCGACCCTCTAGAGCTCTCGCCGCTCGCCCTCGGCACCCTAAGCCTTTGCCCGCCCCTGGCGCTCGCGCCTCCCATCAGCGGCCAAGCCATTGACCCCCTCGATCATCGACCCCTAGACAACCCCTACCCCTCTCCATGTTGCCAGCCTCCCTTGCCGTGTGACCACAGTCCATTTTTTTCATTTAATTTTCCTTTAAATGTTTGATGAAATGGTTATGATTGATTTGGAGAACTAGTTGTGTTTTTATTTCTTACGCTACTAGTATTTGATCTTTTGCTGGAAATATCTTATTGTTGTATGGATTTATTGGTGTTGGTGATGAAGTTTAGATGTGGTTATTGATGTTTGTATGGCTTATTTCTGCTGGTGATGAAGTTTTAGATGTCGTTATTAATGTATTGTATGAACTTAATGTTAGTGGTGAAGTTCTAGTGAGGTTATTGGTGATGAAGTTTTAAATTGCTCATTAGTCCCTCAAATCCTAAGGAGTCTTGCAATTCAGTACTGTTCAGCTATAGAAAATTAGAGTTTTGCAATATTAGTCCTAAGGAGTCTTCAGTTTTGTTAGGGTAATTAAGGGATTACCTGGCTATGTTGAACAATATGGCAGCAAACTGCACCGCATCAAATGGAGTCGGGGATGGAGAGCTTGGATAGGATCTCAATCATAGCATCGGAGGGAAGATTCTTTCAGAGGTTCGACAAACTCGACAATCGATCCATTAGGGTTGAGAGAGAGAGTTTCGAATGAAGAGCTCCAACGTTGGTAAGGAGCAAAACATCAAGAGAGATTAGAAGTTATTTCCTCTCCTTTTCTCTAGTGTTTATGAGAGAAAAACAGAACAAAACTATACCATTAATTTTTCTCTCAGATACATTCACTTTTCATTTTCTTTCCACGCGTTCCTTTCAAACCAAAAAAGAGGAACCACTTTCTCATTTGTTTTCTATTCCTGTTCTTTTCCTTTCTCACTTTCGCTAGACTAAACATACGCTTAAACAAAGAGAGGTTTCACTATTACACTCTGATTGGATGTGGGTGAATGAGGGAGAAGGGAAAGTAAAGGAAGAAGTAACCCTGTTTGGAAGTTTCTTTTAATAGGGTAAGGGATGGAAGTGAAGGGTAATGAAGGGTGTAAGTTCCCTTCAAATAGGGATAATTCGTTCCCCCTCATTTTGAGCGGTAGCCAAGGGGGAGAGAACTGTCTCCCCAATTTTATTTTCTTAGGACCATTTTACCCTCCATCAGGATATCAATTAGATGGTTGAGATTTATACTTAGAAACCCTACATTACATAAAGCCCATAAAGAACAGAAGCGCCTCTCTTTTTTTCTTCTGTCTTCTTTGATTCGCCTCTTGCTCTCTGCCTCTCGCCGTTGTCTTCGCGCCGCCAGCTTCTCCGACGCGTCGGGATCTCCGACCCCGTCACATTTCCGACGCCATCACCTCTACGACGCTCGTACGCTGCATTAGCTTCTCCGACGCCTCACGTATTGCTTTTTTTCTAAAATCATTCTTTTTAGTTATTTATTTTTGCTATTTTTCTTCTTGATGTCTTGATCTATGTTACTAATCCTATTTTTTACTAGAGAAATTTAATTGATAATATACTCTGCATAATGATCGTCAATTGTTATACAAGAATTATCTAGTGCAAATAGTTTATAAAGAACTCCACTTATGTGCAATGGGAAACAGCAATCAGTTGCATATTATTAAATTTTCTACAGTACGTATTCGAAATTTTCAACTCCAACATTTTTCCCCCTTTAGATCAAATAGAAATGAATCATAATTTAATGTCCCACAAACTACTTTATTACATATATGTGAAATATTTGGTCATGTAAATCTACAACAAGACTTACAATTTGCAAAATATGGTTTGCAATTTCATCTGTTCGTTTTGCACTAAAATAAAATTATGAGTTTTGGACTCATGTTATTAATTATTTGTTTTAGATAATTTAATTGCTTATTAGTTTAAATTATTTGTTTTAGATCATAAGTATTACCTGTATGAGGAAAACATGTCATCAATCTAACTCCATGAGATCATAAGTATTACTGTAACAAATAGATTAAAAAATAAAATTACGAGTCTCATGTTATGAATTACTTGTTTTAGAAAATTTTAATTGGTTATTACTTTAAATTACAAGTCTTTTGTTTGCTTTGTCAGTTCAATTATTCTTTTAGTAGATCCAAACTTATATTTTTATTTTTTATTCCTAATTGTCAATTCTTTTAACTTGTTGCATAGATAATGGAAGCATGGATCAAGTTTCAACATGCACTTAATGTTGCGCTTGGATATGCTATGTGTGCATTTTTTATTGGTTCATATGTTACGTAAAAATAGTAGGAGAAATATTGAACCCTACGAACCTAGAGAAATAAAAGATAAGGTGCAGAAATAGTATCCCAAAGAGTTATATGTAGGAAATGATCCGAATGAATTCACTAGCTTTTCATCAATTGTGGAATATTAGAGAGGGAATGTGGGCTTAGACATACTCAACGGATTACTATTAAAGAACAAGTTGCCAAACTCTTGTATATGTTAGGACACAACGTAACAACTCACGAAGTTAGTAAGATCTTTAGCCGCTCGAGAGAGTGCGAATGACATTTTCATAATGTTCTAAGAGCTATGATAGAGTTGGAAGAAATGTTTTAATACAACCCAATGGATCACGAATTCCTTCAAAGATACTCACCAATCCAAAATTCAATCCCTACTTGAGGTGATGATAACTTCCATAAGTTTCTTAACTTTGTCTAGGTTATTTTGTTTTAGATTTTAATTAATGCATATGATGTTGAGATTGTGTTGGGGCAATTGATGGCACCCACATCGAGGAAAGGTTTCTCCTCACGAGGCTCCTAGATATCGTGGTAGAAAAGACCATCCGACACAAAATGTGTTAAGTGCACGTACTTGACTTGAATTTACTTATATTTTACTGGGTGGGAAGAAAGCGCATCGACTCTAGAATTTTGAAAAATGTTTTCTGACGGCGATTTCCACTTAAAATCCCTCCGTAATTATAATCTAACAATAAGCCTAAATTATGTCTTATAATATGCTCTTGATGAGAATGTATTTTTATAGGAAAATATTATCTTGTTGATGGCGGATTCATGTTGAGAAGTGGAATAGTTCTACCCTAGAGAGAACGCTATCATTTAAATGAGTATTCAAGAAATCCACCAAGAAACCAACGCGGAGCTATTTAATCTAAGACATGCATCACTTCAGAATGTCGTTGAAAGAACATTTGGTGTATTAAAAAAAGAAATCCCATCATAGCAAGCTCAACCGAACCAAATTACGGTGATCAAACACAAAACAAAATCATTCTAACTTGTTGCATTTTGCATAATTTTTAAGGGCGTCGATCCGGACGATGATTTTCCGTAAACTAAGAGCAATGTGATGATACAAACCAATTAGAAGATGACGTGGGCGAGATGAAGATCTGATAGAGGGAGTGGTTAAGAAATTGCATCACGAAGTTCTATGTAGCAAGATTATAATACATGATTAGGCTCTATTATAATTGTGTTCTTCGCTTGCTTTGTAGTTTTATTTGCATTGTGATTTCTACTTGTCTTGTACTTGATATTACACTATGGCTTTTATTCCTTTACTTTTTTACCTTGAATGATGTTTTGACTTTCGTGATATTATTATCATCTTTTATTTACATTTTCTTAATTTATGTGAATAATATTTTTGATGATGTACTAATTCTATTTGGTAAATTAAAGAATGTCCAAAAGGAAGAATGTGGATGATGAATCTTCTCGTGGAAAGAATGCTAATATTTTGATATGGACCCCTATGATGGAAGATAAGCTAATTGATGCTTACTTGCATCAAGATGTGTCAGGACATTGAGTCAATGGCAATTTTTTACCGATGGCTTATGATCAATAGTGGCTGAACTCATAGAAAGCTTTCCTGATAAGCCTTTTGACAAGGAGAAGGTGAAGAACTGCATGAAGTATATGAAATCGAAATGGGCAACTTGCTATGACTTATTTAAGAATGCGGGTAGTGGTTTTGCTTAGAGTCGGAGCACCAATACATGGACTGCAGAGCCTGAAGTTTGGGATAGGCTAATTCAGGTATGAAAACAATGCTGAAACACTCGTATTAGTGTTTCAGATTGGCAGTGAAATATCCATAACATTTCAGCAGTCTTTTTAAGTGTTTCTACACTGCTGCAACACTCAAATCAGTGTTTTAGCAGTGCTGAAACACTCAAATCGATGTTCAGATTAGTGATGAAACATCCATAACATTTCAGCAGCATTTTTTAAGTGTTTGAGCACTGCTAAAACACCAAGATCAGTGTTTCAGCAGTGCTGAAACACTGATTTGAGTGAAACACTCGAATCATTGTTTTAGAACTGCTGAACTAATTTGTGTGTTTCAGCGCTGCTGATACACTCCTACCTGTGTTTTCAGCACTTGCATCATATGAATTTAGCATCACATAATGTTGTTTTAGTTGGTAACTACCATTGATTAATCTCGACATGTCCAGAATAGTGTTTCAAAACTGCTGAGTCATTATCCTTGAGTGTTTCGGCAGTGTTAAACTCTATTTTCAGTGTTAAAGATTTGCTAAAACACTTTGTTTTCAGTTTTTACTCATTTTCTAGTCTTATACGTACAAAAGCACTAAATTTTTTTACTTGGAAATCAACCTCAGGCACATCCAGAAGCTGCTGAATGGAGGACCAAGCCTATCGTAAATTATGATAAGCAATTGCAGCTATTTGCATCTGATAGAGCAACGGGAGAGAATGCTGAAACTGCAGCTAAGATACGAGAAAGGAGGAGTTTCAGCGCCACTAATGAGGTTGATACTTTAACCATTAATGGCATCGATAATATCATTTCTAGAGAGGAAATTTTATTGGAGAATTTTGATGTGATTAATGGTGAAGCAAATGACAAAGAGGATGGTAATAACACTATTCCTGAGACCAATTCAACAGCAAATTCACACAAGAAAAGTAAGAAAGCAAAGGAGGATGTTTCTGTTGAAATCCAAATGGTAAAGGGCATGCACAGGATAGCTGAGGCAATCGAGTTAGGTGCCTATGACTACACTAAGTGTCACGAATGCACTCCAATGAAAGAGGACGAGGTCTGGGCTCATTTGGTTGATCTTGGCATTGATGATGAACAAATTGATAGTGCATACCTATTCCTAACTGCGAAACCGGATATGTTAATGTCTTTTCTCGGCTGTCCACTTGAAAGGCGCAAAAATTTCTTATGAAGATGTTACATTGCGCATCTATGCCACCTCCACCTCCACCTACCTATTAGCTTGCTACCTAGCAAGTAACTTTTTTTTTTGGGTTATGTGTTCGCCATTTTGGACTTGAATTTGCCCACCTTTGATGGTGGTATTTGGTTGTGGTGTTGGCCATTTGGCACTTGTGTTTGCCAACTTTTGGTGACTAAGTTTGGTTGTGTTGACTACAAATTTGCTAACTTTTGGTGGTGAATATTTGGTTGTGTTAGCTATTTCAAACTTGAATATGCTAACTTTTTGTGGATGATGATCAGTTGTGCTGTCTATGAAATTGCTAAGTTTTACTTGTGTATGAAAATTGTGTATTTGGTAACTATGGTGCTTATGACAATATTTAGCAGTCATATTGTGTAAGGAATATGTGGTTATTGAATGGAAACGTGGTTTGATATTTTTATTTTTTATTCCTAATTGTCAATTCTTTTAACTTGTTGCATAGATAATGGAAGCATGGATCAAGTTTCAACATGCACTTAATGTTGCAGTTGGATATGCTATGTGTGCATTTTTTTATTGGTTCATATGTTACAGAAAAAATAGTAGGAGAAATATTGAACCCTACGAACCTAGAGAAATAAAAGATAAGGTGCGAGAAATAGTATCCCAAAGAGTTATATGTAGGGAAATGATCCGAATGAATTCACTAGCTTTTCATCAATTGCGTGGAATATTAGAGAGGGAATGTGGGCTTAGACATACTCAACGGATTACTATTAAAGAACAAGTTGCCAAACTCTTGTATATGTTAGGACACAACGTAACAACTCCTGAAGTTAGTAAGATCTTTGGCCGTTCTGGAGAGAGTGCGAGTCGACATTTTCATAATGTTCTAAGAGCTATGATAGAGTTGGAAGAAATGTTTTTAATACAACCCAATGGATCACGAATTCCTTCAAAGATACTCACCAATCCAAAATTCAATCCCTACTTCGAGGTGATGATAACTTCCATAAGTTTCTTAACTTTGTCTAGGTTATTTTGTTTTAGATTTTAATTAATGCATATGATGTTCAGGATTGTGTTGGGGCAATTGATGGCACCCACATCTGAGGAAAGGTTTCTCCTCACGAGGCTCCTAGATATCGTGGTAGAAAAGACCATCCGACACAAAATGTGTTAACTGTCTGTACTTGACTTGAATTTACTTATATTTTACTTGGGTGGGAAGAAACTGCATCTGACTCTAGAATTTTGAAAAATGTTTTACGACGACGATTTCCACTTAAAATCCCTCCAGGTAATTATAATCTAACAATAAGCCTAAATTATGTCTTATAATATGCTACTGATGAGAATGTATTTTTATAGGAAAATATTATCTTGTTGATGGCGGATTCATGTTGAGAAGTGGAATAGTTCCACCCTAGAGAGGAGAACGCTATCATTTAAATGAGTATTCAAGAAATCCACCAAGAAACCAACGTGAGCTATTTAATCTAAGACATGCATCACTTCGTAATGTCGTTGAAAGAACATTTGGTGTATTAAAAAAAAAAAGAAATCCCATCATAGCAAGCTCAACCGAACCAAATTACGGTGATCAAACACAAAACAAAATCATTCTAACTTGTTGCATTTTGCATAATTTTTTAAGGGGCGTCGATCCAGACGATGATTTTCCAGAAACGGAAGAGCAATGTGATGATACAAACCAATTAGAAGATGACGTGGACGAGAATGAAGATGCTGATAGAGGGGAGTGGTTAAGAAATTGCATCACGAGTTCTATGTAGCAAGATTATAATACATGATTAGGCTCTATTATAATTGTGTTCTTCGTTTGCTTTGTAGTTTTTATTTGCATTGTGATTTCTACTTGTCTTGTACTTGATATTACACTATGGCTTTTATTCCTTTACTTTTTACCTTGAATGATGTTTTGACTTTCGTGATATTATTATCATCTTTTATTTACATTTTCTTAATTTATGTGAATAATATTTTGATGATGTACTAATTCTATTTGGTAAATTAAAGAATGTCCAAAAGGAAGAATGTGGATGATGAATCTTCTCGTGGAAAGAATGCTAATATTTTGATATGGACCCCTATGATGGAAGATAAGCTAATTGATGCTTACTTGCATCAAGATGTGTCAGGACATTGAGTCAATGGCAATTTTTTACCGATGGCTTATGATCAATAGTGGCTGAACTCATAGAAAGCTTTCCTGATAAGCCTTTTGACAAGGAGAAGGTGAAGAACTGCATGAAGTATATGAAATCGAAATGGGCAACTTGCTATGACTTATTTAAGAATGCGGGTAGTGGTTTTGCTTAGAGTCGGAGCACCAATACATGGACTGCAGAGCCTGAAGTTTGGGATAGGCTAATTCAGGTATGAACAATGCTGAAACACTCATATTAGTGTTTCAGATTAGCAGTGAAATATCCATAACATTTCAGCAGTCTTTTTAAGTGTTTCTACACTGCTGCAACACTCAAATCAGTGTTTTAGCAGTGCTGAAACACTCAAATCGATGTTTCAGATTAGTGATGAAACATCCATAACATTTCAGCAGCATTTTTTAAGTGTTTGAGCACTGCTAAAACACCAAGATCAGCGTTTCAACACTGCTGAAACACTCAAATCAGTGTTTTAGCAGTGCTGAAACACTGATTTGAGTGAAACACTCGAATCATTGTCTTAGAACTGCTGAACTGATTTGTGTGTTTCAGTGCTGCTGATACACTCCTACCTGTGTTTTCAGCACTTGCATCATATGAATTTAGCATCACATAATGTTGTTTTAGTTGGTAACTACCATTGATTAATCTCGACATGTCCAGAATAGTGTTTCAGCACTGCTGAGTCATTATCCTTGAGTGTTTCAGCAGTGTTAAACTCTATTTTCAGTGTTAAAGATTTGCTAAAACACTTTGTTTTCAGTTTTTACTCATTTTCTAGTCTTATACGTACAAAAGCACTAAAGTTTTTTACTTGGAAATCAATCTCAGGCCCATCCAGAAGCTGCTGAATGGAGGACCAAGCCTATCGCAAATTATGATAAGCAATTGCAGCTATTTGCATCTGATAGAGCAACGAGAGAATGCTGAAACTGCAGCTAAGATACGAGAAAGGAGGAGTTCCAGCCACTAACAAGGTTGATACTTTAACCATTAATGGCATCGATAATATGATTTCTAGAGAGGAAATTTTATTGGAGAATTTTGATGTGATTAATGGTGAAGCAAATGACAGAGGATGGTAATAACACTATTCCTGAGACCAATTCAACAGCAAATTCACACAAGAAAAGTAAGAAAGCAAAGGAGGATGTTTCTGTTGAAATCCAGATGGTAAAGGGCATGCACAGGATAGCTGAGGCAATCGAAGTTAGGTGCCTATGACTACACTAAGTGTCACTAATGCACTCCAATGAAAGAGGATGAGGTCTGGGCTCATTTGGTTGATCTTGGCATTGATGATGAACAAATTGATAGTGCATACATATTCCTAACTGCGAAACCGGATATGTTAATGTCTTTTCTCGGCTGTCCACTTGAAAGGCGCAAAAATCTTCTTATGAAGATGTTACATTGCGCATCTATGCCACCTCCACCTCCACCTACCTATTAGCTTGCTACCTAGCAAGTAACTTTTTTTTTTTGGGTTATGTGTTCGCCATTTTGGACTTGAATTTGCCCACCTTTGATGGTGGTATTTGGTTGTGGTGTTGGCCATTTGGCACTTGTGTTTGCCAACTTTTGGTGACTAAGTTTGGTTGTGTTGACTACGAATTTGCTAACTTTTGGTGGTGAATATTTGGTTGTGTTAGCTATTTCAAACTTGAATATGCTAACTTTTTGTGGATGATGATCAGTTGTGTTGTCTATGAAATTGCTAACTTTTACTTGTGTATGAAAATTGTGTATTTGGTAACTATGGTGCTTATGACAATATTTAGCAGTCATATTTTGTAAGGAACATGTGGTTATTGAATGGAAACGTGGTTTGATATTTCTATAAGCTTTCTATGTGGAGTGTAATATTGTTTTATGTTGCTTTTGGCTATGTTATTTATCTATATTGTGGATATAGGATATGTGGATCCTTTCATGGTTGCAGATTAGTTGTGAGAAGTGACTTATAAGGATTGGTGGTAATGTCCTATAGTTTTTCTTTCTTTAAGAGGGTTGTCTCAATGAAATTTGGTAGTAAACTTTTGAACAGGTAGATATTCCCATCTGGTTAGATAGATATGTAATGTAAGGATAATAATAATAGTGAGAGGCTATTTATGTAATTTTACATGAATTCCCTTCCCTTCCCTTGCCTTAATTGAAACTCCCAAACAAGGTGAAATAACTTACCTTCCCTTTTCCTAGTAAACTCCCAAACAAGTTACTATATCCTCCTTAGCTTCCTTACCATTTCTTACCCTCCCTTCCCCAATTTTAACTTACCTTCCCTTCCCTAGTAAACTCCCAAACATAGTGCTAGGCTCCTAAAAGTGTTTGGTTAAGAAATTGAGATCAATTTATCAACAAGAGTCAGTTATCTACTATGTAATTTACACAAAAGATTGGCACAAGTTATCAACAAGAGACAGTGAACTAAGAAAGAGAAAAGAAAAAACAGTAAAAGAATTCTCAATTGTCATGTTTAATTCCTGCACTCTTCGATCTATTTCTACATTCGATAGTAACTGAAAAATTAATTAGCTTGCTCTCCATTTACTATCGTAAATTTCACATGCCTTAATTCCCAGTTCCCTCAGAAAATCATCAGGCTCCTACAACTACATAAACAGTCATTGAATCAAGCAAATACCTGAGGAAACCTTGGAGCAATGCGACAAGCTTCTTCAGCGTCTCCAAGTGCCCCTCATTATCTCCCCTCGCCAATCTCACAGCAGACCTAAACAATTTCACCCAAATCTTAATCAAATACTCGAAATAGACTACCTAAAACCAATCAATTCCAAAAACCTGCATTTATAAATAAAATGCAAACCCCAGACGGCCGAAGCTCAATCGCCCTCGAAAACAACTCCTCAGCTTCATCAAGCTCCCCCTTTCAACCGCACCCTCCTTTCTTCCTCAAAGCGAGGGCTTCCAGATTCCTCTCGGCGTCGAACTGGGGCCCACATATCTCGGCCAGCACTCGAATGAAAGAGGATGAGGTCTGGGCTCATTTGGTTGATCTTGGCATTGATGATGAACAAATTGATAGTGCATACATATTCCTAACTGCTAAACCGGATATGTTAATGTCTTTTCTCGGCTGTCCACTTGAAAGGCAAAAATCTTCTTATGAAGATGTTACATTGCGCATCTATGCCACCTCCACCTCCACCTACCTATTAGCTTGCTACCTAGCAAGTAACTTTTTGGGTTATGTGTTCGCCATTTTGGACTTGAATTTGCCCACCTTTGATGGTGGTATTTGGTTGTGGTGTTGGCCATTTGGCACTTGTGTTTGCCAACTTTTGGTGACTAAGTTTGGTTGTGTTGACTACAAATTTGCTAACTTTTGGTGGTGAATATTTGGTTGTGTTAGCTATTTCAAACTTGAATATGCTAACTTTTGTGGATGATGATCAGTTGTGTTGTCTATGAAATTGCTAACTTTTACTTGTGTATGAAAATTGTGTATTTGGTAACTATGGTGCTTATGACAATATTTAGCAGTCATATTTTGTAAGGAACATGTGGTTATTGAATGGAAACGTGGTTTGATATTTCTATAAGCTTTCTATGTGGAGTGTAATATTGTTTTATGTTGCTTTTGGCTATGTTATTTATCTATATTGTGGATATAGGATATGTGGATCCTTTCATGGTTGCAGATTAGTTGTGAGAAGTGACTTATAAGGATTGGTGGTAATGTCCTATAGTTTTTCTTTCTTTAAGAGGGTTGTCTCAATGAAATTTGGTAGTAAACTTTTGAACAGGTAGATATTCCCATCTGGTTAGATAGATATGTAATGTAAGGATAATAATAATAGTGAGAGGCTATTTATGTAATTTTACATGAATTCCCTTCCCTTCCCTTGCCTTAATTGAAACTCCCAAACAAGGTGAAATAACTTACCTTCCCTTTTCCTAGTAAACTCCCAAACAAGTTACTATATCCTCCCTTAGCTTCCCTTACCATTTCTTACCCTCCCTTCCCCAATTTTAACTTACCTTCCCTTCCCTAGTAAACTCCCAAACATAGTGCTAGGCTCCTAAAAGTGTTTGGTTAAGAAATTGAGATCAATTTATCAACAAGAGTCAGTTATCTACTATGTAATTTACACAAAAGATTGGCACAAGTTATCAACAAGAGACAGTGAACTAAGAAAGAGAAAAGAAAAAAAAACAGTAAAAGAATTCTCAATTGTCATGTTTAATTCCTGCACTCTTCGATCTATTTCTACATTCGATAATAACTGAAAAAATAATTAGCTTGCTCTCCATTTACTATCGTAAATTTCACACGCCTTAATTCCCAATTCCCTCAGAAAATCATCAGGCTCCTACAACTACATAAACAGTCATTGAATCAAGCAAATACCTGAGGAAACCTTGGAGCAATGCGACAAGCTTCTTCAGCGTCTCCAAGTGCCCCCTCATTATCTCCCCTCGCCAATCTCACAGCAGACCTAAACAATTTCACCCAAATCTTAATCAAATACTCGAAAATAAACTACCTAAAACCAATCAAAAATTCCAAAAAAAAAACCTGCATTTATAAATAAAATGCAAACCCCCAGACGGCCGAAGCTCAATCGCCCTCGAAAACAACTCCTCAGCTTCATCAAGCTTCCCCTTTTCAACCGCACCCTCCCCTTTCTTCCTCAAAGCGAGGGCTTCCAGATTCCTCTCGGCGTCGAACTGGGGCCCACATATCTCCGCCAGCACGCGGGCGGCGCGTGCGGTGGTGCCGCAGTGGCCGACGACGGAACCCGGCGGGATCACGGCGAGGTTGGGCCCGGCGCCGCAGCGGCCGAGGCAGCCGCAGGAGGAGACGGCGATCGCCGGCGGAGCGAGGGAGGAGAGGACGTCAAGGATCGATCGAGAGCCCTGGCGGCTGCAGCCGCGGTTGACGCAAACCCTAATTTCTAGGGTCTGTTGGTTTTGAGATTTTATTTGTTGTTGTTTGGGTTTTCGTTTCGTTGTTGATGAGGTTGATCTTTGATTTGAGAAACGATGAGGAGATGATGATGGGTTGCTTATAGAGGTTGCCTCCATTTTGTAAGAGTGGAGAGCAGAGAGAAGACAGGAGGGGATATTTCATTTGTTTAGTGGAGAAATTTCATTTAAGCCCCTCATTCGGTTGTAATTGATAAGCTGTGCCTTTGATTGAGTTGCGTTTGGGTCCTCTAGATCTGTCTTTATTTGGTTTGAGGACAACACCGGATTTTTTTTCAAAAGAAATAAAAGCGCACTAACAACAAAATTTATTTTATGTCGCGCCTAAAATACTTCTATGTTTTTGGTTGGCTATGAAATATCGATTGCTTCCTTAGAATTTAATCTCTCTGAGCTAGCCGCTTTGGAGTTGGTTCATGAGACCGGATTCTAGAGAAAAGATGCGCCTATTTACACTATAATCATGAGATTTTTTATAGACTTTTGACTAATTTTTGGAACAAAATCCTATTACTTCTTGTTAACTTTACTTGAAATTTGAAATGATCAAGTACTAAGCATAGATATCAAGATGCAAAATGGATCGACATGTCACCCACTAACCTTGAAACTCGATGAGCAAGAATGAACCGGATCAAACTAAAATCTTATATGTTTACTATTTAACAATCGTTAAATTTAAACTAAAGAGTAAAACGACAAAAATCCACCCTCTTCTTTCTTTAAAAAAATGCTTTTCGGTCTATGCAACACAAAATTTATTTTACTTGCAAATTTATCCCCTAGAACTGCATATTCACTAATTTACCCCTATAAATTTAACGCTATTACTTGAAGAAAAGGATATAGAAATCCAATATTGGTTAATGTAGAGATAATATGGGGTGATTTATACAAATTTGAGGGTAATCCACAAATAAGGCAGATTTGAAGGGTACATAGGCAAATCCAAGTAAAGAGGCTAGACCTCCCTGAGCCCATTAGCAGTAGGGGTGCATTCGGCCCAGATACGGTTCGGATATGATGCTTATCATATCCATATCCGCTTATTTATTTCGGATACGGATATGGATATACCTCGGTAAGGAAAATTTAAATTCATATTCGCTAAAATCGGATACGAATATGGATATATATATGATATATACGCAGATATGCATGGATATAAAACGGATATGAGAAAACTAGATACCGTTAAAAAATATAGTTCATGTGATACAAAAGAGTTTATTATATCTGAAAAGCTAAGATTAGATATCTAGATCGTCAAAATTAACCTCTTATCTATAATCTAAAGACTAAAACCATTGTAATAATATGACTAATATGTATTCGGATATTTTGGATACAGTTTCGGATATTTCACTTTAAAATCATATCTCAGAACCATATCCCATCTATATGATTTGAATAATCACATCCATATCCGTCAATTTACAGATATCTCCTCAGATAAGGATACGGTTTAGCACCCTAATTAGCAGCCCAGCCCAGCCCAGATCCCATTTCGAGGGGTTATTCATTGGGATATTTGGTGGCTCATTGGGACAATTGTCTCACTTGGATAATTTTAAGCACTTGCGATAATTTGAGGGGATAAAGTGGGATAAAATGGGGGTAATGGGACACTTTAATTGAGACAATTGAGTATAAGGGGACAATTTGAGTGAGACAATTAAATGATGACATCTTTAAAATATGATATTTATGTATTTATTAAGTTGTTATTACTAATTAACTTCCATGAATAAACTATTATTATTATATTAAGAATAATTTTAAAGTAATAATAAAATTATTATTATTATCAATAATATAATATATTGGAAATATTTGATATAAATATTTATGTATCAATTTAATCCTTATTAATACTATAATTAACATATATTAATGATTAATTATTATTTAAAGAAGAACAACCTAGATTGAGATATAAAAGTCATAACTATTACAAATAAAGGCTTGATTGTCAAACAAAGTCTTAATAATAGCAAATTAAGTCAAATGACCACCAACTAAAAACTAGATTCATTGTGACATGCGTGTCACGTCATGCCACATATTATTTGCCATGTTTTCTCTCCACTCTGCTGCAATCGTCCGTTGTGTTTGTTGAGTTTGTAAATCATCGTCCTCATCGGAATTTGCATTAGGTGGTGCAACATTACGTGGTGCCTCGGAAGGAAGATCAAAAACTTCAAAGTCATCGTTTGAGTTTTCCAACTTCAAAGTCATCTTCTTCACTCCACATCATGTAGTCGTTCCTTGTTTTTTTGCCCTCTCACCATCTTGAGAAAATTCTCCTAAGTTTTCAGTTTCTAAATTGATATTCATCCTACAACACAAAGTTCACAGATCACAACGCATCTTAAACTATTAATAAAGATCAATTGATCTATTATTTAATATACTAGTCATATTCAAGAAAGAAGCTTGCTGGACCATTTTAATAACAACTAAAAACAAGGATCACATATAGCATTGCTTATACTGGGGATAAATAATAAGAGAATATTTAGGCATAGACTTGACTTTATAATGCAAGAACCAAGCCCATCTCAGTCCGAGGCCCTGACCATGAATCAATTATTAGGCAGCATAGGAGCATTCTTTTATCTATAAGCTTTCTATGTGGAGTGTAATATTGTTTTATGTTGCTTTTGGCTATGTTATTTATCTATATTGTGGATATAGGATATGTGGATCCTTTCATGGTTGCAGATTAGTTGTGAGAAGTGACTTATAAGGATTGGTGGTAATGTCCTATAGTTTTTCTTTCTTTAAGAGGGTTGTCTCAATGAAATTTGGTAGTAAACTTTTGAACAGGTAGATATTCCCATCTGGTTAGATAGATATGTAATGTAAGGATAATAATAATAGTGAGAGGCTATTTATGTAATTTTACATGAATTCCCTTCCCTTCCCTTGCCTTAATTGAAACTCCCAAACAAGGTGAAATAACTTACCTTCCCTTCCCTAGTAAACTCCCAAACAAGTTACTATATCCTCCCTTAGCTTCCCTTACCATTTCTTACCCTCCCTTCCCCAATTTTAACTTACCTTCCCTTCCCTAGTAAACTCCCAAACATAGTGCTAGGCTCCTAAAAGTGTTTGGTTAAGAAATTGAGATCAATTTATCAACAAGAGTCAGTTATCTACTATGTAATTTACACAAAAGATTGGCACAAGTTATCAACAAGAGACAGTGAACTAAGAAAGAGAAAAGAAAAAACAGTAAAAGAATTCTCAATTGTCATGTTTAATTCCTGCACTCTTCGATCTATTTCTACATTCGATAGTAACTGAAAAATTAATTAGCTTGCTCTCCATTTACTATCGTAAATTTCACATGCCTTAATTCCCAGTTCCCTCAGAAAATCATCAGGCTCCTACAACTACATAAACAGTCATTGAATCAAGCAAATACCTGAGGAAACCTTGGAGCAATGCGACAAGCTTCTTCAGCGTCTCCAAGTGCCCCTCATTATCTCCCTCGCCAATCTCACAGCAGACCTAAACAATTTCACCCAAATCTTAATCAAATACTCGAAATAGACTACCTAAAACCAATCAAAATTCCAAAACCTGCATTTATAAATAAAATGCAAACCCCCAGACGGCCGAAGCTCAATCGCCCTCGAAAACAACTCCTCAGCTTCATCAAGCTCCCCTTTTCAACCGCACCTCCCTTTCTTCCTCAAAGCGAGGGCTTCCAGATTCCTCTCGGCGTCGAACTGGGGCCCACATATCTCGGCCAGCACTCGGGCGGCGCGTGCGGTGGTGCCGCAGTGGCCGACGACGGAACCCGGCGGGATCACGGCGAGGTTGGGCCCGGCGCCGCAGCGGCCGAGGCAGCCGCAGGAGGAGACGGCGATCGCCGGCGGAGCGAGGGAGGAGAGGACGTCGAGGATCGATCGAGAGCCCTGGCGGCTGCAGCCGCGGTTGACGCAAACCCTAATTTCTAGGGTCTGTTGGTTTTGAGATTTTATTTGTTGTTGTTTGGGTTTTCGTTTCGTTGTTGATGAGGTTGATCTTTGATTTGAGAAAAGATGAGGAGATGATGATGGGCTGCTTATGGAGGTTGCCTCCATTTTGTAAGAGCGGAGAGCAGAGAGAAGACAGGAGGGGATATTTCATTTGTTTAGTGGAGAAATTTCATTTAAGCCCCTCATTCGGTTGTAATTGTTAAACTGCGCCTTGATTGAGTTGCGTTTGGGTCCTCTAGGTCTGTCTTTATTTGGTTTGAGGACAACACCGGATTTTTTCAAAAGAAATAAAAGCGCACTAACAACAAAATTTATTTTATGTAGCGCCTAAAATACTTCTATGTTTTGGTTGGCTATGAAATATCGATTGCTTCTTTAGAATTTAATCTCTCTGAGCTAGCCGCTTTGGAGTTGGTTCATGAGACCGGATTCTAGAGAAAAGATGCGCCTATTTACACTATAATCATGAGATTTTTTATAGACTTTTGACTAATTTTGGAACAAAATCCTATTACTTCTTGTTAACTTTACTTGAAATTTGAAATGATCAAGTACTAAGCATAGATATCAAGATGCAAAATGGATCGACATGTCACCCACTAACCTTGAAACTCGATGAGCAAGAATGAACCGGATCAAACTATAATCTTATATCTTTACTATTTAACAATCGTTAAATTTAAACTAAAGAGTAAAACGACAAAAATCCACCCTCTTCTTTCTTTAAAAAAAAGCTTTTCGGTCTATGCAACACAAAATTTATCTTACTTGCAAATTTATCCCTAGAATTGCATATTCACTAATTTACCCTATGAATTTAACGCTATTACTTGAAGAAAAGGATATAGAAACCAATATTGGTTAATGTAGAGATAATATGGGTGATTTATACAAATTTGAGGGTAATCCACAAATAAGGCAGATTTGAAGGGTACATAGGCAAATCCAAGTAAAGAGGATAGACCTCCCGAGCCCATTAGCAGTAGGGTGCATTCTATGGATACTCATTTGATATGATGCTTATCATATCCTTATCCTATTATCATTTCTAGATGATACTCGGATAATGATGATATATTCTAGAAAATTAAATCCATATCCGCTAAAAATGGATATCGATAATATATATATATACGGATATGATGCATAAAACCGATACGGTGAAAACTAGATACCATTTAAAAAATATATAGTTCATGTGATACAAAAGAGTTCATTAATATGTTCATTATATCTGAAAAGCTAAGATTAGATATCTAGATCGTCAAAACTAACCTCATATCAATAATCTAAAGACTAAAACCATTGTAATAATATGACTAATATGTATTCGGATATTTCTGACATGTTCAATATTTCACTACAAAATCATATCCGTAATAATATCCTAACGGTTATAGATTTGAGCAACCACATCCAGATCCATATCCGTAACCCTATCTTATCGGTTATAGATTTGAATAATCACATCCATATCCGTCAATTTACAGATATCTCCTCAGATAAGGATACGGTTTAGCACCCTAATTAGCAGCCCAGCCCAGCCCAGATCCCATTTCGCGAAAATTATTTCCAGTTCGAAGACTGTTGCTCGCTGTCTTTGTTACTCTTCCTCTCGAGAGGTCTGAGATCTCGTGTTGCTTCTCTCCAACCCCTCACAATTTTAGGGTTCGAAATGGTAACAGTTGATTCTTTTCATCCTCTTGTTTCACCAATTCGATAGATTCGATTCTGTTAAGATGCGGAATCACGAATGAGAATTGGATGCAGGGCGATTCAACCGCAGCGGTGCAAGAGAATCAGAAGCTAGGGTTTGATTTGGGAGTATTTGTTGGGGATCTGGCTGTAGATGAAGATGATGCTAGCGGGTACGGTTAATTTACTGCTCAAAGATTTGATCTTTAGACCCTTTTGTTAGTTACCGGTTGCTAATTGGCGCAGTGATGATATATCATTGGACGGGCTTCGAGAGGAACTGGAAGAATGTAAAGATGATCTTGTGAGTATTTCCTCCTAGTCAATTTTTTCTTTGAAGGCCTTTAGTGATGAGGATTATAACAACATATGATTACATTCTGTGTAACAAGCAATATTTTCGTGGTTAGGCAAATCTTATCTAGCTCGAACAATTTACATAAAGCAGATTTGTGATTGTGGCTTTGAGTATTAATTTATTATGTACCTACCAAAATCATAAAGGCTGTTTTTGGTTCGAGGGAAAACGAGAGGAAGTGGTTTCTCTTGTTTGGTTTAAAAGAAAATGAGACTGAGAAAAAAAGAAGAAATATACACACACACACATAGACACATATATATGCACACACACACACACATACATACAGACACACACACACACACACACAAAGACATATATCTGTGCACTATATATATATATATATATATATATATATATATATATATATATATATATATATATATATATATATATATATATATAAATAAAACTCCTAAAAACTTAAGTGGATAGGAGTATTTGTCATCAACTTTTTTATCCATGATTTTGTTGAGATTTGTGCTGCAATTAATACAAATGACACAAATCTCAAAGATAGTATTGATGTGGCACAAATCTCAAAGCATAATGAATGGATAAAAAGTTTGGTGGACAAGTGCTCTATCCACTAAATTTATAGGAGCTTTACTATATATATATATATACATGGAAATAATATTATGTGATGTGTTTCATTTTATTAAATGAACTAGAAATAGCCAGTGTGGTGATGCCCATCTGCTAGTCACATGAAAGATGTGGATTCACCACTCTATCTCTTAGTAGCTCATTTAGCAAAATACTTTCACCCTCACATCATTCTATATATATAGTTTACTTGGTAGTGAGGTGGACGATCAGGGCCTTAGATCTGATTTTGAGATTAGATCTAAATTGGTTGGTTATTTTGCATAAAACAACCCCCCCACCTCAAAAGAGAAATGAGCTAGCATTGGCCTCATTATGATTCTCTCTCCTCTCTCTCTCTTCTATTTTTTCATCTCATCGTTTATTTCAACAGGGAAAAAAGAGGGGGCGAAATTCTAGGGCTCACCGCCACTGCCATCGCCCTACTTCGACTCCACCGCCCGAAGCTCACCGCCACCTTCCCTCACCCGCCTTTGACCTCCGATCTTCAAGAGCCCTCGCCGCTCGTCTCTGGCACCCGAAGCTAGCCTCCTCCGCCGCTAGCCCTGCCGACTTTGCGTCTCCGGCACACGAGCCCGCCGCCTCGCCCTCGCCGCTGATCTCCGCCCTCTAGAGCCCCGCCTGCTTGCCCTCGGCACCTAAACTCGGCCGCCACCGCGTCGCTTCGCCGCCTCCCACCTCGACAACCCCATTGACCCCTCTAAGACGTCAATCATCTCGACCACAGACAACCCTACCTCTCCATCGGCTGCCGCCTCCCGCCAGCGGCCGAATCCCCATCCATATTTTTCATTTAATTTTCCTTTAAATATTTGATGAAATGGTTATGATTGATTTGGAGAACTAGTTGTGTTTTATTCTTAGCTACTAGTATTTGATCTTTTCTTTGAAATATCTTATTGTTGTATGGATTTATTGGTGTTGGTGATGAAGTTTAGATGTGGTTATTAGTGTTTGTATGGCTTATTTATGCTGGTGATGAAGTTTTAGATGTCGTTATTAATGTATTGTATGAACTTAATGTTGGTGGTGAAGTTCTAGTGAGGTTATTGGTGATAAAGTTTTAAATTGCTCATTAGTCTCTCAAATCCTAAGGAGTCTTGCAATTGATCTTGTTGACTATATAGGAAATTAGAGTTTTACAATATTAGTCCTAAGAAGTCTTCAGTTTTGTTAGGGTAATTAAGGGATTACCTGGCTATGTTGAACAATATGGCAGCAAACTGCACCGCATCAAATGGAGTCGGGGATGGAGAGCTTGGATAGGATCTCAATCATAGCAACGGAGGGAAGATTCTTTTAGAGGTCCGGCAAACTCGGCAATCGATCCATTAGGGTTGAGAGAGAGAGTTTCGAATGAAGAGCTCCAACGTTGGTAAGGAGCAAAACACCAAGAGTGAGAGATTAAAAGTTATTTCCTCTCCTTTTCTCTAGTGTTTATGAGAGAAAAACAGAACAAAACTATACCATTAATTTTTCTCTCAGATACATTCACTTTTCATTTTCTTTCCACGCGTTCCTTTCAAACCAAAAAAGAGGAACCACTTTCTCATTTGTTTTCTATTCCTGTTCTTTTCCTTTCTCACTTTCGCTCAGACTAAACATACGCTTAAACAAAGAGAGGTTTCACTATTACACTCTGATTGGATGTGGGTGAATGAGGGAGAAGGGAAAGTAAGGGAAGAAGTAACCCTGTTTGGAAGTTTCTTTTAATAGGGTAAGGGATGGAAGTGAAGGGTAATGAAGGGTATAAGTTCCCTTCAAATAGGATAATTCGTTCCCCTCTCATTTTGGCGGTAGCGAGGGGAAGCTGTCTCCCAATTTTATTTTCTTAGGACCATTTTACCCTCCATCGGGATATCAATTAGATGGTTGAGATTTATACTTAGAAACCCTACATTACATAAAGCCCATAAAGAACGAGCGCCTCTCTTTTTCTTCTCGTCTTCTTTGATTCGCTCTTGCTCTCGCCTCTGTCGTTGTCTTGGCCGCCACTTCTCCGACGCGTCGGGATCTCGACCGAGTCATTTAGACGCCATCACCTCTCACGGCATTCGTCTGCGCATTAGCTTCTCAGACGCCTCGTATTGCTTTTTCTAAAATCATTCTTTTAGTTATTTATTTTTGCTATTTTTCTTCTTGATGTCTTGATCTATGTTACTAATCCTATTTTTACTAGAGAAATTTAATTGACAATATACTGCATAATGATCGTCAATTGTTATACAAGAATTATCTAGTGCAAATAGTTTATAAAGAACTCCACTTATGTGCAATGGAAACGCAATCAGGTTGCATATTATTAAATTTTCTATAGTGCATTATTCGAATTTTCAACTCTAACATTTTTCCCCTTTAGATCAAATAGAAATGAATCATAATTTAATGTCCCACAAACTACTTTATTACATATATGTGAAATATTTGGTCATGTAAATCTACAACAAACTTACAATTTGCAAAATATGGTTTGCAATTTCATCTGTTCGTTTTGCACTAAAATAAAATTATGAGTTTTGGTCTCATGTTATTAATTATTTGTTTTAGATAATTTAATTGCTTATTAGTTTAAATTATTTATTTTAGATCATAAGTATTACGTATGAGGAAAACATGTCATCAATCTAACTCCATGAGATCATAAGTATTACTGTAACAAATAGATTAAAAAAATAAAATTACGGTTTTAGTCTCATGTTATGAATTACTTGTTTTAGATAATTTTAATTGGTTATTACTTTAAATTACAAGTCTTTTGTTTGCTTTGTCAGTTCAATTATTCTTTTAGTAGATCCAAACTTATATTTTTATTTTTTATTCCTAATTGTCAATTCTTTTAACTTGTTGCATAGATAATGGAAGCATGGATCAAGTTTCAACATGCACTTAATGTTGCGATTGGATATGCTATGTGTGCATTTTTTATTGGTTCATATGTTACGAAAAAATAGTAGGAGAAATATTGAACCCTACGAACCTAGAGAAATAAAAGATAAGGTGAAATAGTATCCCAAAGAGTTATATGTAGGAAATGATCCGAATGAATCCACTAGCTTTTCATCAATTCGTGGAATATTAGAGAGGGAATGTGGGCTTAGACATACTCAACGGATTACTATTAAAGAACAAGTTGCCAAATTCTTATATATGTTAGGACACAACGTAACAACTCACGGTTAGTAAGATCTTTAGCCGATTCGGAGAGTGCGGTCGACATTTTATAATGTTCTAAGAGCTATGATAGAGTTGGAAGAGATGTTTTAATACAACCCAATGGATCACGAATTCCTTGAGATACTCACCAATCCAAAATTCAATCCCTACTTGAGGTGATGATAACTTCCATAAGTTTCTTAACTTTGTCTAGGTTATTTTGTTTTAGATTTTAATTAATGCATATGATGTTGAGTTGTGTTGGGGCAATTGATGGCACCCACATCGAGGTAAGGTTTCTCCTCACGAGGCTCCTAGATATCGTGGTAGAAAAGACCATCCGACACAAAATGTGTTAAGTGCACGTACTTGACTTGAAATTTACTTATATTTTACTTGGGTGGGAAGAAGCGCATCGACTCTAGAATTTTGAAAAATGCTTTCTGACGATTTCCACTTAAAATCCCTCGGTAATTATAATCTAACAATAAGCCTAAATTATGTCTTATAATATGCTCTTGATGAGAATGTATTTTTATAGGAAAATATTATCTTGTTGATGGCATTCATGTTGAGAAGTGGAATAGTTCTACCCTAGAGAGAACGCTATCATTTAAATGAGTATTCAAGAAATCCACCAAGAAACCAACGTGAGCTATTTAATCTAAGACATGCATCACTGTAATGTTGAAAGATTTGGTGTATTAAAAAAAGATTTCCCATCATAGCAAGCTCAACCGAACCAAATTACGGTGTTCAAACACAAAACAAAATCATTCTAACTTGTTGCATTTTGCATAATTTTTAAGGCGTCCAATCCGGCGATGATTTTCCGTAGAAGAGCAATGTGAGGATACAAACCAATTAGAAGATGGCGTGGGACGAGATGAAGATCTGATAGAGGGGTGGTTAAGAAATTGCATCCGAGTTCTATGTAGCAAGATTATAATACATGATTAGGCTCTATTATAATTGTGTTCTTCGTTTGCTTTGTAGTTTTTATTTGCATTGTGATTTCTATTTGTCTTGTACTTGATATTACACTATGGCTTTTATTCCTTTACTTTTGTACCTTGAATGATGTTTTGACTTTCGTGATATTATTATCATCTTTTATTTACATTTTCTTAATTTATGTGAATAATATTTTTGATGATGTACTAATTCTATTTGGTAAATTAAAGAATGTCCAAAAGGAAGAATGTGGATGATGAATCTTCGTGGAAAGAATGCTAATATTTTGATATGGACCCCTATGATGGAAGATAAGCTAATTGATGCTTACTTGCATCAAGATGTGTCGGGACATTGAGTCAATGGCAATTTTTACCGATGGCTTATGATCAATAGTGGCTGAACTCATAGAAAGCTTTCCGATAAGCCTTTTGACAAGGAGAAGGTGAAGAACCATGAAGTATATGAAATCGAAATGGGCAGCTTGCTATGACTTATTTAAGAATGCGGGTAGTGGTTTTGCTTAGAGTCGAGACACCAATACATGGACTGCAGAGCCTGAAGTTTGGGATAGGCTAATTCAGGTATGAAAACAATGCTGAAACACTCATATTAGTGTTTCAGATTAGCAGTGAAATATCCATAACATTTCAGCAGTCTTTTTAAGTGTTTCTACACTGCTGCAACACTCAAATCAGTGTTTTAGCAGTGCTGAAAACTCAAAATCGATGTTCAGATTAGTGATGAAACATCCATAACATTTCAGCAGCATTTTTAAGTGTTTGAGCACTGCTAAAACACCAAGATCAGCGTTTCAACACTGCTGAAACACTCAAATCAGTGTTTTAGCAGTGCTGAAACACTGATTTGAATCACTCGAATCATTGTCTTAGAACTGCTGAACTGATTTGTGTGTTTCAGTGCTGCTGATACACTCCTACCTGTGTTTTCAGCACTTGCATCATATGAATTTAGCATCACATAATGTTGTTTTAGTTGGTAACTACCATTGATTAATCTCGACATGTCCAGAATAGTGTTTCAGCACTGCTGAGTCATTATCCTTGAGTGTTTCAGCAGTGTTAAACTCTATTTTCAGTGTTAAAGATTTGCTAAAACACTTTGTTTTCAGTTTTACTCATTTTCTAGTCTTATACGTGCAAAAGCACTAAAGTTTTTACGGAAATCAACTCAGGCCATCCAGAAGCTGCTGAATGGAGGACCAAGCCTATCGCAAATTATGATAAGCAATTGCAGCTATTTGCATCTGATAGAGCAACGAGAGAATGCTGAAACTGCAGCTAAGATCTGAGAAAGGAGGAGTTCAGCCACTAACAAGGTTGATACTTTAACCATTAATGGCATCGATAATATGATTTCTAGAGAGGAAATTTTATTGGAGAATTTTGATGTGATTAATGGTGAAGCAAATGACAGAGGATGGTAATAACACTATTCCTGAGACCAATTCAACAGCAAATTCACACAAGAAAAGTAAGAAAGCAAAGGAGGATGTTTCTGTTGAAATCCAGATGGTAAAGGGCATGCACAGGATAGCTGAGGCAATCGAGTTAGGTGCCTATGACTACACTCAGTGTCACGAATGCACTCCAATGAGAAGAGGATGAGGGTCTTGTCAAATCTGTCCTATGTGTCATGTCTCTTCTTTTCTCTATAATCCTTCTCTTGGGTTATGTGTTAGCCATTTTGGACTTGAATTTGCCCACCTTTGATGGTGGTATTTGGTTGTGGTGTTGGCCATTTGGCACTTGTGTTTGCCAACTTTTGGTGACTAAGTTTGGTTGTGTTGACTACAAATTTGCTAACTTTTGGTGGTGAATATTTGGTTGTGTTAGCTATTTCAAACTTGAATATGCTAACTTTTGTGGATGATGATCAGTTGTGTTGTCTATGAAATTGCTAACTTTTACTTGTGTATGAAAATTGTGTATTTGGTAACTATGGTGCTTATGACAATATTTAGCAGTCATATTTTGTAAGGAACATGTGGTTATTGAATGGAAACGTGGTTTGATATTTCTATAAGCTTTCTATGTGGAGTGTAATATTGTTTTATGTTGCTTTTGGCTATGTTATTTATCTATATTGTGGATATAGGATATGTGGATCCTTTCATGGTTGCAGATTAGTTGTGACTTATAAGGATTGGTGGTAATGTCCTATAGTTTTTCTTTCTTTAAGAGGGTTGTCTCAATGAAATTTGGTAGTAAACTTTTGAACAGGTAGATATTCCCATCTGGTTAGATAGATATGTAATGTAAGGATAATAATAATAGTGAGAGGCTATTTATGTAATTTTACATGAATTCCCTTCCCTTCCCTTGCCTTAATGAAACTCCCAAACAAGGTGAAATAACTTACCTTCCCTTTTCCTAGTAAACTCCCAAACAAGTTACTATATCCTCCCTTAGCTTCCCTTACCATTTCTTACCCTCCCTTCCCCAATTTTAACTTACCTTCCCTTCCCTAGTAAACTCCCAAACATAGTGCTAGGCTCCTAAAAGTGTTTGGTTAAGAAATTGAGATCAATTTATCAACAAGAGTCAGTTATCTACTATGTAATTTACACAAAAGATTGGCACAAGTTATCAACAAGAGACAGTGAACTAAGAAAGAGAAAAGAAAAAGTAAAAGAATTCTCAATTGTCATGTTTAATTCCTGCACTCTTCGATCTATTTCTACATTCGATAGTAACTGAAAAATTAATTAGCTTGCTCTCCATTTACTATCGTAAATTTCACATGCCTTAATTCCCAGTTCCCTCAGAAAATCATCAGGCTCCTACAACTACATAAACAGTCATTGAATCAAGCAAATACCTGAGGAAACCTTGGAGCAATGCGACAAGCTTCTTCAGCGTCTCCAAGTGCCCCTCATTATCTCCCTCGCCAATCTCACAGCAGACCTAAACAATTTCACCCAAATCTTAATCAAATACTCGAAATAGACTACCTAAAACCAATCAAAAATTCCAAAAAAAAAAAACCTGCATTTATAAATAAAATGCAAACCCCCAGACGGCCGAAGCTCAATCGCCCTCGAAAACAACTCCTCAGCTTCATCAAGCTCCCCTTTTCAACCGCACCCTCCCCTTTCTTCCTCAAAGCGAGGGCTTCCAGATTCCTCTCGGCGTCGAACTGGGGCCCATATCTCGGCCAGCACTCGGGCGGCGCGTGCGGTGGTGCCGCAGTGGCCGACGACGGAACCCGGCGGGATCACGGCGAGGTTGGGCCCGGCGCCGCAGCGGCCGAGGCAGCCGCAGGAGGAGACGGCGATCGCCGGCGGAGCGAGGGAGGAGAGGACGTCGAGGATCGATCGAGAGCCCTGGCGGCTGCAGCCGCGGTTGACGCAAACCCTAATTTCTAGGGTCTGTTGGTTTTGAGATTTTATTTGTTGTTGTTTGGGTTTTCGTTTCGTTGTTGATGAGGTTGATCTTTGATTTGAGAAAAGATGAGGAGATGATGATGGGCTGCTTATAGGTTGCCTCCATTTTGTAAGAGCGGAGAGCAGAGACAGGAGGGATATTTCATTTGTTTAGTGGAGAAATTTCATTTAAGCCCCTCATTCGGTTGTAATTGTTAAACTGCGCCTTGATTGAGTTGCGTTTGGGTCCTCTAGGTCTGTCTTTATTTGGTTTGAGGACAACACCGGATTTTTCAAAAGAAATAAAAGCGCACTAACAACAAAATTTATTTTATGTAGCGCCTAAAATACTTCTATGTTTTTGGTTGGCTATGAAATATCGATTGCTTCTTTAGAATTTAATCTCTCTGAGCTAGCCGCTTTGGAGTTGGTTCATGAGACCGGATTCTAGAGAAAAGATGCGCCTATTTACACTATAATCATGAGATTTTTTATAGACTTTTGACTAATTTTTGGAACAAAATCCTATTACTTCTTGTTAACTTTACTTGAAATTTGAAATGATCAAGTACTAAGCATAGATATCAAGATGCAAAATGGATCGACATGTCACCCACTAACCTTGAAACTCGATGAGCAAGAATGAACCGGATCAAACTATAATCTTATATCTTTTACTATTTAACAATCGTTAAATTTAAACTAAAGAGTAAAACGACAAAAATCCACCCTCTTCTTTCTTTAAAAAAAAGCTTTTCGGTCTATGCAACACAAAATTTATCTTACTTGCAAATTTATCCCTAAATTGCATATTCACTAATTTACCCCTATGAATTTAACGCTATTACTTGAAGAAAAGGATATAGAAACCAATATTGGTTAATGTAGAGATAATATGGGGTGATTTATACAAATTTGAGGGTAATCCACAAATAAGGCAGATTTGAAGGGTACATAGGCAAATCCAAGTAAAGAGGATAGACCTCCCTGAGCCCATTAGCAGTAGGGGTGCATTATTTGGGATACTGGTACCGGATATGATGCTTATCATATCCTTATCCGCTTATTCATTTCGGATACAGATACGGATACGGATATACCTCGGTAAGGAAAATTCAAATCCATATCCGCTAAAATCGGATACGGATACGAATATATATATATATGCAGATATGCATGCAGATATAAAACGGATATGAGAAAACTAGATACCATTTAAAAAAAAATATATAGTTCATGTGATACAAAAGAGTTCATTAATATGTTCATTATATCTGAAAAGCTAAGATTAGATATCTAGATCGTCAAAACTAACCTCATATCAATAATCTAAAGACTAAAATCATTGTAATAGTATGACTAATATGTATTCGGATATTTCGGATACAGTTCCGAATATTTCACTACAAAATCATATCCGTAACAATATCCTAACGGTTATAGATTTGAGCAACCACATCTGTATCCATATCCGTAACCCTATCTTATCGGTTATAGATTTGAATAATCACATCCATATCCGTCAATTTACAGATATCTCCTCAGATAAGGATACGGTTTAGCACCCTAATTAGCAGCCCAGCCCAGCCCAGATCCCATTTCGCGAAAATTATTTCCAGTTCGAAGACTGTTGCTCGCTGTCTTTGTTACTCTTCCTCTCGAGAGGTCTGAGATCTCGTGTTGCTTCTCTCCAACCCCTCACAATTTTAGGGTTCGAAATGGTAACAGTTGATTCTTTTCATCCTCTTGTTTCACCAATTCGATAGATTCGATTCTGTTAAGATGCGGAATCACGAATGAGAATTGGATGCAGGGCGATTCAACTGCAGCGGTGCAAGAGAATCAGAAGCTAGGGTTTGATTTGGGAGTATTTGTTGGGGATCTGGCTGTAGATGAAGATGATGCTAGCGGGTACGGTTAATTTACTGCCCAAAGATTTGATCTTTAGACCCTTTTTGTTAGTTACCGGTTGCTAATTGGCGCAGTGATGATATATCATTGGACGGGCTTCGAGAGGAACTGGAAGAATGTAAAGATGATCTTGTGAGTATTTCCTCCTAGTCAATTTTCCTCCTAGTCAATTTTTTCTTTGAAGGCCTTTAGTGATGAGGATTATAACAACATATGATTACATTCTGCGTAACAAGCAATATTTTCGTGGTTAGGCGCAAATCTTTTCTAGCTCGAACAATTTACATAAGGCCCGAAATAGATTGTTAGATGCTTACATGGCTTATGAAGGCCTTGACAGATTTTTGTTCTGCACTTTCGATTGAAATGGATGCAATTTGGGTTGCATTAGTTATTTGATATACGTTCTCGATGTTCTATGCATCCTTATAATCTCTTAGAGTCTTATTGGAATTACTAAATTATGGAGTTGCATATTATTGTTAATAAAGAGGGACACAACAATTGGACATTCCTTTCTACTGTTCTGACAAATCTCCAGGAAGTACTTGTTATATATGTACCTCAGTAGTATGGTATTGAATTTTATGAACTATCTAACTGAATCTTGTTTTGTGAATCTCCTATCACTGATATCATTTTATGAATACTTTTCTCCTATGGAGTATGGTTTTATTTATCCTTATTGTTCAACAGGAGGTGGCAAATATCCTTTCTAAAGGAACCAAACTACGGAGAGTACACAAAGGGTGTAGAGAACAATGTGCACCAAGTTGAACTAGATTCCATTCAGGTCAGCAGATGTCTTAATTGCAACAAACATAGTTGTAAACTACTGATTCTTAATTTGGTTTATATCATCCACTTCACAAACCAATGGATTATGTTTGGAGCTCGTCTCAGGCACCCGGTAGCCTCCTCGCCGCTAGCCCTGCCGACTTTGCGTCTCCGGCACACGAGCCCGCCGCCTCGCCCTCGCCGCTGATCTCCGCCCTCTAGAGCCCCGCCTGCTTGCCCTCGGCACCTAAACTCGGCCGCCACCGCGTCGCTTCGCCGCCTCCCACCTCGACAACCCCATTGACCCCTCTAAGGCGTCAATCATCTCGACCACAGACAACCCTACCTCTCCATCGGCTGCCGCCTCCCGCCAGCGGCCGAATCCCCATCCATATTTTTCATTTAATTTTCCTTTAAATATTTGATGAAATGGTTATGATTGATTTGGAGAACTAGTTGTGTTTTTATTCTTGCGCTACTAGTATTTGATCTTTTGCTGGAAATATCTTACTGTTGTATGGATTTATTGGTGTTGGTGATGAAGTTTAGATGTGGTTATTAGTGTTTGTATGGCTTATTTCTGCTGGTGATGAAGTTTTAGATGTCGTTATTAATGTATTGTATGAACTTAATGTTGGTGGTGAAGTTCTAGTGAGGTTATTGGTGATAAAGTTTTAAATTGCTCATTAGTCTCTCAAATCCTAAGGAGTCTTGCAATTGATCTTGTTGACTATATAGGAAATTAGAGTTTTACAATATTAGTCCTAAGAAGTCTTCAGTTTTGTTAGGGTAATTAAGGGATTACCTGGCTATGTTGAACAATATGGCAGCAAACTGCACCGCATCAAATGGAGTCGGGGATGGAGAGCTTGGATAGGATCTCAATCATAGCAACGGAGGGAAGATTCTTTTAGAGGTCCGGCAAACTCGGCAATCGATCCATTAGGGTTGAGAGAGAGAGTTTCGAATGAAGAGCTCCAACGTTGGTAAGGAGCAAAACACCAAGAGTGAGAGATTAAAAGTTATTTCCTCTCCTTTTCTCTAGTGTTTATGAGAGAAAAACAGAACAAAACTATACCATTAATTTTTCTCTCAGATACATTCACTTTTCATTTTCTTTCCACGCGTTCCTTTCAAACCAAAAAAGAGGAACCACTTTCTCATTTGTTTTCTATTCCTGTTCTTTTCCTTTCTCACTTTCGCTCAGACTAAACATACGCTTAAACAAAGAGAGGTTTCACTATTACACTCTGATTGGATGTGGGTGAATGAGGGAGAAGGGAAAGTAAGGGAAGAAGTAACCCGTTTGGAAGTTTCTTTTAATAGGGTAAGGGATGGAAGTGAAGGGTAATGAAGGGTATAAGTTCCCTTCAAATAGGATAATTCGTTCCCCTCTCATTTTGGCGGTAGCGAGGGGAAGCTGTCTCCCAATTTTATTTTCTTAGGACCATTTTACCCTCCATCGGGATATCAATTAGATGGTTGAGATTTATACTTAGAAACCCTACATTACATAAAGCCCATAAAGAACGAGCGCCTCTCTTTTTCTTCTCGTCTTCTTTGATTCGCTCTTGCTCTCGCCTCTGTCGTTGTCTTGGCCGCCACTTCTCCGACGCGTCGGGATCTCGACCGAGTCATTTAGACGCCATCACCTCTCACGGCATTCGTCTGCGCATTAGCTTCTCAGACGCCTCGTATTGCTTTTTCTAAAATCATTCTTTTAGTTATTTATTTTTGCTATTTTTCTTCTTGATGTCTTGATCTATGTTACTAATCCTATTTTTACTAGAGAAATTTAATTGACAATATACTGCATAATGATCGTCAATTGTTATACAAGAATTATCTAGTGCAAATAGTTTATAAAGAACTCCACTTATGTGCAATGGAAACGCAATCAGGTTGCATATTATTAAATTTTCTATAGTGCATTATTCGAATTTTCAACTCTAACATTTTTCCCCTTTAGATCAAATAGAAATGAATCATAATTTAATGTCCCACAAACTACTTTATTACATATATGTGAAATATTTGGTCATGTAAATCTACAACAAACTTACAATTTGCAAAATATGGTTTGCAATTTCATCTGTTCGTTTTGCACTAAAATAAAATTATGAGTTTTGGTCTCATGTTATTAATTATTTGTTTTAGATAATTTAATTGCTTATTAGTTTAAATTATTTATTTTAGATCATAAGTATTACGTATGAGGAAAACATGTCATCAATCTAACTCCATGAGATCATAAGTATTACTGTAACAAATAGATTAAAAAAATAAAATTACGGTTTTAGTCTCATGTTATGAATTACTTGTTTTAGATAATTTTAATTGGTTATTACTTTAAATTACAAGTCTTTTGTTTGCTTTGTCAGTTCAATTATTCTTTTAGTAGATCCAAACTTATATTTTTATTTTTTATTCCTAATTGTCAATTCTTTTAACTTGTTGCATAGATAATGGAAGCATGGATCAAGTTTCAACATGCACTTAATGTTGCGATTGGATATGCTATGTGTGCATTTTTTATTGGTTCATATGTTACGAAAAAATAGTAGGAGAAATATTGAACCCTACGAACCTAGAGAAATAAAAGATAAGGTGAAATAGTATCCCAAAGAGTTATATGTAGGAAATGATCCGAATGAATCCACTAGCTTTTCATCAATTCGTGGAATATTAGAGAGGGAATGTGGGCTTAGACATACTCAACGGATTACTATTAAAGAACAAGTTGCCAAATTCTTATATATGTTAGGACACAACGTAACAACTCACGGTTAGTAAGATCTTTAGCCGATTCGGAGAGTGCGGTCGACATTTTATAATGTTCTAAGAGCTATGATAGAGTTGGAAGAGATGTTTTAATACAACCCAATGGATCACGAATTCCTTGAGATACTCACCAATCCAAAATTCAATCCCTACTTGAGGTGATGATAACTTCCATAAGTTTCTTAACTTTGTCTAGGTTATTTTGTTTTAGATTTTAATTAATGCATATGATGTTGAGTTGTGTTGGGGCAATTGATGGCACCCACATCGAGGTAAGGTTTCTCCTCACGAGGCTCCTAGATATCGTGGTAGAAAAGACCATCCGACACAAAATGTGTTAAGTGCACGTACTTGACTTGAAATTTACTTATATTTTACTTGGGTGGGAAGAAGCGCATCGACTCTAGAATTTTGAAAAATGCTTTCTGACGATTTCCACTTAAAATCCCTCGGTAATTATAATCTAACAATAAGCCTAAATTATGTCTTATAATATGCTCTTGATGAGAATGTATTTTTATAGGAAAATATTATCTTGTTGATGGCATTCATGTTGAGAAGTGGAATAGTTCTACCCTAGAGAGAACGCTATCATTTAAATGAGTATTCAAGAAATCCACCAAGAAACCAACGTGAGCTATTTAATCTAAGACATGCATCACTGTAATGTTGAAAGATTTGGTGTATTAAAAAAAGATTTCCCATCATAGCAAGCTCAACCGAACCAAATTACGGTGTTCAAACACAAAACAAAATCATTCTAACTTGTTGCATTTTGCATAATTTTTAAGGCGTCCAATCCGGCGATGATTTTCCGTAGAAGAGCAATGTGAGGATACAAACCAATTAGAAGATGGCGTGGGACGAGATGAAGATCTGATAGAGGGGTGGTTAAGAAATTGCATCCGAGTTCTATGTAGCAAGATTATAATACATGATTAGGCTCTATTATAATTGTGTTCTTCGTTTGCTTTGTAGTTTTTATTTGCATTGTGATTTCTATTTGTCTTGTACTTGATATTACACTATGGCTTTTATTCCTTTACTTTTGTACCTTGAATGATGTTTTGACTTTCGTGATATTATTATCATCTTTTATTTACATTTTCTTAATTTATGTGAATAATATTTTTGATGATGTACTAATTCTATTTGGTAAATTAAAGAATGTCCAAAAGGAAGAATGTGGATGATGAATCTTCGTGGAAAGAATGCTAATATTTTGATATGGACCCCTATGATGGAAGATAAGCTAATTGATGCTTACTTGCATCAAGATGTGTCGGGACATTGAGTCAATGGCAATTTTTACCGATGGCTTATGATCAATAGTGGCTGAACTCATAGAAAGCTTTCCGATAAGCCTTTTGACAAGGAGAAGGTGAAGAACCATGAAGTATATGAAATCGAAATGGGCAGCTTGCTATGACTTATTTAAGAATGCGGGTAGTGGTTTTGCTTAGAGTCGAGACACCAATACATGGACTGCAGAGCCTGAAGTTTGGGATAGGCTAATTCAGGTATGAAAACAATGCTGAAACACTCATATTAGTGTTTCAGATTAGCAGTGAAATATCCATAACATTTCAGCAGTCTTTTTAAGTGTTTCTACACTGCTGCAACACTCAAATCAGTGTTTTAGCAGTGCTGAAAACTCAAAATCGATGTTCAGATTAGTGATGAAACATCCATAACATTTCAGCAGCATTTTTAAGTGTTTGAGCACTGCTAAAACACCAAGATCAGCGTTTCAACACTGCTGAAACACTCAAATCAGTGTTTTAGCAGTGCTGAAACACTGATTTGAATCACTCGAATCATTGTCTTAGAACTGCTGAACTGATTTGTGTGTTTCAGTGCTGCTGATACACTCCTACCTGTGTTTTCAGCACTTGCATCATATGAATTTAGCATCACATAATGTTGTTTTAGTTGGTAACTACCATTGATTAATCTCGACATGTCCAGAATAGTGTTTCAGCACTGCTGAGTCATTATCCTTGAGTGTTTCAGCAGTGTTAAACTCTATTTTCAGTGTTAAAGATTTGCTAAAACACTTTGTTTTCAGTTTTACTCATTTTCTAGTCTTATACGTGCAAAAGCACTAAAGTTTTTACGGAAATCAACTCAGGCCATCCAGAAGCTGCTGAATGGAGGACCAAGCCTATCGCAAATTATGATAAGCAATTGCAGCTATTTGCATCTGATAGAGCAACGAGAGAATGCTGAAACTGCAGCTAAGATCTGAGAAAGGAGGAGTTCAGCCACTAACAAGGTTGATACTTTAACCATTAATGGCATCGATAATATGATTTCTAGAGAGGAAATTTTATTGGAGAATTTTGATGTGATTAATGGTGAAGCAAATGACAGAGGATGGTAATAACACTATTCCTGAGACCAATTCAACAGCAAATTCACACAAGAAAAGTAAGAAAGCAAAGGAGGATGTTTCTGTTGAAATCCAGATGGTAAAGGGCATGCACAGGATAGCTGAGGCAATCGAGTTAGGTGCCTATGACTACACTCAGTGTCACGAATGCACTCCAATGAGAAGAGGATGAGGGTCTTGTCAAATCTGTCCTATGTGTCATGTCTCTTCTTTTCTCTATAATCCTTCTCTTGGGTTATGTGTTAGCCATTTTGGACTTGAATTTGCCCACCTTTGATGGTGGTATTTGGTTGTGGTGTTGGCCATTTGGCACTTGTGTTTGCCAACTTTTGGTGACTAAGTTTGGTTGTGTTGACTACAAATTTGCTAACTTTTGGTGGTGAATATTTGGTTGTGTTAGCTATTTCAAACTTGAATATGCTAACTTTTGTGGATGATGATCAGTTGTGTTGTCTATGAAATTGCTAACTTTTACTTGTGTATGAAAATTGTGTATTTGGTAACTATGGTGCTTATGACAATATTTAGCAGTCATATTTTGTAAGGAACATGTGGTTATTGAATGGAAACGTGGTTTGATATTTCTATAAGCTTTCTATGTGGAGTGTAATATTGTTTTATGTTGCTTTTGGCTATGTTATTTATCTATATTGTGGATATAGGATATGTGGATCCTTTCATGGTTGCAGATTAGTTGTGACTTATAAGGATTGGTGGTAATGTCCTATAGTTTTTCTTTCTTTAAGAGGGTTGTCTCAATGAAATTTGGTAGTAAACTTTTGAACAGGTAGATATTCCCATCTGGTTAGATAGATATGTAATGTAAGGATAATAATAATAGTGAGAGGCTATTTATGTAATTTTACATGAATTCCCTTCCCTTCCCTTGCCTTAATGAAACTCCCAAACAAGGTGAAATAACTTACCTTCCCTTTTCCTAGTAAACTCCCAAACAAGTTACTATATCCTCCCTTAGCTTCCCTTACCATTTCTTACCCTCCCTTCCCCAATTTTAACTTACCTTCCCTTCCCTAGTAAACTCCCAAACATAGTGCTAGGCTCCTAAAAGTGTTTGGTTAAGAAATTGAGATCAATTTATCAACAAGAGTCAGTTATCTACTATGTAATTTACACAAAAGATTGGCACAAGTTATCAACAAGAGACAGTGAACTAAGAAAGAGAAAAGAAAAAGTAAAAGAATTCTCAATTGTCATGTTTAATTCCTGCACTCTTCGATCTATTTCTACATTCGATAGTAACTGAAAAATTAATTAGCTTGCTCTCCATTTACTATCGTAAATTTCACATGCCTTAATTCCCAGTTCCCTCAGAAAATCATCAGGCTCCTACAACTACATAAACAGTCATTGAATCAAGCAAATACCTGAGGAAACCTTGGAGCAATGCGACAAGCTTCTTCAGCGTCTCCAAGTGCCCCTCATTATCTCCCTCGCCAATCTCACAGCAGACCTAAACAATTTCACCCAAATCTTAATCAAATACTCGAAATAGACTACCTAAAACCAATCAAAAATTCCAAAAACCTGCATTTATAAATAAAATGCAAACCCCCAGACGGCCGAAGCTCAATCGCCCTCGAAAACAACTCCTCAGCTTCATCAAGCTCCCCTTTTCAACCGCACCCTCCCTTTCTTCCTCAAAGCGAGGGCTTCCAGATTCCTCTCGGCGTCGAACTGGGGCCCATATCTCGGCCAGCACTCGGGCGGCGCGTGCGGTGGTGCCGCAGTGGCCGACGACGGAACCCGGCGGGATCACGGCGAGGTTGGGCCCGGCGCCGCAGCGGCCGAGGCAGCCGCAGGAGGAGACGGCGATCGCCGGCGGAGCGAGGGAGGAGAGGACGTCGAGGATCGATCGAGAGCCCTGGCGGCTGCAGCCGCGGTTGACGCAAACCCTAATTTCTAGGGTCTGTTGGTTTTGAGATTTTATTTGTTGTTGTTTGGGTTTTCGTTTCGTTGTTGATGAGGTTGATCTTTGATTTGAGAAAAGATGAGGAGATGATGATGGGCTGCTTATAGGTTGCCTCCATTTTGTAAGAGCGGAGAGCAGAGACAGGAGGGATATTTCATTTGTTTAGTGGAGAAATTTCATTTAAGCCCCTCATTCGGTTGTAATTGTTAAACTGCGCCTTGATTGAGTTGCGTTTGGGTCCTCTAGGTCTGTCTTTATTTGGTTTGAGGACAACACCGGATTTTTCAAAAGAAATAAAAGCGCACTAACAACAAAATTTATTTTATGTAGCGCCTAAAATACTTCTATGTTTTTGGTTGGCTATGAAATATCGATTGCTTCTTTAGAATTTAATCTCTCTGAGCTAGCCGCTTTGGAGTTGGTTCATGAGACCGGATTCTAGAGAAAAGATGCGCCTATTTACACTATAATCATGAGATTTTTTATAGACTTTTGACTAATTTTTGGAACAAAATCCTATTACTTCTTGTTAACTTTACTTGAAATTTGAAATGATCAAGTACTAAGCATAGATATCAAGATGCAAAATGGATCGACATGTCACCCACTAACCTTGAAACTCGATGAGCAAGAATGAACCGGATCAAACTATAATCTTATATCTTTTACTATTTAACAATCGTTAAATTTAAACTAAAGAGTAAAACGACAAAAATCCACCCTCTTCTTTCTTTAAAAAAAAGCTTTTCGGTCTATGCAACACAAAATTTATCTTACTTGCAAATTTATCCCTAAATTGCATATTCACTAATTTACCCCTATGATTTAACGCTATTACTTGAAGAAAAGGATATAGAAATCAATATTGGTTAATGTAGAGATAATATGGGGTGATTTATACAAATTTGAGGGTAATCCACAAATAAGGCAGATTTGAAGGGTACATAGGCAAATCCAAGTAAAGAGGATAGACCTCCCTGAGCCCATTAGCGGTAGGGTGCATTATTTGGGATACTGGTACCGGATATGATGCTTATCATATCCTATCCGCTTATCATTTCGGATCTGATCACGGATACGGATATACCTCGGTAAGAAAATTCAAATCCATATCCGCTAAAATGGGATGGAATCGAATATATATATATGCGAATATGCATGCGGATATAAAAGCGGATATGAGAAAACTAGATACCATTTAAAAAAATATATAGTTCATGTGATACAAAAGAGTTCATTAATATGTTCATATATCTGAAAAGCTAAGATTAGATATCTAGATCGTCAAAACTAACCTCATATCAATAATCTAAAACTAAAATCATTGTAATAGTATGGTAATATGTATTCGGATATTTGGGATACAGTTCAGAATATTTCACTCAAAATCATATCAGTATGATATCCTAACGGTTATAGATTTGAAGAACCACATCTGTATCATATCCGTAGCACTATCTTATCGGTTTAGATTTGAATAATCACATCCATATCCGTCAATTCTAGGATATCTCCCAGATAAGGATACGGTTTAGCACCCTAATTAGCAGCCCAGCCCAGCCCAGATCCCGCGAAAATTATTACCAGTTCGAAGACTGTTGCTCGCTTTCTTTGCTACTCTTCCTCTCGAGCGGTCTGAGATCTCGTGTTGCTTCTCTCCGACCCCTCACAATTTTAGGGTTCGAAATGGTAACAGTTGATTCTTTTCATCCTCTTGTTTCACCAATTCGATAGATTCGATTCTGTTAAGATGCGGAATCACGAATGAGAATTGGATGCAGGGCGATTCAACTGCAGCGGTGCAAGAGAATCAGAAGCTAGGGTTTGATTTGGGAGTATTTGTTGGGGATCTGGCTGTAGATGAAGATGATGCTAGCGGGTACGGTTAATTTACTGCCCAAAGATTTGATCTTTAGACCCTTTTTGTTAGTTACCGGTTGCTAATTGGCGCAGTGATGATATATCATTGGACGGGCTTCGAGAGGAACTGGAAGAATGTAAAGATGATCTTGTGAGTATTTCCTCCTAGTCAATTTTCCTCCTAGTCAATTTTTCTTTGAAGGCCTTTAGTGATGAGGATTATAACAACATATGATTACATTCTGTGTAACAAGCAATATTTTCGTGGTTAGGCAAATCTTATCTAGCTCGAACAATTTACATAAGGCCGAAATAGATTGTTAGATGCTTACATGGCTTATGAAGGCCTTGACAGATTTTTGTTCTGTACTTTCGATTGAAATGGATGCAATTTGGGTTGCATTAGTTATTTGATATCGTTCTCGATGTTCTATGCATCCTTATAATCTCTTAGAGTCTTATTGGAATTACTAAATTATGGAGTTGCATATTATTAAATTTTCTATAGCATTCGAATTTTCAACTCTAACATTTTTCCCCTTTAGATCAAATAGAAATGAATCATAATTTAATGTCCCACAAACTACTTTATTACATATATGTGAAATATTTGGTCATGTAAATCTACAACAAGACTTACAATTTGCAAAATATGGTTTGCAATTTCATCTGTTCGCTTTTGCACTAAAATAAAATTATGAGTTTTGGTCTCATGTTATTAATTATTTGTTTTAGATAATTTAATTGCTTATTAGTTTAAATTATTTATTTTAGATCATGTGTACACTGTATGAGGAAAACATGTCATCAATCTAACTCCATGAGATCATAAGTATTACCGTAACAAATAGATTAAAAAATAAAATTACGAGTTTTAGTCTCATGTTATGAATTACTTGTTTTAGATAATTTAATTGGTTATTACTTTAAATTACAAGTCTTTTGTTTGCTTTGTCAGTTCAATTATTCTTTTAGTAGATCCGAAACTTATATTTTTATTTTTTATTCCTAATTGTCAATTCTTTTAACTCGTTGCATAGATAATGGAAGCATGGATCAAGTTTCAACATGCACTTAATGTTGCGCTTGGATATGCTATGTGTGCATTTTTTATTGGTTCATATGTTACGAAAAATAGTAGGAGAAATATTGAACCCTACTAACCTAGAGAAATAAAAGATAAGGTGCGAGAAATAGTATCCCAAAGAGTTATATGTAGGGAAATGATCCGAATGAATCCACTAGCTTTTCATCAATTGCGTGGAATATTAGAGAGGGAATGTGGGCTTAGACATACTCAACGGATTACTATTAAAGAACAAGTTGCCAAATTCTTATATATGTTAGGACACAACGTAACAACTCCTGAAGTTAGTAAGATCTTTAGCCGTTCTGGAGAGAGTGCGAGTCGACATTTTTATAATGTTCTAAGAGCTATGATAGAGTTGGAAGAGATGTTTTTAATACAACCCAATGGATCACGAATTCCTTCAGAGATACTCACCAATCCAAAATTCAATCCCTACTTCGAGGTGATGATAACTTCCATAAGTTTCTTAACTTTGTCTAGGTTATTTTGTTTTAGATTTTAATTAATGCATATGATGTTCAGGATTGTGTTGGGGCAATTGATGGCACCCACATCTGAGTAAAGGTTTCTCCTCACGAGGCTCCTAGATATCGTGGTAGAAAAGACCATCCGACACAAAATGTGTTAAGTGCCTGTACTTGACTTGAAATTTACTTATATTTTACCTGGGTGGGAAGAAACTGCATCTGACTCTAGAATTTTGAAAAATGCTTTACGACGACGATTTCCACTTAAAATCCCTCCAGGTAATTATAATCTAACAATAAGCCTAAATTATGTCTTATAATATGCTACTGATGAGAATGTATTTTTATAGGAAAATATTATCTTGTTGATGGCGGATTCATGTTGAGAAGTGGAATAGTTCTACCCTAGAGAGAACGCTATCATTTAAATGAGTATTCAAGAAATCCACCAAGAAACCAACGTGAGCTATTTAATCTAAGACATGCATCACTTCGTAATGTCGTTGAAAGAGCATTTGGTGTATTAAAAAAAAAGATTTCCCATCATAGCAAGCTCAACCGAACCAAATTACGGTGTTCAAACACAAAACAAAATCATTCTAACTTGTTGCATTTTGCATAATTTTTTAAGGGGCGTCAATCCAGACGATGATTTTCCAGAAGCGGAAGAGCAATGTGAGGATACAAACCAATTAGAAGATGACGTGGACGAGATGAAGATGCTGATAGAGGGGAGTGGTTAAGAAATTGCATCACGAGTTCTATGTAGCAAGATTATAATACATGATTAGGCTCTATTATAATTGTGTTCTTCGTTTGCTTTGTAGTTTTTATTTGCATTGTGATTTCTATTTGTCTTGTACTTGATATTACACTATGGCTTTTTATTCCTTTACTTTTGTACCTTGAATGATGTTTTGACTTTCGTGATATTATTATCATCTTTTATTTACATTTTCTTAATTTATGTGAATAATATTTTGATGATGTACTAATTCTATTTGGTAAATTAAAGAATGTCCAAAAGGAAGAATGTGGATGATGAATCTTCTCGTGGAAAGAATGCTAATATTTTGATATGGACCCCTATGATGGAAGATAAGCTAATTGATGCTTACTTGCATCAAGATGTGTCGGGACATTGAGTCAATGGCAATTTTTTACCGATGGCTTATGATCAATAGTGGCTGAACTCGTAGAAAGCTTTCCCGATAAGCCTTTTGACAAGGAGAAGGTGAAGAACTACATGAAGTATATGAAATCGAAATGGGCAGCTTGCTATGACTTATTTAAGAATGCGGGTAGTGGTTTTGCTTAGAGTCGGAGCACCAATACATGGACTGCAGAGCCTGAAGTTTGGGATAGGCTAATTCAGGTATGAAAACAATGCTGAAACACTCATATTAGTGTTTCAGATTAGCAGTGAAATATCCATAACATTTCAGCAGTCTTTTTAAGTGTTTCTACACTGCTGCAACACTCAAATCAGTGTTTTAGCAGTGCTGAAACACTCAAATCGATGTTTCAGATTAGTGATGAAACATCCATAACATTTCAGCAGTCTTTTAAGTGTTTCTACACTGCTGCAACACTCAAATCAGTGTTTTAGCAGTGCTGAAACACTCAAATCAGTGTTTTAGCAGTGCTGAAACACTGATTTGAGTGAAACACTCAATCATTGTCTTAGAACTGCTGAACTGATTTGTGTGTTTCAGTGCTGCTGATACACTCCTACCTGTGTTTTCAGCACTTGCATCATATGAATTTAGCATCACATAATGTTGTTTTAGTTGGTAACTACCATTGATTAATCTCGACATGTCCAGAATAGTGTTTCAGCACTGCTGAGTCATTATCCTTGAGTGTTTCAGCAGTGTTAAACTCTATTTTCAGTGTTAAAGATTTGCTAAAACACTTTGTTTTCAGTTTTTACTCATTTTCTAGTCTTATACGCATAAAAGCACTAAAGTTTTTTACTTGGAAATCAATCTCAGGCCCATCCAGAAGCTGCTGAATGGAGGACCAAGCCTATCGCAAATTATGATAAGCAATTGCAGCTATTTGCATCTGATAGAGCAACGAGAGAGAATGCTGAAACTGCAGCTAAGATACGAGAAAGGAGGAGTTCCAGCGCCACTAACAAGGTTGATACTTTAACCATTAATGGCATCGATAATATGATTTCTAGAGAGGAAATTTTATTGGAGAATTTTGATGTGATTAATGGTGAAGCAAATGACAGAGGATGGTAATAACACTATTCCTGAGACCAATTCAACAGCAAATTCACACAAGAAAAGTAAGAAAGCAAAGGAGGATGTTTCTGTTGAAATCCAGATGGTAAAGGGCATGCACAGGATAGCTGAGGCAATCGAGTTAGGTGCCTATGACTACACTCAGTGTCACGAATGCACTCCAATGAAAGAGGATGAGGTCTGGGCTCATTTGGTTGATCTTGGCATTGATGATGAACAAATTGATAGTGCATACATATTCCTAACTGCTAAACCGGATATGTTAATGTCTTTTCTCGGCTGTCCACTTGAAAGGCAAAAATCTTCTTATGAAGATGTTACATTGCGCATCTATGCCACCTCCACCTCCACCTACCTATTAGCTTGCTACCTAGCAAGTAACTTTTTGGGTTATGTGTTCGCCATTTTGGACTTGAATTTGCCCACCTTTGATGGTGGTATTTGGTTGTGGTGTTGGCCATTTGGCACTTGTGTTTGCCAACTTTTGGTGACTAAGTTTGGTTGTGTTGACTACGAATTTGCTAACTTTTGGTGGTGAATATTTGGTTGTGTTAGCTATTTCAAACTTGAATATGCTAACTTTTTGTGGATGATGATCAGTTGTGTTGTCTATGAAATTGCTAACTTTTACTTGTGTATGAAAATTGTGTATTTGGTAACTATGGTGCTTATGACAATATTTAGCAGTCATATTTTGTAAGGAACATGTGGTTATTGAATGGAAACGTGGTTTGGTATTTCTATAAGCTTTCTATGTGGAGTGTAATATTGTTTTATGTTGCTTTTGGCTATGTTATTTATCTATATTGTGGATATAGGATATGTGGATCCTTTCATGGTTGCAGATTAGTTGTGAGAAGTGACTTATAAGGATTGGTGGTAATGTCCTATAGTTTTTCTTTCTTTAAGAGGGTTGTCTCAATGAAATTTGGTAGTAAACTTTTGAACAGGTAGATATTCCCATCTGGTTAGATAGATATGTAATGTAAGGATAATAATAATAGTGAGAGGCTATTTATGTAATTTTACATGAATTCCCTTCCCTTCCCTTGCCTTAATTGAAACTCCCAAACAAGGTGAAATAACTTACCTTCCCTTTTCCTAGTAAACTCCCAAACAAGTTACTATATCCTCCCTTAGCTTCCCTTACCATTTCTTACCCTCCCTTCCCCAATTTTAACTTACCTTCCCTTCCCTAGTAAACTCCCAAACATAGTGCTAGGCTCCTAAAAGTGTTTGGTTAAGAAATTGAGATCAATTTATCAACAAGAGTCAGTTATCTACTATGTAATTTACACAAAAGATTGGCACAAGTTATCAACAAGAGACAGTGAACTAAGAAAGAGAAAAGAAAAAAAAACAGTAAAAGAATTCTCAATTGTCATGTTTAATTCCTGCACTCTTCGATCTATTTCTACATTCGATAGTAACTGAAAAATTAATTAGCTTGCTCTCCATTTACTATCGTAAATTTCACATGCCTTAATTCCCAGTTCCCTCAGAAAATCATCAGGCTCCTACAACTACATAAACAGTCATTGAATCAAGCAAATACCTGAGGAAACCTTGGAGCAATGCGACAAGCTTCTTCAGCGTCTCCAAGTGCCCCCTCATTATCTCCCCTCGCCAATCTCACAGCAGACCTAAACAATTTCACCCAAATCTTAATCAAATACTCGAAATAGACTACCTAAAACCAATCAAAAATTCCAAAAAAAAAAAACCTGCATTTATAAATAAAATGCAAACCCCCAGACGGCCGAAGCTCAATCGCCCTCGAAAACAACTCCTCAGCTTCATCAAGCTCCCCCTTTTCAACCGCACCCTCCCCTTTCTTCCTCAAAGCGAGGGCTTCCAGATTCCTCTCGGCGTCGAACTGGGGCCCACATATCTCGGCCAGCACTCGGGCGGCGCGTGCGGTGGTGCCGCAGTGGCCGACGACGGAACCCGGCGGGATCACGGCGAGGTTGGGCCCGGCGCCGCAGCGGCCGAGGCAGCCGCAGGAGGAGACGGCGATCGCCGGCGGAGCGAGGGAGGAGAGGACGTCGAGGATCGATCGAGAGCCCTGGCGGCTGCAGCCGCGGTTGACGCAAACCCTAATTTCTAGGGTCTGTTGGTTTTGAGATTTTATTTGTTGTTGTTTGGGTTTTCGTTTCGTTGTTGATGAGGTTGATCTTTGATTTGAGAAAAGATGAGGAGATGATGATGGGCTGCTTATGGAGGTTGCCTCCATTTTGTAAGAGCGGAGAGCAGAGAGAAGACAGGAGGGGATATTTCATTTGTTTAGTGGAGAAATTTCATTTAAGCCCCTCATTCGGTTGTAATTGTTAAACTGCGCCTTGATTGAGTTGCGTTTGGGTCCTCTAGGTCTGTCTTTATTTGGTTTGAGGACAACACCGGATTTTTTTTCAAAAGAAATAAAAGCGCACTAACAACAAAATTTATTTTATGTAGCGCCTAAAATACTTCTATGTTTTTGGTTGGCTATGAAATATCGATTGCTTCTTTAGAATTTAATCTCTCTGAGCTAGCCGCTTTGGAGTTGGTTCATGAGACCGGATTCTAGAGAAAAGATGCGCCTATTTACACTATAATCATGAGATTTTTTTATAGACTTTTGACTAATTTTTGGAACAAAATCCTATTACTTCTTGTTAACTTTACTTGAAATTTGAAATGATCAAGTACTAAGCATAGATATCAAGATGCAAAATGGATCGACATGTCACCCACTAACCTTGAAACTCGATGAGCAAGAATGAACCGGATCAAACTATAATCTTATATCTTTACTATTTAACAATCGTTAAATTTAAACTAAAGAGTAAAACGACAAAAATCCACCCTCTTCTTTCTTTAAAAAAGCTTTTCGGTCTATGCAACACAAAATTTATCTTACACCAAATTTATCCCTAGAATTGCATATTCACTAATTTACCCCTATGAATTTAACGCTATTACTTGAAGAAAAGGATATAGAAATCCAATATTGGTTAATGTAGAGATAATATGGGTGATTTATACAAATTTGAGGGTAATCCACAAATAAGGCAGATTTGAAGGGTACATAGGCAAATCCAAGTAAAGAGGATAGACCTCCCTGAGCCCATTAGCGTAGGGGTGCATTAAATGGGATCACATTTCGGATATGATGCTTATCATATCCTTATCCGCTTATTCATTTCTGGATACAGATACGGATACCTGATATACCTCTAGGAAAATTAAATCCATATCCGCTAAAATCTGGATACCTGATACTTAATATATATATATATATGCAGATATGCATGCAGATATAAAACGGATATGAAAACTAGATACCATTTAAAAAAATATATAGTTCATGTGATACAAAAGAGTTCATTAATATGTTCATTATATCCTAAAAGCTAAGATTAGATATCTAGATCGTCAAAACTAACCTCATATCAATAATCTAAAGACTAAAATCATTGTAATAGTATACTAATATGTTCGGATATTTGGATCTGATTAGAGAATATTTCACTACAAAATCATATCCGTAATAATATCCTAACGGTTATAGATTTGAGCAACCACATCCAGATCCATATCCGTAACCCTATCTTATCGGTTATAGATTTGAATAATCACATCCATATCCGTCAATTTACAGATATCTCCTCAGATAAGGATACGGTTTAGCACCCTAATTAGCAGCCCAGCCCAGCCCAGATCCCATTTCGCGAAAATTATTTCCAGTTCGAAGACTGTTGCTCGCTGTCTTTGTTACTCTTCCTCTCGAGAGGTCTGAGATCTCGTGTTGCTTCTCTCCAACCCTCACAATTTTAGGGTTCGAAATGGTAACAGTTGATTCTTTTCATCCTCTTGTTTCACCAATTCGATAGATTCGATTCTGTTAAGATGCGGAATCACGAATGAGAATTGGATGCAGGGCGATTCAACCGCAGCGGTGCAAGAGAATCAGAAGCTAGGGTTTGATTTGGGAGTATTTGTTGGGGATCTGGCTGTAGATGAAGATGATGCTAGCGGGTACGGTTAATTTACTGCTCAAAGATTTGATCTTTAGACCCTTTTTGTTAGTTACCGGTTGCTAATTGGCGCAGTGATGATATATCATTGGACGGGCTTCGAGAGGAACTGGAAGAATGTAAAGATGATCTTGTGAGTATTTCCTCCTAGTCAATTTTTTCTTTGAAGGCCTTTAGTGATGAGGATTATAACAACATATGATTACATTCTGTGTAACAAGCAATATTTTCGTGGTTAGGCGCAAATCTTATCTAGCTCGAACAATTTACATAAGGCCCGAAATAGATTGTTAGATGCTTACATGGCTTATGAAGGCCTTGACAGATTTTTGTTCTGTACTTTCGATTGAAATGGATGCAATTTGGGTTGCATTAGTTATTTGATATACGTTCTCGATGTTCTATGCATCCTTATAATCTCTTAGAGTCTTATTGGAATTACTAAATTATGGAGTTGCATATTATTGTTAATATAGAGGGACACAACAATTGGACATTCCTTTCTACTGTTCTGACAAATCTCCAGGAAGTACTTGTTATATATGTACCTCAGTAGTATGGTATTGAATTTTATGAACTATCTAACTGAATCTTGTTTTGTGAATCTCCTATCACTGATATCATTTTATGAATACTTTTCTCCTATGGAGTATGGTTTTTATTTATCCTTATTGTTCAACAGGAGGTGGCAAATATCCTTTCTAAAGGAACCAAACTACGGGAGTACACAAAGGGTGTAGAGAACAATGTGCACCAAGTTGAACTAGATTCCATTCAGGTCAGCAGATGTCTTAATTGCAACAAACATAGTTGTAAACTACTGATTCTTAATTTGGTTTATATCATCCACTTCACAAACCAATGGATTATGTTTGGATAACGTATCAGACACTTGTTATCAGTGTGCCCAGCCGTATAGGACACATTGACAAAGCGCAAACATGGTGACACAATAAATCCGTAAACAGAAGAGTATGGTGACCCGTCAATATGACTTAATCTGCGTGTATATACATGTATTTATATATAGTGCACTTCAGTAACCATAGTGATTATGACGTGTTTTAAACTGGGTACCATGAAACAAATGGAAATATAATTTATGTTGGACACATTGTGTTTGACACTATATTACATGGCAAGAACCTGACAGCCCACTTTAAAACTTTGCACCATCTAAATGCATGATTCCTTGTTCTTTATAGTAGTCAGACTGCAACGATTATTGCTTCTTTTTTACTATTTAGCTGCTCAAACCACAAAGTGGAAGTCGGTGCAGCTGAAAACTGAACTTTCTTATCTCTTTGGACTGCACTGAGTTAGTTAATAAGTGGAAATATCATTGCACCGAGTTATGTTACTAGGAAAATTTAAAAGAAACACGGTAATTGATAGGCATTATCCACTGTTGCGTTGATAGTTTCCAAGAAGATACCATTTCATGTCATTTTCTTCTGTTCCTCAAATCAATATATTTGTTGAATTGTGCATCACTGATTTACTTCTAACTCCTAACCTATTAATTGTGATTTGTATCTTTGTCTTTGTTACAATCATATGCTCATTTTTATTAAACTATTCTTTCCTTCTCTTCAAATTTGAAATGTCAATTTTTTACCATGCAGGATTACATCAAGGAGAGTGATAACTTAGTTCTATTACATGATCAAATTCGTGACTGCGATAATATCTTATCACAGATGGAAACCCTTCTTGGTGGGTTTCAGGTATTTAAATATCTAACAGATTTTCTTCCATCTTCCTTAAGATTGAAAATTAACGATTCACTAGCCAGTAATATGTATGGATATTATACTTTTATTGGTGTAAGTGCTAAGTTGTTTGTGTCTGTAGACGCACTCTTGTATTTTCTCGCACCTGTTGTATTTTCTATCTTAACAGCAATTCAGTAATGCGCCTAAGGCAGAGAACTTTCTATCTTCTAGATGATGGGGTTTTATGCATTAATGTCTATTAACATAAATTAGTAAATATGATGATGCGCCTTACTTTCAAACTATAACATAGTAGTATTGCTTACCTTGCAATTATTATTCTGTGATACTTGGAAAACTTTAGGCACAATGACGACTTATATTACCCGTTACTGATTTATATTCAATAAAAGCTTTATTGTTGCATAGAAATGTCACATTCAATTATAGTTCTGTCAGAGTACATAAGATTCTTGTTAATAATATTCTACAAATTTGAAGTATCAGGGGACAAGCCTGCAATTTTTGGGCGCGTTGGATATGGCAAGTTTTGTTGGAAGAAAATCCTACATACCATAGGTGATATGAAATCTAGTTTGTCAACAACCAAAGGAATATGATATGATAGCTAGGCTGAGACAACAGTCCCAAATTTTTGGGTTATCTGCAAGGATCTGTTTTTTATTCATCTGTGTCTAGGCTTTTTGTTCCATATGTTTACTAGAAAATAATCACCAGAAGACACTTGCGAGTAAATTATGGTATTGATGTTTTGAGAAGATGGTGGGAATAACGACTTTAGAGGCAGATATAGGTCAACCTTTGATCTCTTACGCATAGCCCAGAGGCATATGAGAAGAAGAGGGATCCAGCGATTCCTATTCAGTCACATGATTAGATGAATATTGGTTACCTGTCATGAATATGCTAATATATAAGACATGTTCAACATGTGTTTCGATAATAGTCATTACCTTAAGATTTTTTTTGAAGGAATCAAGCTTTTAGCATCAATGTTTAGCTGTATTTAGAAATAAGATTTTCTTGCATGATACTGAATTAGTTATTTAGTATATTGTGCACATGTTTCTTCTTTCTTGATCATTTATATTTTAGACTAAAGGAATTAGTTTCACAAGTATTTTGTCTGTCCCTCAAGTATTATCTGCATATGTTTCTTCTTTCTTGGACATCTATACTAAAGAAATTAGTTCTCAAGTATCATATGTCTTATCTTACGCGAGTAGGTACCGGTGCTTCCCCATTTGTGTGCAAACAACACGGTATAATTGAATAGTTTTACATGGTTTATAGGTTATACTAGTCTCTTTGTTGCTTTGGCCCTTGGGAACAACAGTCTTGCTTTTGTTGGGAACAACAGACATTGAGTTATATAAAATTTTAAATAGTTTATTAAATATGACCTTCAATAAATTATCAGTTGCATAGCAAATAAGTGCATGCTGTATGGCCTTTATATTGATCTAATATAGCAATTAAAAATTATTAATATGATATTTTTGCCATGATTCATCATTTTTAGATTTTTTTTTTGAAAAAAATATTTTCCATGCTAAATTAATAGCTCTATTCTATTGTTAAAAATTTTCTTTGTTCTGATACTTGTTTTTACTACGTGGTTTTATTTACGACTGCGCATGTGGAGAAGCAGGTTTCTTGTTTATATTGCTTTTTATATTGAGTCAAAACTCAGATTCTCTTTTAGAAGATGTTGATTGTTTTAGTCAGGAAATTTTAGCTTGGTCTACTTTTGGCATCATATGCAACAATACTTACGGAAATCATTTTGGTAGGCTGAAATTGGTTCTATAAGTTCAGAGATCAAAAGTCTTCAAGAGAAGTCCATGGACATGGGATTGAAGCTGAAAAATCGCAAGGTATGGCTTTCTTATTCTTCTTTCGTTTTGGGTTCTTTAATAGAGAGAAATATGTTAGCTTAATTTTTGAATTGCTTAGGGAGTTTCAATTAAGAATTTCATATTTTGGTGTTGCATCCACAATGGCTTTGCATCCATATAGGTAGAGGATGCATCTGCTCCTCTGTTGAAATATGACTTGTATACTGAGTGCATCATTTCACCTATTTAGTACAATAGTACTGAAAGACTTCCCATCACAAGTCTTAAATGATTAACTATATCCCCTTCCAGGAATAAATCAGGAACTGGCCAGTGAATCATGTTTGATAGAAAAGACATGTTATCCTCCAGAACCATTTAATGATCTAGCATGTCTATCACCAGAATGTAAAATTATGTCAAGGCTGCTAAGCATGGTAGCACAATCTGTCCAATAGGAATTGATTGTCCTTTAACCTGGTATTGCTCTGTGTGGTAGGATGAATACAATTCTTTCAGCTCTTAGTTTGGGGTTTTGGTGTAGTGACAGGGATAGTAAAAGGTTCTGTGTAGTGACAGGGACACTAAAAAGTGCTAGAAGAGACGATGTGTTCCAGATCCAGCTGGGAATTTTTTAAGCAGATATTCTAAGAAGGGGAAAACCATTTTGCACACTCCAGGTTTCAGCCCAAAAATGGACACTCAATGTGCATGACCGATTGAGGATGAATATGCTTTCCCAAACATTCCACAACTTGGATTGGGAAATTAATATCAATAACCACATTTTTGTTTCTGAATTCAGCTATTACTTAAGGCTTTGTGAAAGATTTCTGAAGTTTTGAAATTATATTCCTACTATCTACAGCTTAACTAAAGTCTGCATGAAATACTGAAGTATACATTTTTCTCTCCCAGTTTTTTAACTTCCTAATTGATCTTTATCCGAAGTTATCTGTTAAATAAGCTTCTGCATGTTTTAATCCTATCAAAATTCAAGGGTCTTTAGTTTGTTTATGACTGTTCCTAATTTCTGAGATATTGATATCAGTAAACTTACAATATAGTTGAAATTTCTTCACTTATTTTTCACATAATGCCCTGTTATTATTATTTCTTTAGAGAATAATATTTTACTATTGTTCTGGTTTACTGACATTACTTTTGGGTGAGGAGTTTAGTTCTTTAGTTTATCTTGATTTTGACTTTCTACAGGCTTAATAGTAATGTGGCTGTGATAGCTACTTCTTGATTTTATCCTTGATAGTGTCTGATCCAGATTATTTGGTCAATGAAAGTATTAGATTTTCTGGACTAGAAATATGATTTCTGTGAAGTTTCTACTAAATTATTATTCTTACCTGGAGAGGCTAAAATATTCTTCAGATCTGCAATCAAGATGTGAACTGTGGTTTCACTTGAGAAAGAACTATATCTTTGTTGATACTAGTATTTGATTGAATTTTATCACACCTTAAAATATCTAGTAATTTTCTTCAAGATATGTTTGTGAACCAGCTTATCTTTATACAGGTGGCCGAGTCAAAATTGACAAAGTTTGTTGAAGACATTATTGTGTCACCAAGGATGGTGGATATACTTTTCGACGGAGAGGTAATTGATTTATCACATTTCTGTTATAACCTTCCTCCAAAACTGGTTCCATCACAGTAAAAAGAAAAAAAAATCTAAATGCCTTATCAAATATTTATCTCTTTAAATTGTGAAACTCGGAGTATAACACTGTAGCATATCATATAGTCAGGTAAAATGATAAAAACGAAAGTTCTTGATCAGTTTCATTTTTGTCAGATCAGTGAGATATGGACCACATTGTTATGTGAATTTTATTGATATCTTGTATATGTATGAAACATTTCATTTCTATAACTGATATGATTATAGTTGCCGGGTAATATTCTGTCACTCCAAGAGACACGCATACTGAAGATTTGAAACTTTATGAGTCTGCTCCTTTATCCTTCTGTTTCATAGATTTTAGTGATGTTGCCGCTTATTAAAATCTATGTATAAGCATAGCTACTGCTTCAGCATTTTGTGAATTATTTGGGAGAGAAAATTCTAAAGTTTGGGAAAGATCCTGAAACCTCTGAAATTATTTGGCAATAATTTCTGATTAAAAACTATAGAAAAAGTTATATGATGAGATATATATATTTATAGGTATGTATTTATATAATATAATACCGTAATATACCACAAGCAGTTGCTTGCTGCAGTGGTATAGCATTACCTATCATGGGTATCTGCTGTTCGAACACGATTTCTGGTTAAACTTTAGTTCAAAAAAATCTAAAATTGCCAAGATGTATAGAGATTGGTATTCTGAAGTAGTCATGTCTAAAGCACTGTGTTACCAAGTTAAACTTTAGTTCAAAAAAATATAAAATTGCCAAGATGTATAGAGATTGGCATTCTGAAGTAGTCATGTCTAAAGCACTGTGTTACCAAGTTAGTAGAATTTATATGCAAAAGCACTGTGTTACCAAGTTAGTGGACTTTATATGCAATTACAAAATAATCACGTGTAATCTCAAATTATATGAATAATTGCCTGGATCAGCTCATAAAGTGAGGATCAGTATGTTCTCTAGTATGTGCTGGAGATTTCACCCTTTCCACAATAATTCTGAATTATATGACAATGAGAATAGGGTTATTAATGCTAAATTAATAGCTCTATTCTATTGTTAAAAATTTTCTTTGTTCTGATACTTGTTTTACTACGTGGTTTTATTTACGACTGCGCATGTGGAGAAGCAGGTTTCTTGTTTATATTGCTTTTTATATTGAGTCAAAACTCAGATTCTCTTTTAGAAGATGTTGATTGTTTTAGTCAGGAAATTTTAGCTTGGTCTACTTTTGGCATCATATGCAACAATACTTACGGAAATCATTTTGGTAGGCTGAAATTGGTTCTATAAGTTCAGAGATCAAAAGTCTTCAAGAGAAGTCCATGGACATGGGATTGAAGCTGAAAAATCGCAAGGTATGGCTTTCTTATTCTTCTTTCGTTTTGGGTTCTTTAATAGAGAGAAATATGTTAGCTTAATTTTTGAATTGCTTAGGGAGTTTCAATTAAGAATTTCATATTTTGGTGTTGCATCCACAATGGCTTTGCATCCATATAGGTAGAGGATGCATCTGCTCCTCTGTTGAAATATGACTTGTATACTGAGTGCATCATTTCACCTATTTAGTACAATAGTACTGAAAGACTTCCCATCACAAGTCTTAAATGATTAACTATATCCCCTTCCAGGAATAAATCAGGAACTGGCCAGTGAATCATGTTTGATAGAAAAGACATGTTATCCTCCAGAACCATTTAATGATCTAGCATGTCTATCACCAGAATGTAAAAATTATGTCAAGGCTGCTAAGCATGGTAGCACAATCTGTCCAATAGGAATTGATTGTCCTTTTAACCTGGTATTGCTCTGTGTGGTAGGATGAATACAATTCTTTCAGCTCTTAGTTTGGGGTTTTGGTGTAGTGACAGGGATAGTAAAAGGTTCTGTGTAGTGACAGGGACACTAAAAAGTGCTAGAAGAGACGATGTGTTCCAGATCCAGCTGGGAATTTTTTAAGCAGATATTCTAAGAAGGGGGAAAAAACCATTTTGCACACTCCAGGTTTCAGCCCAAAAAATGGACACTCAATGTGCATGACCGATTGAGGATGAATATGCTTTCCCAAACATTCCACAACTTGGATTGGGAAATTAATATCAATAACCACATTTTTTGTTTCTGAATTCAGCTATTACTTAAGGCGCCTTTGTGAAAGATTTCTGAAGTTTTTGAAATTATATTCCTACTATCTACAGCGAACTAAAGTCTGCATGAAATACTGAAGTATACATTTTTCTCTCCCAGTTTTTTAACTTCCTAATTGATCTTTATCCGAAGTTATCTGTTAAATAAGCTTCTGCATGTTTTAATCCTATCAAAATTCAAGGGTCTTTAGTTTGTTTATGACTGTTCCTAATTTCTGAGATATTGATATCAGTAAACTTACAATATAGTTGAAATTTCTTCACTTATTTTTCACATAATGCCCTGTTATTATTATTTCTTTAGAGAATAATATTTTACTATTGTTCTGGTTTACTGACATTACTTTTGGGTGAGGAGTTTAGTTCTTTAGTTTATCTTGATTTTGACTTTCTACAGGCTTAATAGTAATGTGGCTGTGATAGCTACTTCTTGATTTTATCCTTGATAGTGTCTGATCCAGATTATTTGGTCAATGAAAGTATTAGATTTTCTGGACTAGAAATATGATTTCTGTGAAGTTTCTACTAAATTATTATTCTTACCTGGAGAGGCTAAAATATTCTTCAGATCTGCAATCAAGATGTGAACTGTGGTTTCACTTGAGAAAGAACTATATCTTTGTTGATACTAGTATTTGATTGAATTTTATCACACCTTAAAATATCTAGTAATTTTCTTCAAGATATGTTTGTGAACCAGCTTATCTTTATACAGGTGGCGAGTCAAAATTGACAAAGTTTGTTGAAGACATTATTGTGTCACCAAGAATGGTGGATATACTTTTCGACGGAGAGGTAATTGATTTATCACATTTCTGTTATAACCTTCCTCCAAAACTGGTTCCATCACAGTAAAAAGAAAAAAAATCTAAATGCCTTATCAAATATTTATCTCTTTAAATTGTGAAACTCGAGTATAACACTGTAGCATATCATATAGTCAGGTAAAATGATAAAACGAAAGTTCTTGATCAGTTTCATTTTTGTCAGATCAGTGAGATATGGACCACATTGTTATGTGAATTTTATTGATATCTTGTATATGTATGAAACATTTCATTTCTATAACTGATATGATTATAGTTGCCGGTAATATTCTGTCACTCCAAGAGACACGCATACTGAAGATTTGAAACTTTATGAGTCTGCTCCTTTATTCTTCTGTTTCATAGATTTTAGTGATGTTGCCGCTTATTAAAATCTATGTATAAGCATAGCTACTGCTTCAGCATTTTGTGAATTATTTGGGAGAGAAAATTCTAAAGTTTGGGAAAGATCCTGAAACCTCTGAAATTATTTGGCAATAATTTCTGATTAAAAACTATAGAAAAAGTTATATGATGAGATATATATATTTATAGGTATGTATTTATATAATATAATACCATAATATACCACAAGCAGTTGCTTGCTGCAGTGGTATAGCATTACCTATCATGGGTATCTGCTGTTCAACACGATTTCTGGTTAAACTTTAGTTCAAAAAAATCTAAAATTGCCAAGATGTATAGAGATTGGTATTCTGAAGTAGTCATGTCTAAAGCACTGTGTTACCAAGTTAAACTTTAGTTCAAAAATATAAAATTGCCAAGATGTATAGAGATTGGCATTCTGAAGTAGTCATGTCTAAAGCACTGTGTTACCAAGTTAGTAGAATTTATATGCAAAAGCACTGTGTTACCAAGTTAGTGGACTTTATATGCAATTACAAAATAATCACGTGTAATCTCAAATTATATGAATAATTGCCTGGATCGGCTCATAAAGTGAGGATCAGTATGTTCTCTAGTATGTGCTGGAGATTTCACCCCTTTCCACAATAATTCTGAATTATATGACAATCAGAATAGGGTTATTAATAATAAATTAATAACAGACTCTGCCTTCTTTTCTATGCTTATATTTTTTGTGAGTTATTAGAATTTTTATAATGCAAAGAATCTGACATGGTACCGCTATCATTTCAGACTTTCAAAATTTTTATTGATTGCACTTTTTTCTTATTTTAACTTTGATCTCTCTTGCAAGCAAAGCAACCCTGGGTATTTTTTATCGTCTTCATACATGAACATTTTGCCAATTTGGTGGGATCGACTTGGTGAATCCCTTTTGTCCAAAAGTCCCTGTCGAGGGTCATCTCCGACCACAAGTTTTTGCTGTACCATTTTTATACAGACATTAACACTGATCTTGTGTTGGTGATACTTTCTGTTGGGTAACAACAAACTGAATCTTCTTTTAGCATTTTATGCTTCCATTACATGTTTAATTTTCTTATATGTGATTACAGAGTCATTCTTTGAAAAGTTTTAAATAAACCTCGTATTGCATTTATAACATTGTAGCATTTGTTCATTTTAATTATATCTGAAAATGGTTTAAAAGAATCTGTTGGTGATGATTTATATACTATTAATTTTTCTTTTGATTTCGTGAATTAGTTAATAGAGAGAAATATGTTAGCTTAATTTTGAATTGCTTAGGAGTTTCAATTAAGAATTTCATATTTTGGTGTTGCATCCACAATGGCTTTGCATCCATATAGGTAGACGATGCATCTGCTCCTCTGTTGAAATATGACTTGTATACTGAGTGCATCATTTCACCTATTTAGTACTGAAAGACTTCCCATCACAAGTTTTAAATGATTAACTATATCCCCTTCCAGGAATAAATCAGAAACTGGCCAGTGAATCATGTTTGATAGAAAAGACATGTTATCCTCCAGAACCATTTAATGATCCAGCATGTCTATCACCAGAATGTACAAATTATGTCAAGGCTGCTAAGCATGGTAGCACAATCTGTCCAATAGGAATTGATTGTCCTTTCAACCTGGTATTGTTCTGTGTGGTAGGATGAATACAATTCTTTCAGCTCTTAGTTTGGGGTTTTGGTGTAGTGTCAGGGATAGTAAAAGGTTCTGTGTAGTGACAGGGACACTAAAAAGTGCTAGAAGAGACGATGTGGTCCAGATCCAGCTGGGAATTTTTTAAGCAGATATTCTAAGAAGGGGGAAAAAACCATTTTGCACACTCCAGGTTTCAGCCCAAAAAATGGACACTCAATGTGCATGACCGATTGAGGATGAATATGCTTTCCCAAACATTCCACAACTTGGATTGGGAAATTAATATCAATAACCACATTTTTTGTTTCTGAATTCAGCTATTACTTAAGGCGCCTTTGTGAAAGATTTCTGAAGTTTTGAAATTATATTCCTACTATCTACAGCTTAACTAAAGTCTGCATGAAATACTGAAGTATACATTTTTCTCTCCCAGTTTTTTAACTTCCTAATTGATCTTTATCCGAGTTATCTGTTAAATAAGCTTCTGCATGTTTTAATCCTATCAAAACTCGAGGGTCTTTAGTTTGTTTATGACTGTTCCTAATTTCTGAGATATTGATATCAGTAAACTTACAATATAGTTGAAATTTCTTCACTTATCTTTTCACATAATGCCCTGTTATTATTATTTCTTTAGAGAATAACATTTTACTATTGTTCTGGTTTACTGACATTACTTTTGGGTGAGGAGTTTAGTTCTTTAGTTTATCTTGATTTTGACTTTCTACAGGCTTAATAGTAATGTGGCTGTGATAGCTACTTCTTGATTTTATCCTTCATAGTGTCTGATCCAGATTATTTGGTCAATGAAAGTATTAGATTTTCTGGACTAGAAATATGATTTCTGTGAAGTTTCTACTAAATTATTATTCTTACCTGGAGAGGCTAAAATATTCTTCAGATCTGCAATCAAGATGTGAACTGTGGTTTCACTTGAGAAAGAACTATATCTTTGTTGATACTAGTATTTGATTGAATTTTATCACACCTTAAAATATCTAGTAATTTTCTTCAAGATATGTTTGTGAACCAGCTTATCTTTATACAGGTGGCGAGTCAAAATTGACAAAGTTTGTTGAAGCTGATTCAATGGTCAAGGCATCGAAAGCTCTGAAGGATGTTCAGCCTGAGCTCGAAAGGCTTCGGCAAAAGGCTGTATCAAAGGTTGTCAGACGGATAGTGCATCAAAATATTTTACTGGCTAAACATTTTTTTTTAATGAAAGAATGCAACTTCATGCTTTTATATATTTGCTGTTGAATGCAATCAATCAGCTCCTAAAATGTGAATAGATTCTCTTTGTGAATCTCAAAATTATTAATTCCTGATACTGTTTATAATATTGGTCATAACAGTCATTTCCTGATATAATGAAACTTAAAAGTTGTGATTGTAGGACCATATTTAATGTCAATACCAGATTCGCCTGACCTTTCCCTCTACTTATGTTCTTCCTATAACTTTCTTTCCATTGAAGATTTATTTGTATTTGCTATGACTAAAAGAATATTTAAAACCTTGTATAAAGCTTAGATCTGGATAGGATAGCTCACACATTTGAGTTCCTAGCATGAAGAGAAAAGTTTTGCAGTATAATCTAGTCTATCATTGGAACATATTACTTATTTTTCTGCCTGATATAAAGGTTGCTAAAATTGTCAACAACACCTATTGTAGAATTGAAAATATCTGCTGAAATTGAGTATCATTTTTTTTCCTTTGCAGGTATTTGAATTTATTGTTCAGAAGCTATATGCATTGAGAAAGCCAAAACAAATATCCAGATCCTACAGCAAAGTGTTCTTCTGAAATACAAGTGAGTAGTACTTGATGGTGATAGTGCATTCATGTTCTTCATGAATACTGATTGCTCTACTTATTAGAAGCTTCTTGGATCTCAATGTTGTCATACTTTTCCATCTATTAGCTGACATCAGCATCCTGAAATCAAAATATTCCATCATAGCTTCATCTGGCGTGCCTTTTAATCAATATCTCAGCTTTAAAATCTATATTTTTACTTATAAATAAAATTGAGTTCATGTACTGTGGTTCTTTACCCTTATTTTCATCTGTTAAATATTCTATCCATTTGTTGCACCATCTAACAGTATCTGAGTGATGGCCATATGTTTCAGTATATTTTTGTTTTATCTCATTGTCCCATTATAACTCCTAAGCACCCATGTTACCAGGAGACTCCATTTTATGAAAATTTATCATGTCATAACACTTGTATATGAAAAACACTTGACTATTTAATGTAAAAAAGGAGGCAACACTTGATTTGTATTAAAGAATGAAAAGGATCAGATAAAATATCTAAATGGATTTATAAGAGTAAGAGGTGTCAACGGTGTCGTTTGAAGCAGACTGAAGAGGATGGTTGGATGAGGTACGACCGAAACAGGCTGTTATGACGGTCATGGTTCATTGGGGAACTGAATTCATTTAGCAACTGAACTAGTCAGTTAAACAACATGAATTGGGTTCACCAAGAACTGTCCATTTTTGGAAACTAATTAGTTTTAAACAAAACATTGTAAGTGAGAAGATTTGAACCATGATCAATGGAATAGAAAATTACCCATAAAAATAACTTCTTCTTAGCAGCTGGGATAAGTCATAGCATATAATTTATATGAAGTCAGCCCGTTTAACTATGTTCCCCATCTCTCCTGGACAGGAGTCAGTAGGGAAACCCTTAGGTGACAGTGACACAGACTTCTTTAACTGATGAAGAATTCCTTTACGTTTACGCATTGCTCATGTTCTTTATGATACCATTGGAGTATTATTTAGGTATTATAATCAGTTTTCCTGCACTTGTTCTTCTAGGTATGTGATTACTTTTCTTAAAGAACATGGCAAAGAGATTTATGCTGAGGTCCGTGCAGCTTATGTTGATACAATGAACAAGGTGAACACTGTTTCAGTGATCCTCCATTACATTTGGCTTTGTGCAATCAGCAAGTTAAAATATTTGTAACAACATCCGCAACAACATTAAGAAAGTCTGCGATGTTAACAAAAATATAAGTTAACTACATGCGATAACACAGGACAAGGTTTTTACTCTTTTGACTGTAGGCTTTTCTTGTTTCCCTAGGTTTTAAGTGCACATTTCCGAGCCTACATACAGGCGATGGAGAAGCTGCAACTTGATATAGCATCATCAAGTGATTTGATTGGAGTTGATACCCGGAGCTCTGGCCTTTTCTTAAGGGGAAGAGAACCACTGAAAAACCGATCTGCAGTTTTTGCTTTGGGAGACAGGATAAATGTTTTGAAAGTATGTTTCTTCCTTATAGTTACATATGGTTTTAATATTCTTCGTCATGGGAAATATCAACTATGTGAATTCTTGCATGCCATTTTTCTGGTTTAGATATTTTTGATGCATGTTTGCACAAATCATATCAGGTCATGTTTTCAGCGTACACACTTTGTCAGCGAATAACTTTTCCAGAATGTTTCCTGTGAATAACTGCATGTCCTGAAAATACCTTTCCATTTTGGGGTTTCATTCTCTTCCTTTATAATTTTCTTTTCCACCTAATTATGTTTGCATATTGCATTTTAGATACGGAGATACCATCTCCTTTTCCTTGTTTATCAATGTCCCTTAGCGAAGCTATATTGTTATACATTTTGATTTATAAAAAAAAATCATAAGCGTCTGACTCATTCTTGTCTAAATGGCTACAAACTCTTTTCAAGGCACTTAATGGTTTCAATCAGTGATCTTCCTTAGAACAAAGAGGGAATGCCTCAAACACTTGTCCTAAAAGCTCCATATGGATTATGAAAAGTTAATGGAAGTTAAATCAAAATAAGAGGGAAATAGCCAATGTTTTAAAAAGCAGGCGCCCGCCTAGGCCTAGGTGGTATCTAGGCTGCCCTCCTTGGTCTTGGGAGTGCCTAGGGGAGCGCGGGCCACTTACCAGGACTACACCCCTTAGGTCTTGGTTGTGATTTTCTTTGTTGTAGTCTCCACATCCTCCAACCTCCTTTCGGACTCCTTCGGCCTCCACCAACTATGAACACCTCCACCTCTGACCTTCAACAAAACCTCTACTTCCACTTAAACAAAGAAAGAAATCCGCCTAGGTGCTAGGCCCAGTCCGGCGCCTAGCACTTTCTATAGCATCGGCATTTATTATCAATTGTTGTAACTAGAGAAAAAGGAAAACTTCCTAGGCCTCCCGTAGGCTCCCACTAGGCGCCGGACCCGGCAACTAGGCCGCCTAGTGTTCTCCATAACCTTGGAAATAACTTAACAGTTAATGCCAAAAACCATAAATGCATTTATCACAGAGAAAAAGTAAATGAACAGTGATTAACTAGTTCAAACATGGTCTGTGTCTATACATTATTGCATTTTTCTTTATTTTCTCAGGAAATTGAACAGCCTGCATTGATCCCACATATAGCTGAAGCTAACTCTCAAAGATATCCGTATGAAGTTCTTTTTAGGAGCTTACACAAGCTTTTGATGGATACTGCCACTTCAGAGTATGCATGTTATCTGTTAACCTGTTGTGAATTGTATAAATAATGCATCGAACTGTTTGCTTAATGTTGTGTTTCATTGCTTCAGGTATCTTTTGTGATGATTTCTTTGGAGAAAATTCAATCTTCTATGAAATATTTGCAGGTAGTTAAGAAAGTTTCCATATTTGCACGTAGTATGCTCCAAGGTCTTATAGGGTTAGTATAGTTGTAATGTTAATGATTTTTCTTGGAGGTGTTTGAATTCCATGCTTTTGTACAAAAATATATCTGTTCTTACACCTGTTAGTATAGTTGTAAATTGTAATGTCAATGATTTTTCTTGGAGGAGTCTGAATTCCTCTGGTCGCAGTGAAGGAGCTTTGTATTTTAATTAAGCAATATTACTTAGCTGCTAATATGGTAATGGATACTTTTTTTTACAGGTGAATGATGAATATTTGAAAACCCTCGAGACCCTTAGTAAGAAACTGAAGTTTGTTGAAGCTGATTCAATGGTCAAGGCATCGAAAGCTCTGAAGGATGTTCAGCCTGAGCTCGAAAGGCTTCGGCAAAAGGCTGTATCAAAGGTTGTCAGACGGATAGTGCATCAAAATATTTTACTGGCTAAACATTTTTTTTTAATGAAAGAATGCAACTTCATGCTTTTATATATTTGCTGTTGAATGCAATCAATCAGCTCCTAAAATGTGAATAGATTCTCTTTTGTGAATCTCAAAATTATTAATTCCTGATACTGTTTATAATATTGGTCATAACAGTCATTTCCCTGATATAATGAAACTTAAAAGTTGTGATTGTAGGACCATATTTAATGTCAATACCAGATTCGCCTGACCTTTCCCTCTACTTATGTTCTTCCTATAACTTTCTTTCCATTGAAGATTTATTTGTATTTGCTATGACTAAAAGAATATTTAAAACCTTGTATAAAGCTTAGATCTGGATAGGATAGCTCACACATTTGAGTTCCTAGCATGAAGAGAAAAGTTTTGCAGTATAATCTAGTCTATCATTGGAACATATTACTTATTTTTCTGCCTGATATAAAGGTTGCTAAAATTGTCAACAACACCTATTGTAGAATTGAAAATATCTGCTGAAATTGAGTATCATTTTTTTTCCTTTGCAGGTATTTGAATTTATTGTTCAGAAGCTATATGCATTGAGAAAGCCAAAACAAATATCCAGATCCTACAGCAAAGTGTTCTTCTGAAATACAAGTGAGTAGTACTTGATGGTGATAGTGCATTCATGTTCTTCATGAATACTGATTGCTCTACTTATTAGAAGCTTCTTGGATCTCAATGTTGTCATACTTTTCCATCTATTAGCTGACATCAGCATCCTGAAATCAAAATATTCCATCATAGCTTCATCTGACGTGCCTTTTAATCAATATCTCAGCTTTAAAATCTATATTTTTACTTATAAATAAAATTGAGTTCATGTACTCGTGGTTCTTTACCCTTATTTTCATCTGTTAAATATTCTATCCATTTGTTGCACCATCTAACAGTATCTGAGTGATGGCCATATGTTTCAGTATATTTTTTGTTTTATCTCATTGTCCCATTATAACTCCTAAGCACCCATGTTACCAGGAGACTCCATTTTATGAAAATTTATCATGTCATAACACTTGTATATGAAAACACTTGACTATTTAATGTAAAAAGGAGGCAACACTTGATTTGTATTAAAGAATGAAAAGGATCAGATAAAATATCTAAATGGATTTATAAGAGTAAGAGGTGTCAACGGTGTCGCTTGAAGCAGACTGAAGAGGATGGTTGGATGAGGTACGATCGAAACAGGCTGTTATGACGGTCATGGTTCATTGGGGAACTGAATTCATTTAGCAACTGAACTAGTCAGTTAAGCAACATGAATTGGGTTCACCAAGAACTGTCCATTTTTGGAAACTAATTAGTTTTAAACAAAACATTGTAAGTGAGAAGATTTGAACCATGATCAATGGAATAGAAAATTACCCATAAAAATAACTTCTTCTTAGCAGCTGGGATAAGTCATAGCATATAATTTATATGAAGTCAGCCCGCTTAACTATGTTCCCCATCTCTCCTGGACAGGAGTCAGTAGGGAAACCCTTAGGTGACAGTGACACAGACTTCTTTAACTGATGAAGAATTCCTTTACGCACGCATTGCTCATGTTCTTTATGATACCATTGGAGTATTATTTAGGTATTATAATCAGTTTTCCTGCACTTGTTCTTCTAGGTATGTGATTACTTTTCTTAAAGAACATGGCAAAGAGATTTATGCTGAGGTCCGTGCAGCTTATGTTGATACAATGAACAAGGTGAACACTGTTTCAGTGATCCTCCATTACATTTGGCTTTGTGCAATCAGCAAGTTAAAATATTTGTAACAACATCCGCAACAACATTAAGAAAGTCTGCGATGTTAACAAAAATATAAGTTAACTACATGCATAACACAGGACAAGGTTTTTACTCTTTGACTGTAGGCTTTTCTTGTTTCCCTAGGTTTTAAGTGCACATTTCCGAGCCTACATACAGGCGATGGAGAAGCTGCAACTTGATATAGCATCATCAAGTGATTTGATTGGAGTTGATACCGAGCTCTGGCCTTTTCTTAAGGGAAGAGAACCACTGAAAACCGATCTGCAGTTTTGCTTTGGGAGACAGGATAAATGTTTTGAAAGTATGTTTCTTCCTTATAGTTACATATGGTTTTAATATTCTTCGTCATGGGAAATATCAACTATGTGAATTCTTGCATGCCATTTTTCTGGTTTAGATATTTTTGATGCATGTTTGCACAAATCATATCAGGTCATGTTTTCAGCGCACACACTTTGTCAGCTTAATAACTTTTCCAGAATGTTTCCTGTGAATAACTGCATGTCCTGAAAATACCTTTCCATTTTGGGGTTTCATTCTCTTCCTTTATAATTTTCTTTTCCACCTAATTATGTTTGCATATTGCATTTTAGATAATGGAGATACCATCTCCTTTTCCTTGTTTATCAATGTCCCTTAGCTAAGCTATATTGTTATACATTTTGATTTATAAAAAAAATCATAAGCGCCTGACTCATTCTTGTCTAAATGGCTACAAACTCTTTTCAAGGCACTTAATGGTTTCAATCAGTGATCTTCCTTAGAACAAAGAGGGAATGCCTCAAACACTTGTCCTAAAAGCTCCATATGGATTATGAAAAGTTAATGGAAGTTAAATCAAAATAAGAGGGAAATAGCCAATGTTTTAAAAAGCAGGCGCCCGCCTAGGCCTAGGTGGTATCTAGGCTGCCCTCCTTGGTCTTGGGAGTGCCTAGGGGAGCGCGGGCCACTTACCAGGACTACACCCCTTAGGTCGTGGTTGTGATTTTCTTTTTTGTAGTCTCCACATCCTCCAACCTCCTTTCGGACTCCTTCGGCCTCCACCAACTATGAACGCCTCCACCTCTGACCTTCAACAAAACCTCTACTTCCACTTAAACAAAGAAAGAAATCCGCCTAGGTGCTAGGCCCAGTCCGGCGCCTAGCACTTTCTATAGCATCGGCATTTATTATCAATTGTTGTAACTAGAGAAAAAGGAAAACTTCCTAGGCCTCCCAGAGGCTCCCACTAGGCCGGACCCGCAACTAGGCAGCCTAGTGTTCTCCATAACCTTGGAAATAACTTAACAGTTAATGCCAAAAACCATAAATGCATTTATCACAGAGAAAAAGTAAATGAACAGTGATTAACTAGTTCAAACATGGTCTGTGTCTATACATTATTGCATTTTTCTTTATTTTCTCAGGAAATTGAACAGCCTGCATTGATCCCACATATAGCTGAAGCTAACTCTCAAAGATATCCGTATGAAGTTCTTTTTAGGAGCTTACACAAGCTTTTGATGGATACTGCCACTTCAGAGTATGCATGTTATCTGTTAACCTGTTGTGAATTGTATAAATAATGCATCGAACTGTTCGCTTAATGTTGTGTTTCATTGCTTCAGGTATCTTTTTTGTGATGATTTCTTTGGAGAAAATTCAATCTTCTATGAAATATTTGCAGGTAGTTAAGAAAGTTTCCATATTTGCACGTAGTATGCTCCAAGGTCTTATAGGGTTAGTATAGTTGTAATGTTAATGATTTTTCTTGGAGGTGTTTGAATTCCATGCTTTTTGTACAAAAATATATCTGTTCTTACACCTGTTAGTATAGTTGTAAATTGTAATGTCAATGATTTTTCTTGGAGGTGTTTGAATTCCATGCTTTGGTATTTCGGTTCTTATAGCATGGCTAAATGAGCATTTTTGGATGTTAATGGCGTTGATGAGTATTTTTAGATGCTGTTCATCATAGATCCAGTTAACAATTATCATGAAGTACTTCGCTTGTAAGAAGCATTTCCTGAATAGAATTGTTGATACACCTTTACCACTTTCAGGTCCATTTGCAGTAATTGATGAGCATTTCAACACAGTACTTCCAAATAATTATGATGCAATTGGCATAATGCTTATGATCAGGATAATTCACCAGCACCAGGTATGCCTTGTGCTGTCTATCTAACTATTCATCCTTTTCTAGCAATTTTCCTGATATAAAAATATTTATAATTCAAGTTACAAGACATTGTTTGAAAACATACTCTCATGATTTATATTTTTCGTGTGATCTTGTATCTATTTGATGTTTCTCCACTTCAATTTTTTCCTTATGATTTTTAGAATCAGGTAAGTTTAAATGATTATACAGCAGATTATCCTGCAGGGACATGTTTGATGCATAGGGTTCTACTTTAAGCCGAACTGTAATAGAAACCCAAGTTGTGCCGATGTCTAAGCAAACTAATAGACATAGTGTCCACCCAAATGATATATATCGATAAGATAGCAGGAATGGGAGAGGCATTTGTCATCTTATTCATCCTACAAGGACTTCGAATAAACTTTCCTTTCTAATTAAAGAAAAATTATGGATGGTAAATTTGATGCAAATCTTATTTCAATTCATTGACTATTGCTTAAATACAAAGTTCTATGATTCCTAGCCATATTACAACTACTCCAGTGCATGATTCCTATATCAGCTTATAAATCCCAGATCTGATAAACCTGGATGATGGCTAAAGTCGTAAGGAAGCTTAATAGTTTAATAACCTTGTATTGACTGATTTTTTCTTTAAAAAACGTAGTTCACGAAGGATGCTATCTAGACACTGGATTGCATTTTCAACTCTAAAGTTTGAAAATGTAGTTTGTGGTGCATTGATTCGCTAACCTGCAAGAAGCAAACATGCACGAAATGTAAGTGGTTGTACACAGGAGGCTACAACTTAGAAGACAATATATAGTGTGGGCTTGAAGAAGTTTGCTACAACAAATGATCTCTAGCAAAAAATCTCCCAACTCCCAAAGTTTGTAAATGTAGTTCATGGTGCATTGATTCTCTAACTTACAAGAACCAAACATGCACGAAATGTAATTGGTTGCACACAGAGGCTATAACTTAGAAGATAATATATAGTGTAGGCTTGAAGAAGTTTGCTACAACAAATATGATCACTAATAGAAATAAATGCAAAATGAAATTCTGAGTAACATGAGAACTGTACATTTTTGATGTATTTAGTGCTCGAGATTCTATTATTCAAGCTATAGAGGGTGTTAATTTATGATTCTATTACTGGAGTGATTGGTTTAATCCAACATACCTCCCAGGATTTTGCTCAGCATGTTCCTGACGAGGTATTTTGCACATGAATTATATTAGTGTTGCAATTATTCATTGGTTGCTTTTTATTTTGTTGTTTTTCCCTTGAAAATAGCATTTCGTTATATGTCATCCATATTATATTTTGTGCACTGTTTGCTTGTATGGCATAAATCTTCCTTCAATTAACAATTATATTTAATATTTTATTAGATAGATGATCTCATGATAATCAGAATTGTCTATGTTAGTCTTTTAATGTTTTTATACATAAGATGTTTTGCTTTTCTTGTTTTTTAACATATTTATATTTAAATTTATTATTTGAGCGGTATGCTTTTTACTCTTTAGTGGTTCTAGCAAAAAGTGTTTACTTGGGTCTTGTGAGATTGCCATCCTGGACTAATTACATGATTTGTTATTATTGTGCAGTTGATCATGTTTAAGAGGAGGATACCTTGTCTGGACTCTTACTTAGATAAGGTTTGCCCAAACACCTTCAGAATATGTTATTGTCTATAACACAGAACAGCTGGAAAGGTTACTCCTGTTTGCATGTTCTGCTCACACTTTCTCCCTTTCAAGGGCTGTGCTTTTCAAAATATACCAGCATTATGAGAACTTTTGCTGAAGAATTATTTGCATCATATCTTTGGTAGTCTTCATGGGTCAATACGATATAATGTTTTCATCAGAATTACATGAAAATAAAATGATTACAGTGGTCTTATGCTTATAGTGTGGACTGCCATATGCGTGGAGTTCAAATTGTTGTAATAAAGTCAATACTAAGTTGTTGATCATAGTGGATTTCTTATTCATTAGTTTCTTACTTATTGAGCAGGTCAATATTTCTTTATGGCCTCGTTTCAAGATGGTATTCGACATGCATCTCAACAGTTTGCGTAATGCTGATGTGAAGACCCTATGGGAAAATGATGTTCATCCTCACTATGTAATGAGGCGTTACGCTGAATTCACCGCTTCACTTGTTCACCTCAATGTTGAACATGGAGATGGTCAAGTAAGCTGAAAGAATGATACTGTTATTAGTTTTGGTTGGGCCTTATCTATAAAACCCTGTTGGTTGAGATTGGCAATATTACTGGGCATAATAATAGAATACTCTGATGTTAATTTAGTTTGCCTAGTAATTTCTAGTCTTTTGCATGGAATTCTTCCAACTGATTCAGAATAGAAAAAACTTATGTTTCGTTGCTTTCAGCTTGATTTGAATTTGGAACGATTGCGTATGGCTGTTGATGACCTGCTCGTTAAGCTGGCGAAAACCTTCACAAAACCAAAGTTGCAAACAGTGTTCCTCATAAATAACTATGATATGACAATTGCTATATTGAAGGTTAGTATTATCTCATTGTCTGCAAACTGCTCTGTAACTTTCAAGAATCAATTGCTAGTAAAATACCTCTGATGAGGTTTCTTTTACAGGAAGCAGGTGCAGAAGGTGGAAAATTGCAGATGCATTTTGAGGATCTTCTAAAGAGCAACATATCTATATTTGTGGTAAATGTTTAGAACACGTTACTAGACATTAAAAAAAAGTCGTTTATCTTTCCTATAAAGAAGAATGCTTCAAAGATTGAGCAAGTTGATGATTTTGATCTTTTACATCTTTTTATCGCTATTACTAGAATCAACAAGATCACAGCCAAAGGGATTTTGATCTAATACATTTTTTTGATTGCTATTACTAGAATCAACAAGATCATAGCCAGAGGGGAAAATATCAAATAGTGAAGTATAAATATCTTTTAGGAAAAAGAGAAGCCAATTAAGGGAAAACTTACAACTAATTTGTTGGAAACTGAAGGAATTTTTTACTCCAATGCTTAATTGGACTTCAGTACTAGTTTGGGATTCTTGACGGCTCAAATGCCACAATAGATATCCTCTTTCATGTTTTACGTCATTACCTTTTCTTCCAAACTTCATGTGTAATTTCGCTCTCTTTCTATAAACACGAAGATGGGGATTTCAGTTTCAAGGAAAGATATTCAGAATAGTATGGGGACTATTTAATGGACGGAAAGTAAAAAAGTATTTTGTTTACTGAATAGTTTGGCATATACTCTTATTCTGTGCAATCACATTAAGATAAAGGACAACTGTTTAAATTGATACGCTCCATAGTTCTTAGGATTGATTATTAGTGGAAAATTATTTTGAATTGGGAAAATTTGTTATTCAGTTTCGATTTATCACATGAGAAATTTCCCATCTGATTTTTTAATTCAGACCTTTTTTAATTCGCCATCTAGGATTTTAAGGTATCTGAATTTCTTAAATCTTTAATCCAATTTTTATATAATACATGCTTAACCGAAGAAAGTAACAAGTGTATAATACGCAGGAAGAACTGCTCCTGGAGCATTTTAGCGGCTTGATCAAGTTTGTAAAAACGCGAGCCTGTAAGTTGAACAAACATTACATCATCTTTCGTTTACTTAATATCTGAAACTAAAGGGACTTAATTTTTCTTCTTTATCCCTCTTTAACTTTTAAACTATGTAACAGCTGAAGACACGAGTCCCACTGCAGCAAAGGCTGGTGTTTCTGATGTTGAACCCTTGGTCAAGGACTTCGCAAGCAGATGGAAGGGAGCGATAGAGTTGATGCACAAGGACATTATTACTTCTTTTAGTAATTTCTTAAGTGGAATGGATATTTTGAAATCAGCATTGACACAGCTGCTGCTCTATTATACAAGGCTCTCAGAATCTGTGAAGGGAATTCCAGGTGGTTCTGCATTGAACAAGGATCTTGTTTCCATATCCTCTATATTATACGAGATTAAGAAATATTCGAGAACCTTTTAGCTTGAAATCCTGAAAGCATTTGAAGAGTACTTTTGACAACCGAGAAGTGTAAGTCGCAAGGATGGGGACGAAATATTAATTTGATGTTGAAGGTGGATTTATTTGTAGTGTTTCGAGTTCATTCCAAAATTTGACAAAAGTATGATGTTATAATACACTCTGGGTGGTGATTTTTCCCTATGGGTGAAGGTGGCAATTGATTTTTTGGGTTATGTGGAAGATAACTAATTTGGTGTATGATATAACTCAAGTTAAATTGAATGTAATATAGAGAAGCAAGTGCATACTGAGTTGTTATATTTATGTTGATTCTTGTCGACAATGAAGCATATAATAAATATGTCCTTTGCTTTGTTTTCAGACTTGCTATTGTCCTGTAATGAGAATTGAATGTGCAGAGATAATTCTGTGGTTGACCGTGAATGCAGCTCGTTTGAATACAGAACTGTACCGTAGTTCTTGTGAGGGCCTGGGTTTCTACATGGTAATATGCACTTAAAAGTGTGCTGAATTAAAGTGTAACCTTGCGCAGGTAAAATCACCAATATTTTGCTAATGTCTAAAATCACATGTATATATAATTTTCTACATCCGAATATTCCTAAATCAATGCATTACTGTTTGAATTGGGTTGAACAACTTCCAACTATTTTCTTCATTTATGTTTTACCTAGTCATGTGTAGAACATAAACTCTCTTTAACTTTCTCTTTTGTAACTTTACACTCCTAATTCCTAGTACATGATGTTTTCAAGATGTATTATGCAATTTACAAATGCGGTTTTTCTAATAGGTACTCATGAACACTCGTTAAGGATGAGAGTATAGAGAGAAATGAATAACAAGCAAGTTCCTTCTGATTTGCACTAATTTCTTTACTTATCTCTCCTTTCTGTGTCTCTTTTGTCTCCTAATGAATGCCCATGGGCACACGTTAGAGAAACCCTAACAAATGGTACCTTTGAAACAATAAAGTAATAAATTTTAAAGTAAGTTTTGGATAGGCAAAAGTACATGAAATTTTCTATATTGATATTTCTATTGTGATCATATGTCACCCCAAAATAGTAGCGGAAAATAGATACGACGCTACGCTACAACAGTGACATGTGCGGAAGACAAGCCTCATGCACATGTCAAGCCTGACACTACATACTACATAGCTTATCATAAAAATATAGAATATAATGTTGATAGTAGTTCATAGCAACTATATACATAACCAGTATTTTCAAACCAAAATCTCACCATCATAAGTATTTACCTAACACAAATACGTCGTTTGGCTATATACAAGGCAAAAGAGAGGTTTTCCTTTGTAACACCTCCCAACAACATGCTACAACAAAATGTTCAGCCTATATGCAAAGCTACGCTAGATTTGAAAAAAATTGAAAAACGGCAGGGTGAGCTAAAGCTCAGTGAGAACATTTCCCACTAGAGTTCCTACATATCTAACAAAATAATAATTCTCAAAAATAATAAATTATAAGTTTTGCAACTATAATTCTGAGATGGTAAAATCTTACATAAAAGAATATATTATTGGTATTTTCAAGAAAGAATGAAATAATTTTAGAAATTCTTTCTTATGTGCAAACTAAAAATATTGTCACGAATTCCTGAATCAAACTATTGGAAGACGGAATATTTGCTTAAAACAAAAAAAAAATTACCGTTTTCTCAAATTCACAGTCAAATGTCAAAATCTCAAATCTCGATGAGTTGTTCACATTGTTGCAAGATCACCTCATAGGTCACACTAAGGCTACAAGTATAGCCCAAGAGCACTGAATGTCAAAGGCTTCACATAACACAAAGTTTCGGAATATAATGTTGATAGTAGTTCATAGCAACTATATACATAACCAGATTTTCAAACCAAAATCTCACCATCATAAGTATTTACCTAACACAAATACGTCGTTTGGCTATATACAAGGCAAAGAGAGGTTTTCCTTTGTAACACCTCCCAACAACATGCTACAACAAAATGTTCAAATTTATATGCAAAGCTACGCTAGATTTGAAAAAAATTGAAAACCAAGGTGAGCTACCGCTGAGAACATTTCCCACTAGAGTTCCTAGATATCTAACAAAATAACAATTCTCAAAAATAATAAATTATAAGTTTTGCAACTGTAATTCGAGATGATAAAATCTTACATAAAAGAATATTGGTATTTTCAAGAAAGAATGAAATAATTTTAGAAATTCTTTCTTATGTACAAACTAAAAATATTGTCACGAATTCCTGAATCAAACTTTTGGAATCAAGATAAACATTGGGAAGACGGAATATTTGCTTAAAACAAAAAAAAATTACCGTTTTCTCAAATTCACAGTCAAATGTCAAAATCTCGATGAGTTGTTCACATTGTTGCAAGATCACCTCATAGGTCACACTAAGGCTACGAAGTATAGCCCAGTAGCACGGGAATGTCAAAAGGCTTCACATAACACAAAGTTTCTGGGAACATAATGCACCTGACTCTGCCATAGGCCGCCGGCCACATCACAAACGCCCAAAAAGGGCCACATCACAAATTCCCAATAAGGGCCACATAAAGATGCATTCAAACTAGGGGTGCATTCAGTCCGGATACGGCTCGGATATGATGCTTACCATATCCATATCTACTCATTTCGGATATGGATACGGATAAGGATATACCTCGGTAAGGAAAATTTATATCCATATCCGCTAAAATCGGATATGGATACAGATATACATGCAGATATATAAGCGGATATGCATGCGGATATAAAACGGATATGAGAAAACTAGATATTGTAGAAAAAATATAGTTCATGTGATACAAAAGAGTTCATTAATATGTTCATTATATCCAAAAGCTAAGATTAGATATCTTGATTGTCAAAATTAACCTCATATCCATAATCTAAAGACTAAAACCATTATATCAATATGACTAATATGTATTCTGATATTTCGATACTGCTCGATATTTCACTACAAAACCATATCCAGAACCATATCCTATCGGTTATAGATTTGAGTAACCATATCCAGATCCGACATGACACCTCAGGGATATTTCTGATACGGATACGTTTAACACCCTAATTCAAACCATATGGCAGGCACAAACACATCACTCTATAGTGGACTTTCTGAGGGTTTTGAAAACATTGAGAATCGCTTGTCAAATGGCTTGATTTCGGAAACACATCCTTTGTCAAATTACTTGATTTCAAAACACATCACTTGTCAAATTTCTTGTTTTCAAAAACACATTACTCGTCAAATTACTTGATTTTAAAACCGCGTCACTTGTGCCAAAATAATATTGTTATGTTCACTTATCAAAATTATAAATACTTTAAATCAAGTGGACGAGCGTAAGTCTCATCATCTCAAAATCAAAATCATATATGGGTTAGGTCGTGACAAAATAGATCAAATCATATTTTATTTTATATATATGAAAAATAAAAGAATAATTATTTTTCAAGCACAAGATCAATCAATTATAATACTCATGCAATTTTATATTATCAAAAGTACTAGTGAAAAATGAACTCACCTCTCACTGTCTAAGTCCCAAAATGATCCCCTTCAATATCAATCAAAACCTATAGTATAAAATTAGAGGGTTAATACCAAACTAATCTAGACGTATAGTAATCCCTTCATAATCTAGGTCTAATAGGGCCAAATAATGTTTAAGACCATAAAAGCGTATACATACGATTATTACTATACGCAGCAATTTATCACACTTTTTATAACATTTATTTATTAATTGATGGACTAATTAACAGATTATACAAAGAGAAAAAAACAGGAGGCTACAGATAACTATCCAGGCCTATTTATAAATAGGCTCTGCTTTGTTGGGCCTGTTTACCATTTGTGGAAGCAGCGGGGGTCCATAAGGAGTTATTCATGCATTTTCAAGCTCTAACTCAATTCTTTTTTCTTTTCTTTTTTTTTTTTTTTGGGCCTGATCACAAACTTTAGGGGGTTAACTAAGTTTTCATTTTCAAAACAAAGCTTCTTTTTGTTCCAATTTGGACTTACCGTTAAAGTGCTTTGTACCCGGGTGTGCAAGGTAAAATTTTCCTTCCTTTATTATCTTTATTCGGACGTTCTCCTTCTCATTTTTTTTCTTCTCTTTAGTGTTCGGATCTGAGAGGAGGATAGATTTTGATGGGGATTTTTTTTCCTTTGATTTTTCTTGTGAATATTTTCCCTGTTATAATATTCTCATAAGACGGTGCCCATCTATACTCTAATAACCAAACACCACCAAAACTCCATGCTCGGCAGCTAACCATGATTTTGTGAGGAAATTTTGCACAGGAGCCCCCATTAAAATCATGTTTACACATAATCTCTTTTTAAGAGATATATATAGATTAATTGTAATGTTTGGGGCTACTACATCATAAATTTCAATTTTTATTTTATTTTTTGTTATTTTTCTTATTGACTTTGTATCAAATAATTAATCAATTATAGAAATCTTTAAGATATCAGACACTTGCACGTGTAGGATCCGACCCGATTACGACCGTAAAGAGTCGGTCTTCTTCTTTCCTTCTCATCTCCCCTCAAATTCATTCTCTGATTTTGTAGGATCCGACCCGTTTCTCTCTCTCAACGCATCTCTTCAACAACGTATCAAATTCTCCGTTAAACCCTAATCTTCTGATATTTTACATTGTGCACTCTACCTGTTTGTGTAAATGCGCCGCCCAAATCAATTGCATTTCTTGCTCTTGAATTAGGGTTTTAGATTGCTAATATATTAATGGGAGGAGCCAGAGTCCAGCTCAAGGGGTGGCAGCAGGCGGCGGTCGCTTTCGGGTCGGCTCTCGGCGCTCTGATGGACCCGAGAAGAGCGGATCTTATAGCCGCTCTCGGGGAGACTACGGGCAAGCCGGCGTTTCATCGGGTGCTCGAGCGGATGAAGAATAACCCTGAAGGCAGGGTGAGTCTTTCTAGAATTCAATATTCAATTCCATATTCCCCGTATTTTGGGGTGTTTTTAATAACTTGGATTTGGGTGTTCATTTGTGTGTAAAGCTAAATTGAATAGATTTAAGCCCATTGGTAGGAGAGCACTAGCAGTAGTTCTTCCAATAAGTAGGAAACTTGTTTGTGGGCGAGCTTATTGTTATCGTGTTCAAGCACCTCAAAAATCCATTAGTCATATGAATATATTTTGAGTATCAAACTACTACCATAGGTCCTGCTAGTTTTTTGTTTAGATTAAAACTAGCTGCAGTTACTGAATTCACAACATTCATCGCTTTACACGGGTCAACCCAACTAGGAAGCGCACCGAAGTTAGCTTCAATGAACAAATAAAATGGAGGTTGAATGATGTAGGTTCTCAGTTTTTCAATATCAAAGCTTATATCTATCTAGCACTGAGGAATGAAGTATTTGGCTGAGGAATGAAGTATTTGGCTGAGGAATGAAGTATTTGGCTGAGGAATGAAGTATTTGGCTGAGGAATGAAGTATTTGGCTGAGGAATGAAGTATTTGGCTGAGGAATGAAGTATTTGGCTGAGGAATGAAGTATTTGGCTGAGGAATGAAGTATTTGGCTGAGGAATGAAGTATTTGGCTGAGGAATGAAGTATTTGGCTGAGGAATGAAGTATTTGGCTGAGGAATGAAGTATTTGGCTGAGGAATGAAGTATTTGGCTGAGGAATGAAGTATTTGGCTGAGGAATGAAGTATTTGGCTGAGGAATGAAGTGGAAGCTTTGTAAAAAGTGAATTTGGAATAAATTTTCTAGCATTGCAGCTAAGGAACTCTTTTATTGACAGATGGGTAGGTTCACCATTGCAATCATTAGTCTAAGAAAGCTAAAGCCAAGAGAGAAAGGATTAGGAAGCAATTGCCTGGAAGTGGAAGATTAGAAGTGCAGAATAATTCCTTCAGAAAGAAAATCTGTTAGTTGACAATGAGCAACTTTTTTTATTTTATTTTTGTTATTTTTCTTATTGACTTTGTATCAAATAATTAATTAATTAATAATAGAAATCTTTAAGATATCAGACACTTGCACGTGTAGGATCCGACCCGATTACGACCGTAAAGAGTCCGTCTTCTTCTTTCCTTCTCATCTCCCCTCAAATTCATTCTCTGATTTTGTAGGATCCGACCCGTTTCTCTCTCTCAACGCATCTCTTCAACAACCCCAGGTATCAAATTCTCCGTTAAACCCTAATCTTCTGATATTTTACATTGTGCACTCTACCTGTTTGTGTAAATGCGCCGCCCAAATCAATTGCATTTCTTGATCTTGAATTAGGGTTTTAGATTGCTAATATATTAATGGGAGGAGCCAGAGTCCAGCTCAAGGGGTGGCAGCAGGCGGCGGTCGCTTTCGGGTCGGCTCTCGGCGCTCTGATGGACCCGAGAAGAGCGGATCTTATAGCCGCTCTCGGGGAGACTACGGGCAATCCGGCGTTTCATCGGGTGCTCGAGCGGATGAAGAATAACCCTGAAGGCAGGGTGAGTCTTTCTAGAATTCAATATTCAATTCCATATTCCCCATATTTTGGGGTTTTGTGATAACTTGGATTTGGGTGTTCATTTGTATGTAAAGCTAAATTGAATTGGTAGGAGAGCACTAGCAGTAGTTCTTCCAGTAAGTAGGAAACTGTTTGTCGGCGGCGAGCTTATTGTTATTGCTGGTGAGAAACATGATTACCGTGTTCAAGCACGTCAAAAATCCATTAGTCATATGAATATATTTTGAGTATCAAACTACTACCATAGGTCCTGCTAGTTTTTTGTTTAGATTAAAACTAGCTGCAGTTACTGAATTCACAACATTCATCGCTTTACACGGGTCAACCCAACTAGGAAGCGCACCGAAGTTAGCTTCAATGAACAAATAAAATGGAGGTTGAATGATGTAGGTTCTCAGTTTTTCAATATCAAAGCTTATATCTATGTAGCACTGTTTTACTGTTCCTATTGTTCTTGATACGAGTGAAATACTCAGACCCTACGACATGGAAGATTGGAAGGAGTGTCTACCGGTGGCGAATAATGTCACCTTAAAGCTCTTGAAATTGATAGCACGAGCTTCTTAGATAGTGCCGATAGCAAAAGTTTTGTGAACAAAAGCACCTTAACCATTATGGTGCAACATTGCACCTTAACCATTTGGAGTCTGTGCGTATTTTCTAAGATGAGATTTGGGGTGCCGTTGGTGGGTGGGAGGCTAGAAGAGAATAAGACTGGAATAGATTGGTGAATAGAACAAAATATTCAACTATTAAGTATTTGGCTGAGGAATGAAGTGGAAGCTTTGTAAAAAGTGAATTTGGAATAAATTTTCTAGCATTGCAGCTAAGGAACTCTTTTATTGATAGACGGGTAGGTTCACCATTGCAATCATTAGTCTAAGAAAGCTAAAGCCAAGAGAGAAAGGATTAGGAAGCAATTGCCTGGAAGTGGAAGATTAGAAGTGCAGAATAATTCCTTCAGAAAGAAAATCTGTTAGTTGACAATGGGCAACTTTTTTTTTTCTTTTTATTAGTTTGTATTATTAAAGGAGAAAGTAGTCCGGAGAAAGTAGTGGATCTGAAAGAGGGGAGAGAAACAAGACGGTAAAAGGTGATAAATCCCCTTCAGAAGGGTTACATACAATGAGAGAGAAAAACAAAGGAGAGAGGAAGGAAAATGATAACTAACAAAATTTCACTTTGGATGATAACTAACAAAGCTTACTACTAATCGTTTAAGACTTGATTAAGAAGTTGAGGCAAATTCAAAGGTTTGGAAGGAAGAATTTAAGAGTTCAAAGAACACTTTTATGCATTCTGTAAGATGAGATAGACCTTTAGAGCTCAAGCCCCTCAACCTACACACACACACCCCAAGACACCCGCCTACCCATCCACATTGGCGCTTAGCAAGGTTTTTAATATCAGATACCGGGGATATGTCGAATGATCAAAATCCATATGGGATTGCGGATATCAAGAAAATATCGGGGATATCTAATAAATCAGAGTGTCATATCCGATGATGTGCATGTATCTAATAATCTAAACATACTTGATGAGATCTATGCATACAAAAATGTAAATAATAAATGTTTCGAATCACTGACCAACTTTTAAAACAAATAAATATCCAAATCGACATTGCAACATTTCAGCAGATTTTTTTTTGAGGCCGAAATGTTACCTGATAAATTGGAAAAATCATATCGCCCCAAAATTGCCAAAATCGGAGTGTTGTTCTGCAACAAGCCATCTAAAAAGACATATCAGCCAACATATCAGTTGATATATCGATCATGTTGGGGATATATCATCCAAATTTGCCAAAAAGCCTTAGAGGATATTGAGACCATATCGTTTTGAGGAAAGGCATATAAAAGGATATATCGGTCGACATATCGGGTCATGTTGGGGATATTTAAAACAATGGCTCTTAGATGATATGATTTTTTAACTTTTGTTTGACCTTCAGCAGGAAAGGCCTTGAGTAACTCTATGTGAGTTCTTCTTGGAAAATAGCCCGTACTTCAACTGAGATAATGCATGATTAAGGTCTCTTTTTGGCTCTCTGGATCAGCATCTTAGCGATGTTTATATACCTCTCCCTACTGAAGTTAAATATCACTTTCAAAATTTCAACCCATTATATTCTTTCAGATTCTGATACACTGTTGGATTCCTACTTAGTCCATCTCATCCCCTTTTAGTTAGGAATTGGAACTATCCGTATCTATTCTTTTATATATATCCTTTTATAGGCAAACTTTTTTCGTGATAACTCGGATATGTCCAATGTCTCACTTGGCACCATGTCGTTAGTCTTGTGACTATGCTAAAGCACATGGAAGTTGATCTATTTTAGGTTACCTTTTACCTTTTATTTCTCCTCTGCATAGCTGTTGGAGGTCTCTCCTCTTTTTTTTAGTGTATAAAAGCTGCCAATTGATAGCTATTGATCGGACTTGTTGGTAGTAATAGTTGGAGTTGCTAATAATTTAATTTTGTTATTATCTGAATAATAATTGAAGATATTTGCTAATGAAGTAATAGCTGGAAGACTATGAGACTGGAATAGATTAGTCAATAGAACAAGATATTCAACTACAAAGTATTTAACTGAAGAATGAAGTGGAAGCTTTGTAAGAAGTGAATTTGGAATAGTTTTTCTAGCATTGCAGCTAAGGAATTCTTTAGACAGGTGGGTAGGTTCACCATTGCAATCATTAGTCTAAGAAAGCTAAAGCCAAGAGAGAAAGGATTAGGAAGCAATTGCCTGGAAGTGGAAGATTAGAAGTGCAGAATAATTCCTTCAGAAAGAAATTCTGTTAGTTGACAATGAGCAACTTTTTTTCTTTTTATTAGTTTGTATTATTCAAGGAGACAGTAATCCGGAGAAAGTAGTGGATCTGAAAGAGGGGAGAGAAACAAGATGGTAAAAGGTGATAAATCCTCTTCAGAAGGGTTACATACAATGAGAGAGAAAATTAAAGGAGAGGGGAAGGAAAATGATAACTAACTAATTTTCACTTTGGATGATAACTAACAAAGCTTACTACTAATCGTCTAAGACTTCAGTAAGAAGTTGAGGCAAATTTAAAGGTTTAAAAGGAAGAATTTAAGAGTTCAAAGAACACTTTTATGCATTCTGTAAGATGAGATAGACCTTTAGAGCTCAAGCCCCTCAACCGACACACACACACACCCCAAGACACCCGCCTACCCATCCACATTGGCGCTTAGCAAGGTTTTAAATATCAGATACCAGGGATATATCGGATGATCAAAATCCACATGAGATTGCGGATATTAGGAAAATACCGGAGATATCTAATAAATCGGCGTGTCATATCCGATGATGTGCATATATAATAATCTAAACATACTTGATGAGATCTATGCATATGAAAATGTAAATAATAAATGTTTCAAATCACTGACCAAACTTTTAAAACAAATAACTATCCAAATCAACATTGCAACATTTCAGCTGATTTTTTTGAGGCCGAAATGTTACTTGATATATTGGAAAAATCATATCGCCCAAAAATTGCCAAAATCGGAGTGTTGTTCTGCAACAAGCCATCAAAAAGGATATATCAGCCAACACATTAGTTAATATATGGATCATGTTGGGGATATATCACCCAAATTTGCCAAAAAGCATTAGAGGATATTAAGACCATATCGTTTTGATGAAAAGCATATAAAAGGATATATCGGCCGACATATCGGGCCATGTTGGGGATATTTAAAACAACGGCGCTTAGATGATATGATTTTTTAACTTTTGTTTGACCTTCAGCAGAAAGGCCTTGAGTAACTCTATGTGAGTTCTTTTTGGAAAATAGCCCGTACTTCAACTGAGATAATAGATGATTAAGATCTCTTTTTGGCTCTCTGAATCAGCATCTTAGCGATGCTTATATACCTCTCCCAACTGAAGTAAAATATCACTTTCAAAATTTGAACCTATTATATTGTTTTAGGTTCTGATAGACGCTGTTGGACTCCTACTTAGTCCATCTCATCCCTTTCCAGTAAGGAATTGGAACTATCATTATCAATTCTTTTATATCCTTTTATAGGCAAACTTTTTTCGTGATAACTCGGATATGTCCAATGTCTCACTTGGCACCATCTTGTTAGTCTTGTGACTATGCCAAAGCACATGGAAGTTGATCCATGAGGTATTTTAGGTCACCTTTTACCTTTTATTTCTCCTCTGCGTAGCTGTTGAACTCTCTCTCTCTCTCTCTCTCTCTTTTTTAGTGTATAAAAGCTACCAGTTGATAGCTATTGATCGGACTTGTTGGTAGTAATCGTTGGAGTTGCTAATACTTTAATTTTGTTATGATCTGAATAATAATTGAAGATATTTGCTAATGTAGTAATAGCTAGAAGAGGATGAGACTGGAATAGATTAGTCAATAGAACAAGATATTCAACTACAAAGTATTTAACTGAAGAATGAAGTGGAAGCTTTGTAAGAAGTGAATTTGGAATAGTTTTTCTAGCATTGCAGCTAAGGAATTCTTTTAGACAGGTGGGTAGGTTCACCATTGCAACCATCAGTCTAAGAAAGCTAAAGCGAAGACAGGATTAGGAAGCAATTGCCTGGAAGATTAAAAGTGCAGAATAGACGCGATTTAGATTGTTATTTTGTCTTTTATTTTCCTTTATAAAGAAAAGCTGTTGGTATAAAATGAGCAACTTTTTTCTCGTTCTCTTCCATTTGTAATATTAAAGGAGAAAGTAGTCTGGAAAGTAGTGGATCTGATCTGAAAGAGGAGAGAGAAGCAAGATTGGTAAAAGGTGATAAGTCTTTTTTTCAGAGAGTTGCATACAATGAGAGAATGAAACATAAAAGGAAAGAGGAAGGAAAATGATAACTAACAAATTTCAACTTTGGATGATAGCCTATGTTACCTGGGTATTTCTATTAGGAAACCGTGCCCGTACCGGTCACATACCGGTACCCATACCCGTATCCAAACCTCTTGGACACTTCTTGAATATATGCATATGTTTATTCAGGCCTATACTCAATTATATAATACATGCCTTAATTTAAAACACTCTTCATACACCTCTTAGATGTATATTCTACACTTCACATCTATTTCTTATATATTGATCTTATGTAAATGAAAAAATAATATTGATCTTATGTAAATTATTAATTTAATACATATAAATATACATAACATGCATATATATAGCCGTGTCCCCGTACTCTACCTTTTACAAATTTGTTGTGTCCCGTACCCGTACCCATGCAACCTAGATGATAACTAACAAACTAATTACAAATCGTCTAAGATAGACTCTGATAAGAAGTTGATGGCAAATTCAACGGTTTAAAAGGAAGAATTTAAGATTTCAAAAGACACTTTTATGCATTCTGTAAGATGTGATAGACCTATAGACCTTTACCAAAACACATGCCCACCCATGCACATGCGCACTTAGATGATATAAATTTTTAATTTTTGCTTGACCTTCAGCAGGAGAGGCCTTGGGTAACTCTATGAGTTATTCCTGGAAAATAGCCCCTACTTCAACTGAGATAATACATTATTAAGATCTCTTTATGGCTCTCTGAATCAGCATGTTAGCGATGTTTATATACCTCTCTGCTGAAGTTAAAGATCACTTTCAAAATTTAAACCCATGATATTGTTTCACATTCTGATAGACACTGTTGGATTCCTTAGTCCATCTCATCCCCTTCCAATTAGGAATTAGAAATACCCTTATCTCTTCTTTATATCCTTTTATAGGCAAACTTGTTTCTAGATAACTCGGATATGTCCAATGTCTCACTTGGCACCATGTTGTGAGCCTTGTGACTGCCAAAGCACATGGAAGTTGATCCATGAGGTATTTCTTGGTCATCTTACCTTTTATTTTCCTCTGAGTAGCTGTTGGAGGTCTCTCTTTCTTTGCTATTCAATGTATAAAAGCAGGCAATTGATAGCTATTGATAGGACTTGTTGGTAGTAATTGTTTTCGTTGCTAATAATTTAATTTTGTTATGATCTTACTCAATAATAATAGAAGATACTTGCTAAAGTTAGATAATTCACTTTTAATCTTGTTGTAATGATAGAATTCAGTTAAAATTGATGCTAATTTCTGCTGCATTTCATGTATCTCCTGTACTACAGATGTACTGGTTTCATAACGATCAATAATAGCATCATTTTTGCAGTTTCTGTTTCTATTTTTTATTGATCAGCATAGTCTGTCTGGTTCAGTCGTTCTGGGATTTAGGTCTGCTTGCTGGTAAATAGGTGTATTGAATTGGACTTGAATATTGTTAGTGGTGCATTTTATTTCCACATAATTTACCTAGTTTTATCAATTTACCGATTATATGCCTACCTCTTTATTATTTTCATTTAATGCTTGTTTGATTTGCTTATATGATTGTATATTGTTTTAATTTAAGGGAGCTATGCTCCTCTTTTGCCCAGGAGAAAAAAATTGTATGTCATTTGTTACGTCAATGAACTAGAAATGGTTCCATGGGAGTCAGCCAATTATCTCTATTATATGATATCACTAAGAAAAAGGAATCCGTGTTATCAAATGATTTCCCGTGATTACTAACAGTATGTAATGAATGAGTGAATCATCTACTTTGCATTTTTCCAAACAAAAATAACAATATAGTTACTCCGCTAGTCAAGAATTTTGGTTTTGAAAAGTATCTGATCATTCAATAAGAAGTTTGGTGCTAGTTACATATTGAACTGTCAGCTCCCAAAATTTTCTTCCAGCTTCTTTTGGTTCAGTTTTCCATGCATGATCCTCATCTTCAATAAGATTCCAAATATAAAAACCTTTCAAAGTGAACCTTCTTGCTTTTTTGAGTTTCGAGTCCATCCAACTTCTTCAGCTCCTTCTTACAAATGAATCTTGTAATCATCCCCAGGAAATTCTCTTGGAGCGCCCCCGTGTCATATCATCCAGAGTCTCACACGCATGGGACTTACCCGAGAACACATTTGGTGCAGCATATGCAAAGTTCATGGGATCAAGAAACTTCTCCCCAGACGATCGCCCTACAGTTCGATTCATGGAAACCGAAGAACTAGCCTATGTGGCAACCCGAGCACGTGAGGTCCACGATTTCTGGCACGTGCTCTTTGGCCTTCCCACAAATTTAATTGGTGAATCCGCTCTTAAAGTGATAGAGTTTGAGCAAATGCTTCTTCCAATGTGTTTGTTATCGGTTGTCGGAGGTTCAGCTAGGTTTAACGAGAAGCAGAGGAGCTTGTTCTTTCGGCATTATTTCCCTTGGGCTACACAAGCTGGTATGAGATGCACAGATTTGATATCAGTGTATTATGAGAAGCATTTCGATGAGGATATTGAGGATGTGAGGAGGAAATGGGGGATAATACCTTGCCCTGATCCTAATATGAAAGGCTAAAGTTTGTCTTTTTGACCATATGTATTTTTTCTGCATGCACCACAGAAAGTATATTTTCTGCATGCACAACAGAAAGCATATATTCATTTTGAGTCAGAAGTATGAAATGCAAAATGAAGCAGTGATGCATTCATGAAATGTATACTTCTGCTTCTGTGGATGGAGTTGTTTCGTTTGTAATTGCAAGCAGAATTACTTTGGTTCTGCTGTGTCTATAGCTGCATGCTTCATCGTGTTTTTGGTGTACTGAAGTAATATATGGATTTGTCACCAAGATCAGCACGTTGAAGGTTGTTGTGTCCTCTTTCCTTTGATCAAATAAAAGAAAACACTAAATCTTGATATTGAAGAACATTCTCCCCTTCTCTGTCTTGTGACCTGTCTTTTTCTCCAATTTTTATTCTCTCACTAATCAAAGGAAAATCTCCATGAAGACTATAGAAATTTGTTGCTACGCCCAGGTGCTCATATAGTACATAAAGAGATGGCCTTTCATCAGAAATTATCTTAGGGGCAGTTTGGTTCAAGTAGAATTTTGGCATGTAGTGTGGATTATAAATTTTGGGATCAAAAGTTTTATTTTTTTTTTTTGTGATTCCATATTTGGTGTTTGTTTCAATAATTCTTTTAGAATATTGAATCCCAAAAATACACAAAACACCCAAGTTTTAGAATTTACCAAATCCTCTCAAGGCCTCACCAAGGTAAGTATATTTACTTCTTCTTTTTAAAATTTATAATCTTATAATTCGAGTTTGAACCAAACAAGATATTACAAATTTCAAGATTTATTTTTCTATAATAATGTTGGACCAAACAAAATATTAAAAATCCCAAAACTTGTATAAAACCCTATGGATTTGAAATTTCTATGTGATTACAAATCCTAAAATTTTGGTATTTGAACCAAACAGCCCCTAAGATAATAAACTTTTTAAGTGGATGTAATTAGCTGTTAATTTTTGTGCTGCTGAAAAAGGAATCATCCGTTCCACAAACAGTACATAAGTTGTCTATGGAAAGCACAATTATCAATGCTTAGATATTTCTTTGCTACCATCAAAGCTAAGCTTCAGTGAAGCTTGAAAACATTAGGCGCAGGAAAAATGATCCATAAAATGAAGATACCTGATGCTCCCTGAGCGTAAGACCATAACAGAAGATATCTTAACATTAATACACTCACAAAATACACAAAATAGCAGATTTCATAGTCTCCGTTTCCATCATCAATATGGATTTTCTACAATCAGGATCACCAGAAAGCAATGACTACAGGACTCGAATGAAGAAAGAATCAAAACAAGCCACAATTGGCACCATCCCTGCTTCTGAAATTAACATCTATGTGAAATTTCGCATTTCTTATTATCTCGATATCTCCTGTGTACAAATGCTACAGTTTCCTCAAGTTTCTTCTTCTGTGCTGCTCTGTGCACTGCCTCTTTAATAGTACTTAATCAGCAGGTTACCCAAGTCAGCCCACAAAATATCTAATCCAGTTACGAAAGATGCAGAATAGAAAATTGAACTTACACTCATGACAAGAAAGTTAAAGAAACTTGGGAATAGCGAGCTCTAAGTTTCTTCAATAGTTACATGAGATTTTTAACAACGTCATCTCTTAACCTACAAGAAATATAAAAGGTGACTCTTGAATTGGCTTTTCCTTCCTCTTCTACTTGTAGCCAAGCCTGAATTCTCACCTCCAAATCGAATTTATAATTTCTATCGCATTGACGCAGTGTAGACTATTAAACTCAAGCTGAACTACTCCATGCAAGCAAAAGCCAGTAAATTCATTATTTCACACCAACAGAAGCCATTAAGTCCTCATACTCTGCATCTGTGTCTTGTTTGTGAGCCTTCAGATGCTCACCTCCCTGCTGTCGATGAGCTGACGAAATTGATGTTGGCGAGAATGGATCATAGAATTGGTTACCTCCAGAAGTACTAGGAGTGATGAGGCCACTGGGCCGGTTTGAAAGAGGTAACTGATTTTGATGGGGTTGAAAAAAGTTAGGAGGATGAGCAGGCATAGGATTAACAGGAGGCAGTACTCTCAGTGCTGGAGAAAAGCTCGGCGGGCCCATTTGATTTGCCGGAGCCATAGGTCTTAATTGACCAGTGTTTGAGTTCGGAAATGGGAACCTGGGTGGCGGTTGTGCAGTAACTGAATTGGCAGGGAAGGGAGTAGGAAGTATAGGAGATTGACTTGAGTTAGTAGAGAAGGGAGTCGCAGAAGGAGGTGGGAGTACCGGAATCTGACTAAGGTTTTGTGAAGCTGGTCGAAAAGAGGGTGGTTGAGGTGCTGCAAGCGGAAGAGGGGAAGGCTTACCAGTGGTGGGCGACTCCGGGACTTGGGCTCTGAGAGGTTGAAAGGTAAAGTCACCTGAGACTGGGCGTAGGGGTTTTGGAGCTGAAACTGGTAAAGCACCATTTGAACTTGTTGGAATAGGCACAGGTGGCCTAGTCAGAGGCACCATAGATTGGGAAAGTGCCCTTGCTTGAGCAACAGCTGAGGCTGGTGCACTGCTTGAAGGTGTATTAGGAGGTATGGAAGTTAATGGAGCGAGAGGTCTATGCAGTGGAGATCCAGAAGAAGACGAGACAGGTGAAGGAATGGAAAGAGGGGTAACTGGAGAAAAAGATGCAAAATTTACAGATGGAGGCCTGATAAGATTACTAGGCATGTTTTGTTGGGGTAATGAAGCCTGTTGAGGTCTTATATGTGGATTAAAAGGTTGAGGAGACATTTGCGTCATGTTTAGCCTTTGCAATTGAACAACTGGAGGAGAACTAGACCACCCAGAAGAATTAACAGGAGGAGTAGGTCTTGGAGGGGGCATCGGCCCAATGAGTGGTGTTTGTGAATTTGACTGAGCTGACATGGCAGGATATGATGGTGGGGGCTGCTGACCTGGCATGGCTTGGTGCTGAGGTGGAATTACTTGATTAGGAGGAGGTTGTTGCATTTGTTGGAAGGGTAATTGAGGTCTGTTGACAAGAGGCAATGGGGTTCTAGGTTGTGCATATGGAACATTATGTGGAGGGAACCTTACAGGGTTGTTTGGTGCTGAGAGTGGAAAGAATCCAGGAGCTGAGTGAGATCGAGCATTAGGAAACCAAGGGGCAGAATATTGCTGCTGAAACTGTTGTTGGCCAGACTGAGGAGGTACTAACATTGGTCGGGCTGCAACTTGATTGACATCAGCAACTGAAGTAGAATTTTTGGAATCAACTGCAGCATTGCCCTGCAAGAAGAAAACCAGAGTAAAGTTATTGGTGAAAGGAACTTGAACACAAGTATCTCAAACTATTGGACAGAAAACTCACAGATACAGGGGTAACTAGCAGCTCAATTAGTGAAACTGCAGCATCAACTTTCTCATATGTATCTGCGGAGACATTGACATAGAGCTCTTCATAAGAACCCTGGGGTCCTGTTGCATCTGACTGAGTAATTTCCCGCTGAAAACATGAAACAAGATGTAAATATATGTTTCTATTCTAGTCTTCAAGTGCTAGAATTACCAGAAAATTTTAAAGTAACAAATTCTCAGGTACAAAGCAAAAGCAACATCAAGAAAATGTTGGAAAAATCGCTCAACTTGTGTGAAATCTCTAAAATGTCTGTATCTATACCATTCTACAAGGAATTTTCAAGATAATGAAACAATCCTATCAACAATATCTATTGCAAGTATTGACATGAAAGAAAATCAACACTCTGAAGAAGGGGTTAAGAAGATATAACTAAAGAACTTGTGCTTTCTTATTATCAAAGTCCTAAATATTGTATTTATCCCATCCAAAACCAGAAATTCAGTTGGGTTTCTAAACCAAGTCAATCAACAAAAAGATAAATTACACAAGGGTGTTTAAATGGCCTGGCAAGCTATACCAGGATAGCATGAACAGGCATCTAATCAAAACTGAAATTTAGCGAATACTATTCCTAAGAGAAATTTGACACAGCATCCAATTTAAGACAATGTGCATCATTGAACCATAAAGATGGGAACTCTTTGCCCCAATCATGATATAGTCTCATCACCATCATCATCATAAAAATTAAATCTTTTTCCTCTAAACATAGGTTCAGTGTCATTTTTTCTGTGGAGAGAAAGACCATTAACATGTTTTCAGTAAACTTGCATAAGTAGTTCCCTGACATAAAAATCTTTCTCTCTGAAATACAATATGAAATCTGAGAACTCTCAATCCCGAGCACTCACTTGTTGCGTTGTTTCTATTTAGGACATATTATGACCTATTAGCAGCATTATGCCAGAATGTTCTCCTCTGCTGAATTATAATTCTTCATCAATTTTTACTCGATCAAAATATTGATTTAGTTAGTTTATCACCAATGTGAGACTATAAACTTACCATGGACATCAATGCACAACCCAAGAGAATTCATTGATTTTTGTTACTATTAGAAAAATCATATGGCTCCTCATGAGCACTCTGACCCCTTATCTTCTCTCATAACTCTTCTCCTACCCTCTCTATATAAACAACTATATGAATCATGACGAGAGGGGGTGTAGGAGAGAGAAGAAAGAAGGGGGAGTTGGTGGGAGGAGAGGAGTTTAAGGTTTATTATTAGTAATCATGTGAATATTTGTCTAGTCCGCTCTTCTCTCTCACGCCCTCCCTCTAATACTAAACATTCGACATCTTTAACTTCGCTATAACTAATATCAACCGATTTACAATCTAAAGGCTCACACGAGTGACAAAGTTATCAAAGAAACTTTTAAGAAAAACATAAAGTTAGAGTTCATACTATCATTAAGAATAAAAAAAAGTCATACACTTATGAAAAATGAACTTATATATAATAGCAAATAAAAAGATTCAAATGGTAAGTAAGATCAAAACCTCCAAATAAATTATTAATCTAAATCATTAATGCCAAAAGGAAATTAATGCCCTAAAACAATAAATAACTCAAATCACTCAATTTTTTGGTTGACTCGTGAATCATAATAAATAGCTAGAACCTAGATGAAACTTAAAAATTCTCCACGAGCTTGATATAGATTAAATCACTAGTGAATCCACACACACACACACAATCTATATAATTTGGATCTTTTTCCTCGATGAACGAGGACCCTCCATGAACCTTAGAATTTGTTTGTAATCTTCTTCCTGGTGTCTATGGTAAGCTGCAACTTGATATTTGATCCCAAATCCACCAATGTTTTTTCCTAACATCCCAAAAAAATTGATATTTAATGCTTGTCATATAAAGGAATAAATTAGGCAAATACGAGGGAACATGCCTATACAACACATTAACTTTTCAGCCATCTTAAAGGAATTAAGCAATAATAGCATTAGCAATGAAAATAAGGTACTTAACTCAAAGTAACTTTTAATTTTTAAAGAAGAATAACAGCAACTCAGAAGCAGAAGAAAAACCTCAAAACTCTTTCAAACTGCGTAGGGGACTCTATGAGATTCTCCGCAAGAGAATCGCCAATTGTTAGTCCATATTGTGTTTATGTATGTAGATCTAAATCTCAATAGAGGATTTTATTCAACAAATTTTTATTTCAGCATTCAAATAGTCACCAATCAGTTCCAACATGTTTAGACAAGTATAGGAGGGTGAATTCTCAATTTTTGTTCCAGTGGAACTATATTGTGCTTGTAGAGACTAGTATATATAGAGAGGTTAATGGGTATCATATGCCATATGAGGAGATTCTCTTACATACAATGATGTGGCTCAATCTCAACCAATTGTGACTATGAGGTTTTCTCTCTCCCCTTGTATATTTGGTTGAAATTGAGCCACATCATTGTATACAAGAGAATCCCCTCATATGGATACCCACTATTCTATTTATGTGTGTGTGTGTGTGCGCGCGCTCGTGCGCATGTTTTTGTGGAAAATGGGTGTAAGGTGGCGGCTCACTTTGCTAAATGAGCAACAAAGAGATGGATGGATAAGTGGTGAGGTCCACCATGCTAGTAAAATCGGAGGGTGGATCTCGCCCCTTTTATCTCTTGGTAGTCCATTTCACAGACTAACCCGCCAACTCATATCAGCAAACCCTATATACACACATACATATACATACATACGTACCTATATTGTTTAGCATTAGCCCTAGATGTCGCCTTCCTGGATATGGCACAACAAAACAGATTGTTGATTCCTTGAAGTGGGACCAAGACATGAAAGATTATTTCTACAATCGTGTAACAAACCAGATATTGGAAATTCCAGGATGGTTGGATGTTGGTTTCCAACAAATAATAAGGCAAGAAAGTACCTACAGCAATTTATTATAAAGTACTGTAGTACTAATGCAAAGAGGAAAATGAAGAATCCTAAACTATGAAAAATCACCAATCAGCCTTTCCTACAGACATAAGTAGACTTGTATATTTCCTACAGACATAAGTAGACTTGTATATTAAAATTAGCATGCAGAATCTTCGACTCAAGACTCATCATAAGATATTGGCGACTTCGGTTCTCAAACCCTTCCAAGTGTAACCAAGTCCAACTGTGAATTTGTTTATGCATTCCAAAATAATGAGTAAATGTGCACAGTAAGTAGATAGTAAAATTTACCTTGTCCTTAGTATTTGCTTTAGTCCCATAAACCTGTATTTTAGCTCCAGTTTCCTGGTTCAGAAACAAAATAAAGATTTTTCACTAAAAGAAATATACAGCCTCCTTCAAACACAAAAGTGACATATATACAATATAAAGTGATAAACAGTCAAACTGTGTACGTAAATAAATAAACACTTGTTTATGCAAATGTACAGAAGCATGTCAATAGCTTTAATCATGATCTATGCCCCTAAAGAAGGTGATGAGGAAAAGATTAAAATGCTGACGAAAATATTAGTGAAAATAAAGATGTTGAAAATAAATACTAGCAGAAAAAATACACTAAGTGCCTTCATGCACTAGCACACAGAATTATCATTTGAGTATTATGTTCACTGAAAAACAAAAACAAGGTGTAGATAAGAGATTTCTTACTTCTTCTAATCGTTTTTGAGTATTACTCTCAGGCCCCAATAGTAAACCAATGAAATTGTATCCTGGATAGGCTTTAACCTGCAAATATATTAAAAATTAACAAATGCAAAACAAACAAGTTCAGCGAAATTAAAATGAGGTTCTTTTAAATTTGAAACACAAACTTGACATAATTTTTTTTCCATCAAACCCAAAAATAAAGCTCATTGAAACATGTCATAAAAATAAAACGCAAACATGCAGGGCGATGGAGAGGCAATGGTAAGGCCTATAGCACAACTGAGAACCTTTCTGGGAGGTCATTCCTAATGAATCTGCTCCTGCTTGAGCATGCTTAACCATAGAGTTTTTCTCAGTTTCCTTGAATAATGCTACTTCCGATTGATTTCCGAGTTTGTAGGAACTATTGTTCTATATATGTATGTATGTATGTGTCTACATATTTGAACATGTGTGTGTGTATGGAAGTCCATCCAATTCATATCCCCAGGGAGATGGTTTAGCATGGGTATTACCTCTCCCCATGTTTCAGGGCATTGCTTTGTATAATACCTTGTTCCATGAGGTGCAGCACTTCACTCCATATCATTGATGAGAAAAACCCGTTACGTAAATTGTTATGTAACCTAAGAGGCCTTAAATGTTACGTAACCTTATGAAATAACTCATACACATCATAACTCTACGTTTTTGAATTGAGTCACTCTAACCATTAGACCAAAACTCCAAAGTTATAGTGAGGGTTGAGGATTATATATTTATATTTTAATATGCTCCTACAGGTTGAGCGCCCTTTTAATGGGCTGAAACTTAGTCTCACGCAACGGTATCAATGTTCTAAAAATTCGCATTAAATTTGTGGCCAGTGGGATTCAAACCTAGGTTGCTCTAATACCATCTTAAAGTTAGTCCCTCTAACCATTATATCATAACTCTGAAGTTATGGTGATGGTTGAGGATTATATTTTTATATTCTAATATGCTCCCGTGAAAACCTGGACTCGTATATCAAAACTCCAAAGTTATGGTAAGGGTCGAGGATTATAGTTTTATATTAATTCTAACTTCCCCCGTAGGTTGAACGCCCTTTTTATGGGCTAAAAACCTGGACTCACGTAGGCCTTACCAGTAACAATTTTTTTAAAATCCACATTAAATTCGTGGCCAGCAAGATTTAAACTTGGGGTGCTCTGATACCATCTTAAAGTTAGCCCCTCTAACCATTACACCAAAACTCCAAAGTTATGGTGAGGATCGAGGATTATAGTTTTATATTAATTCTAATAATTACAATATAATATGTGTTATTTCAATAGAACTTATGTTATAGCATGAGTTATTTCAAAATAACTTACATTATTTTAATATGAGTTCTAGAGAATTGGGAGTAAATCATTTCTTAAAATTTGAAGTAGTTAAAGTGTGTACTTTTGAATATTTTGTCAAGTTTTCATGACTTGTTTTGGTGACATCACTATGTGATTGTGAAATTATGAATATGATTAATAAAACGAATATAGTTATGAACGAGCTATAAATTTATGTTTGTATTTGAGTATTCGATTGTAATACTTCCTAGTAAATTTATATAGCTTGTATTAAATTACGAATTTTGTTAAGATATTATTGTATTATGATATTTTGTTCTTAATTCTTAAAATTATTATGAACATCTTTTATATTTTTTAAATTAAATAGAAAGAAAATATTCCCCTAATTGTGATGTTATGTTTGAAAATTTTGATGATTCTAATTATATAAAAATCATTATGAGTAGTTTGCATTTATAAAATATGTAAATAATTAATAAAGAAAATAACCTACATTATGTGTTATGTTTTTTTCGTTTTTCTTTAATCATTAACAGGAGGTAGACAGTTTCGTTATGCTTTATAGTCATTTTCAACATTGCTCCATATAGCAATTTAACTCTATATGAATCCAAGTAATACATAATTCACATAGTTTCAGTTGGTTCTAGACTATTATAATTTCATACTCGGAGCAAGAACCCTATCGAGACATCACACATCCTGAATTTGCTCCTATACGTAAATATAGGATGATTTCTCTCTTAAAAATACTAGTCATGATTAGTTCTTTAGTTCATAGAAAAATTATATACTCAGATCCTTCTTATGCATATACAATGTGGGAGAATTCACTTAGGGTGGTACTCTTAGAGACATGCTCAAGGTTTGTGGTTCACATGGATTACAGTATACTAGGCCGTAACTAGCTAGACTATTTGACTGACCAAGACGAGGAAACCAGGTTATGAAGGTTGAAGAGGATATGCAAACTAAATGGACAAACACATTTGAAAGCATGCAGACAAGGCATAAGCTCATTAGGATCCCATTCCAACAGCTGTAGATAAGTGATTCTGTCTGAGAATTATGTGTAGTGTAGCTTTTCCTTATAAGGAGAAGGAGATGAAACCAACTAGTGAGTCTGGTAGAATTAAGGATCTAAAGGATGAATATGACTATATTTAGATTAAACTCCAGGGGGAAAAGGTATGAAAGGATGACTATAAATAGTTATTTGTGTATAAAGTCCAGTTCACAGTGGTGAATGATTGTGCAAAATAAGTTAGAAAAAGATGAACCATCAGACTTTCCATATCTAATTTCCACAGTAAATGTTGAATATAAAATAGTAAGAGAATTTTGGACGCATAAACTATGTGACTGGAATGTTTGGACCCGGTACACTAACATTTAATGTATCGGTATATGTAAAAACCTGTTGAATCCATATCAAGTATTTGATATCCATACACACAGGTCCATGCAGAAGTATACAAGCACGTTATATGCATATCTAATGTTAATCCAGTTGTGTTCATATTTGGGAGATTCATCTAAAAAACCAATATTTGGATAATATTGTGATTTTGGATCTAATTTTCACGTTAATTTGAACTCAGAATCCACTAAAAATTGACAATTGATGATCCCATTTCCCAATTTCTTGTCTGTGGCACCCTATCTTCCTGTCGTCCATTCTATCCTCATATGATTCTTTTCCATCCAACAATTAGGGCAGCAGATATTATCATAATGGCAGGTATAGTTTGGTGTCATGACGACTATGTACGACTATGAGAACAATGGACCTGCATCAAAATCTATGATGACTGCCGAGCAACAAAAAGGTTATTTCTATTGAGAATTAGAGATAAAAGAAATTTCCTGTAAGTGTTTGTTCTGAATTAAGACGAACTTCAATCAAGAGATTTCTTCTGCAACTCATTTCCTTTATTTTCCTTTTTCTCTTTTTTAGTTTATTTTATTTTATTTTTGGAGTTGGGTATTATTTTGGTATTACGGTCTGCTTAGATCATATTGCTGCTAGAAAAAATAAGTTTGTTTGATGTTGTTCTAGTATTTTTCTTTCTCTAAAAAATTTATTAATTTAAAATTTTTATTTGTATGATCCTTCATTACATACACTTTTATCTATGTCAAAGATCATTGCCACTCCACCAAAACTCTAAAGTTTTGTTGAGGGTTGAGGGCAATGGCGGATCCACCATGGAAGAAGTGTCACGTGACACCACTTTCCTCCAAGGAATCAGGGGGAGCTACACTACTTAAATTTTGAAAGTTTGTACTTTCATCCTATTATAGCCCATCCATTTTGATGCGCACCCAACCCAATATTCGGTTTGGATTCTTTGCCTCACCCTCAAACTTTAGCACACCATAATGGAAAGGTGTCTTATCTCAATTAAGTCTCATCTAATTCTAACATGTATATACAAATACATTATACAAGCTTTTCTAGTATCCAATCTAGGTGAAAATTCTGAATCCGCACTTGCAAGGAATGATTGATATTGTTACTAATGATGCTACGATTGGTAGTGCTACTAAACAAAGAGATGATTAGTTCAATGATTATTTTGACATGCATTGAGAAAGATGTATTTGGTGTGTTATTAATGATGCAATTATGTATTTTTTTCTCAAAATATGAAAATTTTTCTAGAACAGTTGTAATTTTTTTTAATTATTAATTATATGGGGACACCACTTTTCAGAAATCCTAGATCCACCATTGGCTGAGGGTTATAATTTTATACTCTTAACATACCACAGATTAGGGCCCTTTCGTGGGCAAAACCTAGACTCAAAAAACAATATCTTTTTCTTTAAAATCTATCTGGGTTGCTCCGATACCATGTCAAAGGTCCTTGCCACTGCACCAGACCTTCGAAGTTGTGGTGAGGGTTGAGGATTATAATTCTATACTCTAACAATATACAACACCCAAGCTACAAATTTGTGTATAAAAGTAAGATGCGTCTGATAGTGCTTCTAAATTGAAAAATATTTACTTATTTATATATGTATATGTACATATGGCAAAATAGCTTTCATTGTATCAACCAAGAATCTATATCCACAGGTTGTAGATGTATTTCTATACCAATAGTATGTTCTGCTCAATCCACATTCTCTCCCAGTCAGTTCAAGACGGGAGTCATCAAAGGCGTACAAAACTTTCAGGTCAAGGATATGAAGAAAAGCTAAAAATTTGTGTACAAAAGGTGGGTCTGATAGTGGTTCTAAATTGAAAAATATTTACTTATTTATATATGTATATGTACATATGGCAAAATAGCTTTTATTGTATCCACCAAGAATCTGTATACACAGGTCGTATATGTATTTCTATACCAATATTATGTTCTGCTCAATCCACATTCTCTCCCAGTCTGTTCAAGACAGGGGAGTCCTCAAAGGCGTATAAAACTTTCAGGTCAAAGTCAGTTGTCACTCTTACACTTTGCAGGTCAACCACAATCTAAAACTTTTTCCATACATCAATTCCACTGTAATGTGATGACCATAAGGAACACAATAAAAAGCATGTCACATAATGCAGATATTCTCAATATTATCTTCCAAAGCCTAGCAACATCAAAATATGATAGACCAAAAACCAAGCACTCACAATTACACTTACTGGAATTGGAACTTTGCCCTCTTTCAGTAATGGCTTGTAATCAGGTGGAGCCTTGTAACTAGGATTCAAGCGTAAAATTTCACCTGGAAACAAAAGCGAGAAAATTAAAATCTCTATGCAATCCTTTAAGATAAAAGGGCAAAAATACAGGAGCAACCTAAGAAAAGCTCTTTACCAATTATCTCTCTTTTTTCTAATTCCAAGAGTTCAATTTTCTTGGCCTGAAAATTTTCAGAAAAAGATCTAAGAATCAGAATAAGCTGGGGGGAAAAAATTCCTAGAAACAGTAGAAGATAGGCAAACTGTAAAATTAATGTAAATTTTTTTTAACTGAGGAAATTATTTCTTCCAAGAAGTGTCCTAAACAAAGCAGAAAGCCAGAATAAGCAAGCTGTAAAAGTTTTTACCTGTTGGCCATCATGATTAGTAGCTGATTGCTGACTAGAATCCTGCTTTGGCGACTGAGAACCTTGATCATCTTCAATCTCCATAGCTCCTGATTTCAGCTGTTGGGTGATCTGCTCTACTCGAGTCTGCTCAAAATTTTTACCAAATGGTAATGTCACTTAATGCCGCCTGGAAATGGAAGCTTTTGGTGTGAGAAACACACAAAGAAAATGCTAGTAATTTGTGCCTTAAAGAAGAAGGAGCTCTCTATTGAAATTATGTGGCTTCTTTCACACATTGATCAATGTATGCTTGTGTTATTCGCAAATACAACTAATACACTGTGAGCGAACTAGATGGAAATATTAATGGTAGGCTATGTTGGCAATTTGATATACAAATGTCCAATGCTGATAAATAATTATTCGAACCAATTTTACCGAATTTGTCTATGTATTCGTTGGTGATATGTGTCCCGGTAAACAATTTTGATTGAATGTGGTAAAAAGAAGGTAGGCTTAATCAGATTGATATTTAGGATTATACTACAGGGAGAAGCTAGGAAATTTTGATAAATAAACCTGTATTGTTATGAGCATTTGGACAAAGAAGAGATGTAAATGTGCATTTGAAATTTTGAATAAATCTAAAACCTAAGAATTATGAAAAGTAGAAACATTCATCTTTTCACCAATAGAAAGAAAACTAACTTAATCGAAAAAACATGATCATGATTTGAATTACTTTTAGACAATCAAAGCTAAATCCAAAATTTAAAGCCTTTACTAACTCTTGAAGCTGCAAATTGATCTAGTAAGAAAAGGAAAAAAGAGCTTATAGAGTCGATTCAAGCGATCTGGGTTGGGAATACACTACAAATTATTATGCTTGAACTGCATCACAGTTCGAAGGGAATGGTGTGAATTAGATGATACTATTCAACCAAATAATAGTTCATAATTATGAGTGTAAATGGACATCTTGATCTACCTCTGTATTTGTTCTAATGAATGTGACAGTAACAATCAGTATCTGAACATAATTCAGGTATATACTCCTATCTGTTTCACTTTAAAAAGGAGCAGGTATTAGAAGGATCTTCTCCATTTAATACAGGGTTATCAGATTTGTGCTATTTCGTGATTTGGGGTATGCATCAATATACTACTTTGAATAGCATGTGTGCAAAGAGGATAGGCTTACTCAAGGCAGTATTTAGATAATTGTATAGTTAGGAGAAGCTAATGTCATTTTGATTATTACGAGATATTATCTGTGTACGTCAGTACGTGTGGAGAAACAAGAGAAATAAAACAAATTTGAAGACATGTAAAATAAGAATACTGATAACTTAAACTTAACGTGTTCTCAGGACTAGAAAAGCTGATGTAATTAAAGAAATGCTCACAATTTGAAATACTATACTGTCAAAGTTCAAAACTTCAAATTTCAAACTTTAAGCCATAATGTAAGTTTAAAAATCATATATAAGTCCATTAAGAAAGGGCAACAAGTAGGATAGGATGCATAAAAAGAGCCAATTGAATGATTTGAATCAATTAATCATTAGTTCTCTTCTCAGGTTACTAGTCAAGTTAGCATGCACCATGAACCAGTATGATTGAACTAGATCACAATTTGAAGAAGGTGCAATGAAGAAAGTAGGTGATACTAATTGATATTTGCTTCACTTATAATTAATAAAGATATAATATTTATACATCATGACCTATTAATAAACAGAATACAATAACATATAATTAGTATGTAACTAATTCTTATTTGTAGGTTGATAACTGCACTTTCTCAATTTGATTCTGAAGAGTTTATATAGAATCATTAATTTCATATACTATAAGTATTATCCAGATATCCTAGCAGATTATTTGGATCATATCCCCTGGACACAGATAAAAGATACCATTTTCATCCATGTTCCATGGGTACGGGTACGGGTACGGGTATGGGACACGGCAAATTTGTAAAAGATAGGGTACGGGGACACATCTATATAAATATTTATATACACAAATATTATATATTGGAATTAATACTTTATTTGAGAACAAAGATGAGAATTAAAATTTCTATAACATTTTTATGTTTCTTTTATTATGTGGATTATAGGTTGGAAAATCACTAGTTTTCGAACTAGGCATCCAAACGACCCTTCTAATTCGGAACCCGACCTATGTCCAACGAGCTTGAAGAAGTGGATATGTAGGATACATGTCCAAAAAATGTATGGCAACTGTTTTAAATTAAAACATGTATCGTATAATTGAGTACATGCCCGAATAAATTTATGCATATATGCAAGGAGTGTCCAAGGATTTGGGTACGGGTACGGGTAATGGTCGAGTACAGGTATGGCTTCAGATTAGAAGTACCCAAGTAGCACAGATTTTCATATATCCAAATGAAAATTGGAGAGGATGTGGACAACAGATAATATATCGTGCTCGGATTTGGATATCAGGGTATCTGCTCCATCAGAACAAAGTCATTCTTAATAGAGAAGACGGAAAAAAAATCTAGCAAACCTGATATGCTAATGCTCTTCCTTTCCTCACAGCAGCATCTTGAGTAAGATCAGCACCCCACTTTGTTTTTCTTTGAACCTGTTTGGTACTCTCTTCTTTAACATTATTGCCAGCATCCGCTTTACTACCACCTCGAAAAATGGGAACTAATGAACCGGACAATTTGTTTTTTGGTATAACAAATCCAGCTTTTGCCCCAAACTTTGAGATCTTAGGGTTACTAGTTGAAACTGCAGATGGACCAGTAGACTGTCCATGGGTTGGTTCAACAGGAGACGATGCATCAACTTTTGTGGCCATGTTTTTTCAAATTTCTTCTTTATCAACCTGCAAACAAAAAAAAAGGACCAGTCATGCAGTACAAAAATAAAGGATCAGTCATGCAGTACATTCAAGCTATGTTCAAAGTTTCAAAAGGGTGAAAAGAAGTCAATTTTATACCAAAACAAATTTAACACCCAAATACTAGCTAATTCTAACTTAAAAGATGTGCACCCTTTTAAAAACAGAAAATGTTTTATTAAGAACAATAAATTGCTTACCATATTCTGAATAAAGTCATGTTCTGGTTTCAGGTACACTTTTCACAAATAAAGTAGAAAATATGATTCCCTACACAAGGGAAACATTTCTCTAATGCAATTTAAGACATCTAGATCAAGCACAGTACACCAGGTGCCTCACATAGACTCACAGAAATTACGCAATAAAGCTTGCTTGATCAAGATTAATGTCCTCAAGTAACAAAAGAACACACCTGTTCTATACAACCCCCATTACCCCCCGCCCCACCCCACTCAATCAATAACAACAAAGTCTTTATCCCAATCTTTTTTTTATGAATTACATGAATCATATTCTTCTCTTCAGTTATTTTAAGGGTTATCTCTTCCACTAAGTTAATTAGTATCATATCCTCCTTAATTGCTTCAAACAAGTTCTTATATACCTATCTCTTGTCCTCCTTTCTCCATTAGTCACACTTTCCTTAATTGTTGCATTTAGTGACCATCGTGGCACATGGGCAAGCATCTTAGTGAATTCAACCTCATTTTATCCCCAACAGCAGGCTCAGCAGCAACTAAAAAAACAAAATCAAAAGACACCAAAACCAAAAGAAAAAAAAGGATAAAACAAAAAAAGATTAAAAAAAATGATGAAATGAAAGCAAAAGAGAAAAAATTATGCCAACTTTTCCTTGATATTGTGTATATTAGCAGGTTGGTTAACCATTAATCACTGGTTTAACAGACAAATTCTAGCCAGGAATATGATTATGTATATGGAAGCCATATAACTGTTCCTTAGAAGAGCACATATCAGTTTATGCTAAGAATTTTATGCGGTAATTTTCTGTTTAACTGGAAGACAGAACTGGGTTTATTTAGGGTTGAGTTACCTCCTAGATATTGGCAGTAACAACCTGATGGGGAAAGGAGGAAACCAAACATGATAGAAATCCTCCCTAAATTTAAGCAGGTCATGCTTAGATTAGGTTCAAGTTAATATATGAACTGTGCAAGTATGTAAACACTCTGTTGCACTTATCTCTTAACTGACCTGCACCAACCTATTCTTTTGCTACTATAGTTTCCTTAACTCAACATGACTATGTAGAATATTGATGCTATTTCTTCAGTTTGTTTTAATCCAAGTAGCACATACACAGGACACGGTTATGACACAAACAAAGCCACGAGGCATGGCAATTCCTCAAAAAGGCAGGTGCGGGACACATGAAACAACATGATAGTAGAACATATGTGTGTGTTGGGGTGGGGGAGGGGGGGCGATAGGATATAGGTTAAGAGCTGTTATTTCATTTAGCAAATTGAGTTACCAAGAGATAGAATAGTGAGATCCACCCGTTTGGTATCACTGGCATGGTGGGTAATGGAGAATGGGTTTAAGATGGCAACGGACTAGATGATGGATGGGCCTCCGGTCTGCTTGCAGGAAAATTGTAAGAGAGAGGAAACATGGGGGCAGATTGGGTGTTGTAGGAACAGAGGACAACTGACAAGGAAAGGGTGAAGATTGTTGTTCTGAGTTTGTTACAGTTAAACATAGAAGGATATATTTATTTATTTATTTATTTATTTTTATTAATTAATTTATCCATTCATTCATTCATTCATTCATTTATTTATTTATTTATTTATTTATTTGGGGGGAAGACTGCAGGAACAGAGAAAGTGACAAGGGTTTGGATGCAGCAAAGAAAAGACAGATAAAGAAAGAGAACAGAAGCACTCACACCTTCAAGTAATAGAATTTGGCCTCACGCCAATTTGCAACTCCAATGCATTCAATTGGTCTCACACAATATGCACCTCATATGCATTTAACCATTGGATTTTCATTTTATTCAAATCAACCTCTTCATTAAAATCCAAATATTACAAGGTTAATTCAGTCTTCAAATCTAATCAACTACTATAACATTATATATAAACTCCCATGCTCACAGATGAGCTACTGTTTTTAGGAGAAATGTTTAGAATACAAAGGTAGCCTTTTCATTATAATGTAATGGATAAAATGGCTAACTCCCCCTTAAAGTATTGTTGAACTTCCACATTGCCCCCTAAAGTATCAATTTGCCCATTTTCCTCCTTATACTATGTTTACTTTCCCAAAATAGTCCTTCTATGAAGCACTGTCAAATAATTAACGGAGGTGACGTGGCAAATCAGTTTTTTAAAGATTTTTTTTCTTCGGTAGACTAGTTACTAGTACTAGTGTGTCCCACATACTAATTCACTCCCCCTTTTACCTACAGACATTACAACATGTGCCCACATATTAATTTACCCCAAATATTAGTTCAACCCATATTGTTCATGCCCCAGTTTCGTTCAAAAAAGCCCTAACCTCACACAAATCGCAATCGGCCAAAATTGACGAGTTTGTGCTCTAAATTGAAGGAGGAATCAATCTACTTCAAGCTTGCTCTGTTGATTTCAATCTTTTTGGCATCTTGCGCGTCGGACAGAAGGCGACAAGAAGAGGAGAGAATATTTGTCTGAGGTGAAGAAGATTCTCAGAGAAAGCTACAAGTTGCAAAATCGTGTTCTTTTTGCTGGAATTTTCAATGGGTTTTAGGAAATAAAATAGTAAATGGTAGCCCTCCATCCTCATATTTTACACCTTTCTACATTATTTTACTTCCATATTTTGTATGTTACATGGGATAGCACTTGTATATTATTTGTATTTAATTAGGGTTTTTCAGTACTAGTCCCTTAAATCTTTCATATTCTGAAATTAGTAGCTCAAATCATTGAAATTGCTATGAGGTCCCCTAATTCTCATAAGTTATTTCCAATTAATCACTCTAATTAGTACTTATTATCGTGATTGGAGGGACTAATTTCAAAATAACTTAACAATTAAGGAACCTAATAGCAATTTGAGGGGTTAATTTCAAAGCAATTTGACGGACTAATTTCAAAATAACTCAAGAATTAGGGGTCCTAATAATTTCAATGATTGAGGGACTACTTTCAAAATAGCTCAAGAATTAGGGACCTAATAGCAATTTCAATGACCTAAGTGACTAATTTCAGAATATGAAAGATTCAAGGGACTGATATAGGAAAAAAGCACACATAATAAGAAGGCATTATTGTTAATATTGATTAAGATGTTCTAACTGTTGATTGTAGTTGTTAATTGAAAGCTCTCTAAAAGAGCACTCAAAAAAAAATCTTCTTGCAGCTATGGGTGGAGAGATTCCAAAGCAGTGGGAAGTAGTGTTACACTATGGTGGTGAGTTTCTCTTAAGATGGCGTACTGACCTAAAGTCCAGAGTTGATCGCAGATCCAGTTGGCTTTGATGACATAGACAGATGGAGTTGGACTGAGCTGTTGTGGTGTGCAAAAAGAGTAGGGATTTTAGAAGCATATACTAAGAGGATGTATTTACTTAAACCAGGATTTCCATTGTTAATTGGACTGAAGCCGGATATTGATGATCGGGATGCATTCGAGATAGTGTCAATGCTCGAAGGACAGGAAAGGATGGATGTGTATGTTGAACACTTTTCCAAGGACTGAAAATGAAGAAGTCCCTCGACCTAATCAAGAAGTTCTCGAAGGTGTGGATGAGGTTGTGGATAACACTTAACAAGCCCCTATCAATGGAACTCCATCCACTCAAAACACAGAAGCTCCTGAGATAGACAACCTTCATGATGTGCTAGAATCATGTAGGAAAGAAGTGGGTGAAAATAAAATAGTTGATGGGGATTATGGTTGGGGTGATTCTGATGATAATACATATTCTAACTTTGAGTAGAGCGATGATGATAGAAATTACAAATATGATGATGACAGTGAGTGGTATAAACAGACTTTGATGACTTATGTGGTGACGTGGGTGGTGGTGATGGTCATGGTGATATTGACATGGAAACTTTTTTAGATCAGTTACACAAAAGGAAGAAGAAATGGTTATTTAACATTGATGAAAACTTGAATTTCAGAGATAAAGACAGCGATGACATACTAAGTGAGTCCCCTTGCTGGTGACAGTGATGGACAACAAGGTCCTACATACCTAAGGTTCAATCCTGAGATACAAAGGCATAACCCCAGTTTCAAGTTGGGATTGATGTTTGAGGATGCAGTATAATTTAGATCTGTTATTATGAGGTATGCAGTGCTTAAAGGATATAACCTTAATTTTCGAGTGAATGATGCAACTAGAGTTAAAGTCGTTTGCAAACCTCCTTATAAATTTGAATTGCTCGCTTCTTCAACAATGGATAGCAACAGGACAAAGGATATTGTAGTCAAGAAGATGTTTACTACACATACTTGTGTAAAGACTTTTAATAACAAACACTTGACAATAAAGGTTACTGCAAGAGATATGATAGATGCTTTCAGAGCACAATCAAGACTGCCGCTAATGCTTGTGATTAGGGATAAGGAGGATATGGAATGTTGGCATTTCAAGAACTAAAGCAAAGAGTTAGAGCCATATCTTTGAAGCTAACAGAAGGGACAATGGAGGAACAACGTGAGAAGCTAAGAGAGTATTGTGCAAAAGTTTTAAGATGCAATCCTGGGAGTACCATGAGTATAAACATTGTTAGAACAGTTCAAGATGGCCTCCATAGTTCTTAGGTTGTTATCAATGTTTTAATGTTCTCAAGATGGGCATCCTTGAGGGGTGTAGACCAATTGTAAGTCTTGATGCATGGCACCTCAAAAGCCCTACAACTGGGCAGTTGTTTTCCGCCTTTGGGATTGATGGTGATGATAATGTAAATCCAATTGCATAAGCCATAGTAGCTGATAATGAGACTACTGAGCACTGGAGGTGGTTCTTAAACCTCTTGAAGATGGACATTGACCGTGTCAAGCTTTGGGGAACAGTGTTAAAAAACGTGTTATATAACCCGTTATAACTCGTTTTGTAACTTAATGGTGCCCTCTTGTTAGGTGACACACTCATTTAATGTTGAAACTATTTAACGCAGAAAAATACACGTTATATTGCGTTAATTGTGTGTTAAGTTATGTAACCAGTTAACATGAGTTTTTTAAGGTTAAATTGCATCTTTGATTAGGACGTGTGGATGCATCTCCGCCGTCCAAATCATTTAAGCCCTACCCCTTTTAGTCCCGATCCCCCTATTCTCTTACTGTGAATTTGCGATCTCTTCGCCTCCTCCAACCCAACCCTAGCTCTCCGCCTCCTCTGAAACTCCTCCGGCTATCAGTGAGGTAAAATTTTTATTTTCCAGTTATGTATTGGTCATTCCAGTCTTATATCCTTCAAATAAATAGTAATTCTAAAACTACCTTCCAAATTTTAATCTTTTATATTGCCAATTTACCCTAAAAATCATATCAAACTTGCCGCTTCATTATTTACCCTTCAACATAATTTTTAAAGATCTGTCATAGAATTAGAGTACAAAGATGGATTAGTGGGTTAGTTGTGTTGGTGAGATAATTACTTTCAGTTATTACTTGATTTTGATTAGGCTTTAGTTTTAGTTTTCGCTAATACTTGATTTTGTGAAATTAAGTTTGCACTTTGCAATCATTGTATATGCAAAATTTCTTATTTTTGTTACATAATCATGTTTAGTTTGGTTGATGTAGTGAACTTGATTAGGAATTAGAATATTTTTGAGAAGTTAAGAACTTCGAGAGTTGGAAGTGTTTGGTTTTGTTTAGACTTATTTTTATTGCGTTAAACTTGACGACGTTGACGTATTTGATCATTTGATGATGCATTTTGGAATGATTTAGTCATGGACTAACTTTTGTTAAGAAATTGTGATACTATATTTCTATATTTGATAATTGTGATGTTATGTTTGATAAGTTTGATAATTCCAAGTATTAAGTTATTATGAATTGTTAGCATTTATAAAATATCTAAATAATTAATAAACACCATAACCTATGTTATGCGTTACATTTTTTTGTGTTTTTTTCCTTAACCCTTAATAGGAGGTCAAGCGTTACATAACCCATTTTCGTTATTTTCAACATTGTTGGGGAATGGACATTTATAAGTGACCAACAAAAGGTAAGAAGTTTGCATATTATTATCATTTACTTTGTTGATGTATAAATATTTGGTTTTACATCTTACTGTCATTTAATTTGTTTCTACCTTGTCTAGCGTCTTAAGATTGCTTTGGCTGAAGTATTTCCAATGGTAGGTCATAGGTGGTGTGTAAAGCACCATTATGGCAATTTCAAACAGAAATTCCCATGAATGAAGCTCAAGGACTTACTGGGGCTAGCTGCAAAGGCTACTACATATACTAAATTTCAAAAATGGATGAGAGACATAAATGAGCTAGATGACAAAGCACATGCTCACTTAATGTTCATTGGAATTGAACACTGGACCAGATCGGATTTTCCTAGTAGGAGCAGGTGTGATGTGCTACTAAATAATCATTGTGAGAGTTTTAATTCCACAACACTTGAGCACAGAGATAAACCCATTATTTCAATGTTTGAAGGGTTGAGAAGATATATGATGGAGAGAATGTGTACAAAAAGAGATTAAGATGCTGCGATCCAATGTACAAGTGTGCCCCAGAGTTCAGAAGAAACTAAAGAAATTGAAGGATTATGTCAGAAATTATAATGTCAAATGGAATGGGAATTTAAAGTTTGAGGTCATAAAGGGTGGGAGTCAGCGGGTAGTTGATTTGAATGAAAGATTTTGTGCATATGCTACAAGTGGGAACTATCTGGAATCCCTTGTATTCATACTATATGGGCTCTTTTCTACAAGGGTGAGAAGGTTGAAGACTATGTATCAAATTGGTTCAAAAGAGATTGCTTCTTGGCAGCCTACAACCACGAGCTTCAGGCAATAAATGGCACTAATCTGTGGAAGGAAGTTGCCGGTGAGAAGATACTCCCTCCCAAATGGAGTAAACCAACTGGGAGGCGTAAAAAGTCAAAAAATAAGGGTGTCGATGAGACAATCAAGGATGTAGATCTAACAAACACAATCATGCTTTCTAGGAAAAAAGACTATTATGCATTGTAGCCAGTGCAAAATGAGGAACCATAATGTGAGGAGATGCCCACAATCTTCGCCAGAAAGTGCACAAAATATTCCCAAGAGATCAACCAAGAAAACTGTGTGCCTATTGCTCAACTGTAAGTTTTAAGTTATTATTTTCATCTTTAATAATAATTATTGATGTTAAGCATTTTTGTATATTTTGTGGATGGTAGACTGAGAAGAAGAATAATGAAACAAGTGTGGGAGGCACTGACAACAGTGAGATTGGATATGCTAGAGATAAAGAGTTATCCGAAGTGAGGAGATCTCATTACCAATTGCTCAGGAAGGAGACAAGCACAGGGAGGCTAATGCAAAGAGAAATTTGAGAATCCTACAAGTGGAGTTAACAACAATCACAATGAAGTGCAACTAGTTACACATGTAAGTGTCAAAACTATTAAAATATAATACCTAAATACATACATGAAGTGTTATTAAATTCTTGTTATTTTTGGGTGACGTAGGTGAGCAAAGGAAAGGGAAAAACTCAAGGATCCGTCGATTGGGCTGCAGGTACAAAGAAAGGCCAAGTGCAAAATGTTATTCAAGTTGAGAAAGTGGTAAGTCGAAACTCAATTGTGCATATTGTGATATGAGTTGGTAATGAAATTGTAAATTGTAACTGAGAATACTTGCTTTTTGGTGATGCAGGTGAGAAAAAGAAAGGATAGTGGTGAGCGCTCAGTCACCATGATTGCAGCTAGGAAAAAGGCTCAGATTGGAGAGAGACTAACAGCAAAGGAGATGAGAATGTTGATGGACTTTGAAGCAACGTGAGAAAACTGATTTCCTGGGTAAAAGGATACCCGTTCTAGGAGGAGAAAATCACCCGTTAAGAGGTTACCAAGCAAGACATGAAGCTTGGAAAGTATCAACTCAAGTGCATGCCAATGAGACTCAACCTCCTATAACTAAGTCTTGCTGTTCTTTAACAAAAAAGACACTCCAAGCAAGGATCTCAAGTAGAAAATACCAAGCTTTGATTCAATTCATGAAGCAAAAGAATGTGAAATTATCAGAGGAGAATGTGTCAAAGGGTATGCAATTGTAGATGAAGAAAGGAGGGTTAAAACTGGAAGCGAGAAGCCCGGATGGAAGTGAACAACTGCTTCTTTAAATTGTGGTATGAGTTGTGTACTTATGGCACATAGGCAAATTAAACTACTTTAGACCTTTTTGGATTTATGATAACCTATATCTCAGATTTATGGTTGTAAATGAATGATGTTATTGGCATATATTGTTGGGAAATTAATGCTATTTTGGACTACAATGTGTGTTTATTAACTTAACTGCTACGTTGTACTATCTTATTCATTAATTATATGATGTGTGTGTGTTTTTACGTTTCCTTTTTGGCAGGTTTTTTCTCTCAGAATGTTTATGTGGAAAATGGAGCTAACACATGCTCTCTTTTCTCTCAATTTTGTAAAATACAGGTTGTTTTGATAGTTCCAAAATCAGTCAATGTGAAGAGGGAGATGGAACTTGTATAAGGAGGTGTTCGGCTTGTTGAGGATTGTTATGTACTTATTACGTGTTGTTGTTCGGACGTGGTGTTTTGTTCCAGGCTGGAGTTCTGGCTTTGTTAGATTTTTTGCACTGTATGTAGAGAAATTAGAACAGAATATGGGTGAGTTGCTACGAGGTGCAGGTTTTATTTATTTTGTCTTCATGCAATTGAGGAAATGGAATCAATCTTATAATGTTTGTTTGGTTATTTGTGAAGGATTTAGGTGGTTGGATGTAATATTAGGATTGAGAGGGGAGAAATAGAAAAAAATGAGATAGCGATCGGTTCTATAGAACTTAGCTGATGGAATGTATAAGGAATGATCGAATGTATAAGGATTAACCTAGCTATAAAATTTGTAGTAAGTAGCTGACCAAATGTATAAAGATTAATATGTGGGATTAATATGTGGGACCCACCTATAAAAATTTGAAGGTAAGAGAGTGGGTGACTTAAACACCCACATGTACATCTCTGTTACGTATTTGACGGATGTTTAACAAGATGAACACATTGGGAAAGTAAACATAGTCTAAGGAGGCAAATGGGTACTTTAGGAGGCAATGTAGAAGTTCAACAATACTTTAAGGGGGGATTAGTCATTTCATCCTAATGTAATTTTATATAGTTTAAATTAGATATTGCTTATAACTATTAACATTTGACCCTACCCCCTCACCTGATAAAATCTTCTATCTCCACACTATCAGGTGAACCATATTCCCTGTTCAAATGGAGATTTCAAATTCAAATTTTCTTTTTGTAAGCAAAAGGAGATTGTGAACTAAACAGATGGAATATCAGAGTTGTAAAGAATTTCCACTATCCAGGCTTGTAATGCATTTCAGTTCATTATAAGAGATACTTCCTTCTTGCACCATCGTGGTTCTTTCTCAGGAAAAAAGAAGAAGAAGAAGAAGAAAAGGTCACTTATGATAAGCTATCTCGGATTATAAATGAGTACTAGACCCATCTGGGGACATCACTTATATTCAACTAGGATCACAAGTTAAGAACTACTCTAGTTTTTATTACAAGAAATATCCGAATCCGCCATTTTTTTTGATAGAAATAGACAACTTATCCCCCTACTTTTTGTGTTCTTACTCTAACTGCTAGAAACACATCTTTTGACAAATATTTGAGCTCACGAAACCTAAAACCTTTCTTCTACCACTGACAAAATTAGTCGCACTGATACAGTCGTCCAAACACGCCAAGATCCAATCACAACTTTTACACTTATGCTTTCTTTAACCTTACAATGACTTTTGTGATTTTTATTTTCTATAAATGGCCAATCAATTGTTTCTTTTCTTTTCCTTTCATGAATGATGATATGTCAAATCTTTTTTTTAAAGTAAAATGATTAGAAACATTGTATAAGAATTGTTCTTCACTTGGCTGATTCTTTTTCTATTTTTCTTTCTTTATTCATTTTAGTACCAAGTATTAACGATTAAGTGCCATATTTAAGATGGTCTAGATTTGTGGCTTCATTTTAATAAATGGACTTAAGATCAACAAGAGTAATTTAATTAATAATTGTCTCAAGTTGAAATAGATGGTAGTGATAGATGTTCTATCTCATGTTCGTCGCAGTTTTGTATCATTATGTCATGTTTATGGTCCGCTTGTTCAATTTTCTCACGCTTTGTTTCATTTCAATTGATCTAGATTCAGTGACATAAATATCTGCACGTTGCACATTTTATCCAATGTTACATGAAAAGCGAAACATGGAAACCTAAATAGAGATATGTTTCAAGTTTACATCTTTGGCGATACATAAAGGTATGCTATGATACATCAGCACATTGGGAGAATTAAGCATACCTTCTCTCAGTTTATGAGCTACATAAAGGTCTTGTTAAAAAATGTAGATGAACTTTGAAACGCTAACACGTGGAAACATCAGTTATAACATAGATGCAAACAAAGAGGTAAATGTTCAACAAAAGCTACGTTTTTCCACATATAACAGAAAAATTCCAGTGAAAACAACAATTTTCCCAGAGTTTGATTGATTAATTCGCAAGAAATGCTTTAAGATATCGAATTTAAAAGCTCAAGAAACAAAATTGTTCGCAATTGAAACAGTACAAAACCCTAAATTGGAGGGATACGAGAATGAAGAAGTAAAAGAGGAGAACTGCAAAAGATTTGAGATTAGGGCTTTTACCTTCAAGCAGAGCTCGTTGATTTTCGTTCTGAAAGGGTTTCGATTGAACTCTGCGATGAGGAGGTTTTAGGGCTAGAAGTGGTCACAGGACACAATGTATAGAGGCCCAGCAACCTTTTAGGCCTTGGGCTTTATACAGCTGGTTCATTGGGTTTACAAACCCATCAAGATGGCAAAGAAATATTAGAGCCGGAAAACAAGCCTAATCCTATTAAGGGCCACTTCATGGAAAATCATAGAAGGAAAACAAATCCATTATTGCAACCAAACACTGTAGTTAGAAAACGCAAGTGCATTTATAATTTTTAGAAAAAGGTTGCTACAAATATTGCGACCAATTTGATGGGAGCAAAAGCTGTTATTTCTTAAAATGAAATATTAAAAATAAAAAGAAATGGCAATTCATCAAATAACAACTCTTTAATTTAAATCTAAAAGATCATGTAGCGTTTACACTTTACACCATATGTTGTCAACCAAACACTGGATTTATAATTTGAATACATTTTCTACAATAAAATGATAATAATTCAAATAACAAAAAATTGCAGGCAACATTTACTGCTATAATATTTTTTTGCAATTCATTTTTGCAGCAAACCAAACATTATGTGTCGTGTTCTCATTACTCTTTATATGTGCTTCTCAACTAGAGACTCCATGGGAAAAATATTCTCACCAAAGTGTGAAAACTGAGGATTGAAATTTGAGGGGTTTCAGGTTAAAGACTAATAATATCTTTATTAAATTAAAATTATAGAAAAGAGCTAGAACAATTTTACAACATTATTGTTGCGGTATCAGATGTGGGTTTTTTTTCCCCTTTGGTGGGGGGCGGGGTGCGCTGAAGCAAAAACAAACTGGGATTAATGTCTCCAATTAGAATCCATTCAGTAGAATGTGAAGCTTTTTCAGAAAATTTTCATGTTTGTTAAGCATTCAAACCAAACTCCTGCTTCATTAGATTACAAATTTGATCGATTTTCATTCGAACACGTTAGATTTTAGGTTTATAAGTAATCATCCATCACTAATATTGTTTTTTTGTGTGAAATGTAATCTAGTAGTAGGAGAATTATGGAAATTTTCATAGAAAAAATTATTTGCATGCTGCAAATTTTGTAGTAAGGAGATATATGTTCAGTTTCTCCTATAAATTAAATCTTCCTCAAATGAGATTTACAAAAATAACAAGGAACAAAAGGAAATTCAAAACAACAAGATAATTATAGGTCCAAAGCCTACACATAATCCAAGCTCATACCTAATGAACCTATTCATTTCCATTACCAAATTATTGTCCAATAATTATGTATAGCTTCATCAAATACTTTATAGCATGCTTATTTATATAAAATTTATATTTCACTCATCACAGGTGATTCGGACGGTTTGGAGGTTTCAATATGACTCTCACAGTCTTGAGTTTTCACGGTCTTGCATTCGATTCCGGGTGGGTTATCAAAAAAAAATTTAAATTAAAATTCATTTTTTCCAATTTGTGGTCCTTACAAACTCAATGAAACAAAGGATAACAACTAACTATAGTTCGTGAACTATCATTAACATAAGCCAAGTGACGCAGCAATAGATTTTTCTTGTAACTGGTCCCTCAATTGTCTTCTACAATTATAATTGTGAACACCCGTGAACCCAAGAAGTTGACCTTTAAAGAAGTTGAGATATTGGACCGCTTTTGAGTGAATCAGAATGTTAACATATGCTGTTCTCGATTTATTTATGAGTACTAATTTTCTTTAAACTATAGTTATGAATTTAATAAAAGATGTTATGGTTTGATGATCAACATGTTATGAATGAATAACTAGTTATTTCTGGAAAGTATTTTGACCATCTTACTTACACACTTTAAAGTTCTGTAATATTTAAGGGTGTGTTTGGCAATCCAAAAGAGGATTGAGTTTGGACTAGTTTTTGCTAAACTACAATAGTGTTGGACTATATAGGAGGTGGTCCAAAAAAGAACTAGTTTAGATGCTAAAATTTGAAGTCAAAAAAAAACTAGTTCAATTATGATCCAATTATTGCCATATTAGAAACTAGCTTTTGGACTAAAATTGTACCCGTTAAAACTAGTTTCGTGGAGATGCCAAGCACACCCTAGATTCGACTGTATATTTGATAAATTTCTTTTAACTTTTATAAAGTAAAGTATGGTAGGTCGGTTTAGTGTCATATTTATGTCATGCATTTGCAACAAGAACCTTAAAATTATATAATGAGGATTTGGACATCCATTTTTGCATAATATCATGCAACCAACAATCAAGAAGTGTGTTAGTTGGCATTCATATTGCATCTATCCCTCCTTTTATGTATAAAGCAAAATTGGTGGAGTCCCTAAAGACACAGAAATTGACATGTGTCATATTATAAAGACACGGAAAATTAACATGTGTCATATCATAAGTATCCACATGCCTATCATAAGATGACATATGGGCATTTAATCTTATATTCACCTAAGAATTCTCTTCAAATTAAAACTATCCATAATTAAAAATTTTAATAATAAAATATTTTGCGTCCTTATCGATTATAATTATCTATAATAATAAAAATCTCATAATTATATATTTAAATATAAAAATAAAAACCTCATGTAAAGAGACTCTCTACATAAAATCATGGATTAATTTTAGAAAACCCCCTCAACTAACTTACTTTGAGAAAACTCCTTTAAGTTTGAGCATATTGTAAGTAAACCGGCTCAACTATAAAAATTTGAGATAACTCCTTGAACTTTCTTCACTTAACCCCCCTCAAACACAGGGTGTGTCTCAGAAAATCCCCCTCAACTATTTTAATTTGAGAAATCTACTCAAGTTTGAGCTTATTGTAGATAACCCTCTCAAGCTTGAAATTTTGAGAAATTTCCATGAACTCTTCTCAGTTTACGCCCTGAAAGCTAACATTGTTAGGTCTAGCATGTCACATGACAAGTGGATGACTGAAAAATACCAAAAGATCCCTTAATTATAAAAAAATACTATGATTTTTTAGGATAAGAGAAAGAGAGGAGAAAGAGTGCAACAAGCAATGTAAACTGAAAATAGTTCTTTTTTATCGGTTGAGGGTTTCTTTATTATTGAATGAGTTCATTTCAGAAGGATATTTTTATTATTTTACATTTTGAAATGACTTCAGGAGGGTTTGGTGAGAAAAGTGTGAAAATTAGGAGATTTTTAAGACACCCCATAGTTGAGGGATTTTCTCGGATTTTCAAAGTTGAGTGGAGTTATCTATAATACACCCAAAATTTAGGGTAGTATTCACAAATAAAATAGTTGAGAGGAGTTTTCTAAGACATCCACCAAAGCTGATGGGTTCTTCTAAACTTAACCCTGAACATATATGTAAAATTATACTTGTGTCAAAATATAGTTCAAGTTGACTAATTAGTCTTCTTCTTAAATTATTATTGATGAATTTATTATTTTTAATTAATTAATTTGATATCATGTCTTTATTGATTTTTATAAAGAGAGATTTTGGTTTATCCATGTCTATTTTAAAATATTTATAGAACACAAGACAAAGATAAAAATATATGACACGTAAAGATTTATAAAGTTAAAACTTTCCTGTTATAAAAATATTCCCCATGATCCAAAACTAAACAAATTAATTATACAAATTGCACAAAATATTATCTCAAAATTTGCCTAATTTATATGATATTTTCTAACCGTATTGAAATTCTAAGAGGTTCTTTAAGATTATTCTTGGAATAAATATTTAGATTCTTAAGCTTTTTATGGATATAAAATTTTAAATTTCTTAACATAAAATATCAACGTAAATGAGCTTTCCACTAGTAAAATCTTCACAGTTCTTACATCAAGTGATATTTTTGTGTTGTGATCACGTGGAGCCGACATTTTTATATCATTTTTATTTATTAAATATTATTAAAAAGGAGAGTTATAAAATAAGAGTTTGATGATTAAACTATTAATTTTAAATTTAAAATTTTGAAATAAAAATATCCAATTGCTCATTTGGCAAGCCGACTTTTCTTTTTCTCTTTTTATCTTATAATATTATAAAAGAGGAATACTATAAAGGAGAGACTGGGGTTAAACTATCTAACTTTGAATTTCAAATTTTGAAATAAAAGTCATCCACTCCTTATTTTGAATTTCTTTTAAGTTTCAAACTATTTGAAGAGAAAACTCCAATTTAGATTATTTAATTTTCAACAATCCATATGCTATAGGTCTTTTGTATAAACCATTTGTACGGTCATATCCACAAAAATAGATTATATATAAAAATAGAAAAGAGAAGCAACAATTAGAAAAATTTTGTTCAATTCAATTCAGAAGCACATGTATATGACTAAAGAAAAAAATCTCTAGAGAACAAACATCAAATATTTAAAAAAAAAAAAGAATTGTACTTCTATCCTTCCAAGCTAATTATGCGGATTTGGTTTCTGCTACCCTCTCCATATTACTTATTCTACATGTAACACTTATTCGTGCGAGCACACGGGCAAAATACTTGTATAATCTAACATACAACATTGTAAATAATATATGCGAGTGGCTGGGTATAAACTGAAACACAGCCTAATAAAAATGATATTTCAATTTAATTAAGGCATAAAAAATAAAGTTTAGGCTAAATATTAGGAAAACCGCCTGAACTTAGGATGATTATCACGTAACCCTCATAACTTTCAAAATATCATAAAGGAAACCCCTTAGTTTAGGGGTTATCAGAATACCACCTTAACTTTAAGATTCTATTACAAAAAATCCCCCTAATAACGCTAACCGTAATTTTCACTTGCTAGGTAAATCACGCAGCTGGACATTTTTGCCAGTAACGTTGGGGTTCATGCCTTTAAGGGAGCTTCTTGAGAAAACTTTAAAGTTAAATGGGGTTGTATGATAACCCCTAAATTTAAGGGGAGCTGGCTGATATTTTGAAAGTTTTGAGTTTACAGACGAGCAACAGCAAGGACATTTGAATGGACAGTGAAAGGGATGATTCTATTCTCCCGTAGAGGATGTGACTCTGCCCCCACGCGCACGGCAATAGTGGGGCCCAATGCATCAACAGAGACGAAAATACTTGCAAACAATTTAAAGCAATAAACTAGTAACAATTTGTGATGATAATCTCTTTTTAACAGAGTTTAGTTTGGCGATTAGTTATGAGTTTACTAACCCCGTGAATATGTGAGATGATTCCGCGCGCCGTGCATAATTAGTATGCTCACGGATATGTACTGTAGTACTAGGCATGGCGTGTGCTCATTTTTCTAGGGGTTTTCACTTTTTTTTTTTTGTGAAACTAGGATTAGAACTTAAACTGATTTTTGTTGGGATTTTTAGATATTGCAAAAACCTCAAAATCAACAAACGCAACAATAAAATCACATAAAAGATTTAATGTGGAAAACCCTCATGAGAAAAATCACGGGATCAAAAATAATCCACCATCACCATTAAATTACAATATTTTAAACGGATAAAGACTGTGAAACCGTCTCTCTCACAATATCATTGAACCCGGTTACACCCTCTGTTAAATCCTGATTACAAGAATATTGTATCTCTCTCCCTCTCTATTCAAATAACCCTAGAATATGATGTCTTATTTAAAGACACACCTGACTTGCCTAATAAGTCAATTTGGCCACCAAGAAAACTATCAACTCGGCCTCTAAGAACAAACAGCCACTGAGAATGTGTTGGGAAAAATTATCAAGAGCAAGGATATAGATCTTATGCGCGCTAAGAGCCTCTCAGGAGCTGTCAACATTGTTTGATAATAAAAATAAACAATATAGTTGGAACCATAAAATATATTTGTAAGAATAAATATTGCAGTGAAATGAGTAGTATTTTGACTGACATCATGTAAAAACATGTAGCGCATCCAATTTGATTGTAACAGTACTGGAATGTTTCTCTAACTCAAGATATATTTATTTAACTTGGAACAAGTAAAAAAATATTGGACTGGTGATTTGGATCATGATTCATGAACAAATTGAACAAAAACTAGCTTCCTCTACCCTTCCCTATGCCACCTAATAGCATCCCTATTCAGTGTCTTAATACCCAGTTAGATGTGATTAGTTGATTCAAGGTATTTTTGTCATTGGCTAGTATACTTGTTTTATTCCTTGTTAACCTTTTGTTAATTGCCTATAACACATGCTACAAGGCAACATTCTTTGATAGAGATAAGAAGTCAATGTAGGGTAGGGGATGGGAAGAAATCCAACAGAAAATACCCTTTATAGAAATCTATAGTTAAAAAAGGAAAAAGAAAAAGAAAACCATCTATAGAAATTAAACATGAATGTAGATGATAATCACATTTGAGCTAGTGCGAATTTTGATGTACATATCACTGTCGGTTATCGATATAGTTAGACAGTCTATCAGTGCAATTTACACTGACTTCCTTCAAGTCTAGCCATAGTGGTAACAATTATACACATGAATAGCTTGATTGTATCAAAAGTTAATAATTGACAATTATGTATATTTTAAAATTCATCTTAAATCAGAAATCTTCAATCTTATCTCCCTAGTTTCTATATAGAGGGCTTCTAAGAACACTTGCCTTAGACACATAAAGTAAAAAATAGCCCTAGTTCTAGACATATACCCCTAAACCCTATATCTAACCCTACACCCTAATCTAGCACTAACCAATCACAAAGAGAGTGTCTAACACTCTCGAGTATCCTTAGAATTTCTCTTCTATATAATATCTTTACAGGATTGCTAAGGGTGGGCTAAGGGTGCGCTAGGATTTGGGTCACTATCCATCATCCACCAACACATTGAGCCGTCTAAAAGTTTGCATGGCGAGAAGATAAAGCTAGGAATAGGCTTTTTGTCCTTTGCTTGCCCAAAACTTATAGAGAATCTGAGAGTCCTACAATCTATGCTCCACATATTTACATAGATAATTAATTGAAGTCATTTCTCAGCATTATCAGCACACAACAAAGTCCACAATCCACCAAATTTCTTGTTGTGTTGCCTTTTATAAAGGCAAAGCAACATCCCAAAATGGTCATTTTCTGCCTCTCTAATAAGGCCTAGGATTCAACTCATTCATGCATCTTGACCCTCCACATGGCCAAAAGGTGCGGAGTTCACGTAACTCCAAACTTATGAATGAGAGAGAATCTGAATAAAGGTGACTATGATCAATCCAAAAGATGAGACCAGTTGACACTTGACTGACAAAGGTTGTCCTTAGCTACATGTATAGCCTGTAACTGTTCTTTTTTTCCAAAGGAAAATACAAAATATTTAAAATTATTTGGCTCCTTTCATTTTGACTTTAATTAGGAGGCAATCACCAAGGGGTTCAGTCAAAAACAAAATTGAATCAGGGAGCTCAACTAAAATTATCCTTATTTCACTTACAACTAAACCCAGAGTCAAGAACTTTACACACGCAAGTGGCCTAGTGGTTGCAGTTAGGACACTGGCTCAAAAGGCCAAGAGTCGATCCGTGACTATGGCAATGCTTATCCTCAATTTCTAATTTTAGTCATTGCAATAATTATGCTATTTATCTAGGTCTAGTCTGTGAAAGAAAAGCCCCAGGCCCAAGAGTTTACTTGAGGGGGTTATTAGTTTGTATAACTTTGGAGTAAATGGGATAATTTTTAGGACTTCACTTTATGGTGTTACTAATTAGAACAATGGAATTGTGACTTCACTTTAAGATGTTATTCATTCGGACAATAGAATTGGGACAATTACTCACTTTTCCCAATTTTATCCCACTTCTATATAAACTTTTGTCCCAACCTTCAAAATTACTCCATTCTTAACTTTGGGACAATCATGTGGAAAGTGGGATAATTTTGAAGTATTAATTTATTAAATATCTAATATATATTAATTGTATTATAATATATAATAGTCTTAATTATATTATATTATAAAATTTTGCTACAACGTAAGATAATAAAATATTATCTAATATAACATTATTATATATCATTATTCCATATTAGTTAATAATATTTCATATATTATAATACTAGTATTATATTATTATTATATTACTTTATATTATTTAATAAATATTTTATTAGTTAGAATAAAAATATTATTATAGTATTGTTATGATATAAAATATTGTATTATAATTTAGTGTTTATATATTTAATATAATAATATATTAATTATATTATAATATGATTTAATATGATAATATATTCTATTATATAGAATATGTTAATTTATAGAATAATTTACTATTTTCTATTATACTTTACTATATTAATTAATAGTCTTAAATATATTGTCAATATTGTGATAGTTATAATATTAGATAATATTTTATTGTTACAATGAAAATAGTAATAATCTACTATATATTAAAGTATGATATAATATAATAGAATAAAAATATTATTGTAGTATTTTTATGATATAAAATATTGTATTATAATTTAGTGTTTATATATTTAATATAATAATATATTAATTATATTATAATATGATTTAATATGATAATGTATTCTATTATATAGAATATGTTAATTTATAGTTTAATTTACTATTTTCTATTATACTTTACTATATTAATTAATAGCCTTAAATATATTGTCAATATTGTGATAGTTATAATATTAGATAATATGTTATTGTTACAATGAAAATAGTAATAATCTACTATATATTAAAGTATGATATAATATAATATAATATATTAATTAATAATATTGAACATATTAATAGTATATTATAGTTATTATAAATATTATATTTTAATAAGGTGCCATGTCATCAATTATCCCATTTAAATTATAGTAATTATCATAAAATATAATAATATATTTTAATAATAATATAACATTTTAAATAATATTATATTGAATAAAACAAAATATTATAATATTATATTAATATTAAATAAAATATTATATAATATTATCTAATATAACATTATTATATATCATTAATTCATATTAGTTAATAATATTTCATATATTATAATACTAGTATTATATTATTATTATATTACTTTATATTATTTAATAAATATTTTATTAGTTAGAATAAAAATATTATTATAGTATTGTTATGATATAAAATATTGTATTATAATTTAGTGTTTATATATTTAATATAATAATATATTAATTATATTATAATATGATTTAATATGATAATATATTCTATTATATAGAATATGTTAATTTATAGAATAATTTACTATTTTCTATTATACTTTACTATATTAATTAATAGTCTTAAATATATTGTCAATATTGTGATAGTTATAATATTAGATAATATTTTATTGTTACAATGAAAATAGTAATAATCTACTATATATTAAAGTATGATATAATATAATAGAATAAAAATATTATTGTAGTATTTTTATGATATAAAATATTGTATTATAATTTAGTGTTTATATATTTAATATAATAATATCTTAATTATATTATAATATGATTTAATATGATAATGTATTCTATTATATAGAATATGTTAATTTATAGTTTAATTTACTATTTTCTATTATACTTTACTATATTAATTAATAGCCTTAAATATATTGTCAATATTGTGATAGTTATAATATTAGATAATATGTTATTGTTACAATGAAAATAGTAATAATCTACTATATATTAAAGTATGATATAATATAATATAATATATTAATTAATAATATTGAACATATTAATAGTATATTATAGTTATTATAAATATTATATTTTAATAAGGTGCCATGTCATCAATTATCCCATTTAAATTATAGTAATTATCATAAAATATAATAATATATTTTAATAATAATATAACATTTTAAATAATATTATATTGAATAAAACAAAATATTATAATATTTATATTAATATTAAATAAAATATTATATAATATTATCTAATATAACATTATTATATATCATTAATTCATATTAGTTAATAATATTTCATATATTATAATACTAGTATTATATTATTATTATATTACTTTATATTATTTAATAAATATTTTATTAGTTAGAATAAAAATATTATTGTAGTATTTTTATGATATAAAATATTGTATTATAATTTAGTGTTTATATATTTAATATAATAATATATTAATTATATTATAATATGATTTAATATGATAATATATTCTATTATATAGAATATGTTAATTTATAGAATAATTTACTATTTTCAATTATACTTTACTATATTAATTAATAGTCTTAAATATATTGTCAATATTGTGATAGTTATAATATTAGATAATATTTTATTGTTACAATGAGAATAGTAATAATCTACTATATATTAAAGTATGATATAATATAATAGAATAAAAATATTATTGTAGTATTTTTATGATATAAAATATTGTATTATAATTTAGTGTTTATATATTTAATATAATAATATATTAATTATATTATAATATGATTTAATATGATAATATATTCTATTATATAGAATATGTTAATTTACTATTTTCTATTATACTTTTCTATATTAATTAATAGTTTTAAATATATTGTCAATATTGTGATAGTTATAATATTAGATAATATTTTATTGTTACAATGAAAATAGTAATAATCTACTATATATTAAAGTATGATATAATATAATATAATATATTAATTAATAATATTGAACATATTAATAGTATATTATAGTTATTATAAATATTATATTTTAATAAGGTGCCATGTCATCAATTATCCCATTTAAATTATAGTAATTATCATAAAATATAATAATATATTTTAATAATGATACAACATTTTAAATAATATTATATTGAATAAAACAAAATATTATAATATTTATATTAATATTAAATAAAATATTACATTATTAAAATATTGTATTAAATATATTATTCATATATTATATCAATTATTATATAAGATATCATATTATTATAATATAATATATTAATTAATAACATTAGACATAGTTATAATTAATTAGTAATTAGAATTTAACATATTATATTTTAGTATAAAGTAAAATAAAGTATTATATTATAATAGCATACTAAATAATATACTAAACCAATTGAATAAATTAATTTAGACTTAATTGATAAATAAAATATTATATTTTAATAAGGTGTCACATCATCAATTATTCCATATGAATTGTCAAATCAAAGCTTTAAATTGTCTCATTATCCCAACTTATCCTACTTTACCCCAATCAAAATATCCCAAAGAGATAAAATTGTTCCATTAGAACATTTATCCCACTTTAGTCCCAACTTGTCCCAACCAATAACCCCCTTTAACTGGCACTCAACCAGTGTTCATCGTGCGCACACATGCACAAAATAAAATAATAATAACAAATAAAAGAATAAAAAATTCAAGAAATTAAAAGCAGCTATTTTTAGTTTACTAGTTAGGAGAGGCACATGCAGTGAACATGCCAAATTCAATTTGGTGTTTATGCAAAAGAATGCTATGTTTTATATATGCAGAAATTATAATAACAAAGACTATATTTACAAATGTCTTTTGTGCAACTTTAAAAATAGCGATCAATATGTATTGAGGTAATAGTTAATATACTTAAAAATATTTCAAATCTAGTCAATGTCCAAAATTTTCAAAATTTTTAGATTACTACAATTTATTATAAATTTAGGTTAGGATAAATTGTATATAAACCCCTCATCTATACTTTCGGTTGCACTTAACCCCCTAAGCTATTTATTGGCACTTAATACTCTTCCATCAGGAATTGAGAGGGGATAAGTACTAATAAATGAGCTGATTTGATGGTATAGATCATGAGGGAGTTATGTGCAATTTGCCCTTTAGTATATTATATCTTTAAATTTTTATCTATTTTTGAAGTTTTTAAAATCATGTTATTTTGGTTCGAATCATATTGTATCCTCAACATATCATGTTAGGAGATATCAAATCGATGATCAATCTTCCTAATTGTCAACTTTCATAATTTCCTTTGACTGTAATACATGTCAGAGGAACCTTCCTCTACCAATGAGGTCTTGACACATGGATTTACTTGCTTACCAAGTAAATACTGTGACTATCTCGGCCGATAGGATAGTAACACATGTACCACTTGATCTACTCAGGGAATCAATATAAATATGCCTGCCTACCTCAAGTAAAGGGACCTCTTACCTTAACCTCGGCTCTAGACCGTTGACCTTGGTTGATGAACCATATTCTCTTAAACAACCTTTTTATCTTTAATAACCCAAAGTTTTTAACACTTTGATACCCGAAAGGTACACATATTCTAACTTTCATACTCCAAAGATTCACATTTTCTTGACTTTGATATTTTCAAGTTCACATATTTTTAACTTCAATACCATAACTCAAAGTTTGGGTTATCAAAGTGTCAAAAGCAAAACATTGTGCGTCAAAGTTAAAAAAGTATAAACTTTATCATAACAAAGTGTCAGAAAAAACTTCGAATCAAAGTAAAAAAAGTGTAAATGTATGGTATCAAAATGTCAAAAAACCTTGGGATATTAAAGTGAAATAAGATGTGAGGTACCAAAGTGCAACTTACCTTTTTTTTTTAAATTAACAAAATGGGTTTTGGGAGTGAAAAAATAACTGACGGGTGTTTTGGTCATTGAGGACTAAAGAGCAACTTCAAAGATTTGAGGTATTAAAATGGAATTAATGTAGATATGAGGGGCTAATATGGATTATTGGAGACTTGAGGGGCTAATACCAACTTCTCATGTTGCGGCAGAGAACATAAAGTCGCCGCGTGTATCCGCATGCAAAGGACATTATTGTCCTTCTCCAACTCATGAAGTAAGGGCAGTAATGTCATTTTATCCTAAGTAGGAGATGACAGTCGAAGCCCATGGTGCTCTTACACTCTTTTTATATATAGAGATAGGGTGAAGTGATTATAGGAATCCTGAACACAAACCCCTATATTCTCCATCATGCATCCACATATAAATGTATGTATAATCCCATACCTCCCATTATTCTTATTCTCGTCCAGAGAAATTTTATAATCTTTAAAATCCAGATTATAAAATCCTTTAAATAACTCTCTTCCCCATCTCCTCCCTCAAACTCCCCAAACACCCTTCTTCTAAAATCTCCAGCCATGGAGTATGAGGACCTCTGTGATCTCAAAGTCCACATCAATGGCCAGCACACTTTCTTCCTCAATCAGGTACTCTCCATTCTCTCATTTCACTCAATTTCTTGCATTGTTTCAAGAAAATCTCAAATGGGTATATTTTTTTTCCCTCTGTTTTCAGAAAAAGCTCTGTTCTTTCTCTGCAAGATTGAAGAAGATGGTGAAGCAAGAAAAGAAGAGGAGAAGCTCAAAGGGGAGCATAACAGAGATCAAGATCATGGATTTCCCTGGAGGCCCAAATGGATTTGAGCTCATCTCAAGATTCTGCTACAACAATGGAGGAATCTCAATGGGCCCTTCAAACATCAGCATCCTCCACTCCTCTGCAATTCTTTTGGAAATGACTGAAGAGACCTCCTCCTCGAATCTCCTAGCTCAATCAGAGACTTTTCTTGATGGGCTTTTTTACTGGACTTGGGATGATATAATAATTTCTTTAAAAACCTGTGAGCCCTTTTTCTCCATTGCAGACTCCTCTGGTTTGTTACTTAAGCTCGTATCTTCTCTCATTGCAAAGATTTCAGAGAACTCAGATTCTTCTCTAACTGAAGCAACCCCTTTCCCTTATTCTCCTTCACCTTCATCATCACCTGATGTATTATCAGTTTCATCACCAAAGGTTTTAAACAAAGAATGGTGGTTTGATGACCTGTCAATTTTAGCACCAAGCATCATTGAGAAAATTCTGAAGACCCTTGGAGCCTATGGCACTGAAAACAAGAACCTAACACTTACCAAGTTCTTGCTGCATTACCTGAAAAAGGTTGGAGTTTATGGATACAAGGCGGAATGTGGTAATTTGGCTGAGACAGCAGTTAATGGAGTTGTGTTAATGGGGAGAGCTGCATTTTCCTGTAGAGGGCTTTTCTGGGTTTTGAGAATTGTTTCAGGTTTTAGGCTGAGCAAAGAGTGCAGGTTGAAGCTTGAGAGGGTGATTGGGCTTCTGATGGATCAAGCCACATTGGATGATTTGCTAGTTTCGGGTCGAGGCGATGAAGGGGTTTATGATGTGAGCTTGGTGATGAGATTGGCTAGGGTTTTTGTAAGTGGAGTTGAAGAAGGGAGAGTGCCATTGCAGAGGTTGAAGAAAGTTGGGAGGTTGGTTGATAAGTATTTGGGGGAGATTTCTCCTGATCAGAGCTTGAAGGTTTCTAAGTTTCTCGGGGTGGCTGAGAGCTTGCCAGATTCTGCTAGAGATTGCTTTGATGGGGTTTATAGACCTTTGGATATCTATCTTCAGGTAATTGGAAATTATCATGAATCTATTTTTTTAATCATATTTTTTATTATTTGGTTTGATTCTTGCAATGAAACGTGAATTCTATGTGGTAGTTTCCTGTTCAATGTGGATGAAATTGCCTGCCAGTTTATTTTTCTACTAATTTGAAGATTTTTTGTGATTTGATTCTCATTGACATTGTCTCATTTTAATAAGTTGCAGAAATTGATAGTACATGAGTAGTTGGGGTACTGAATGTGAGCAAAATTTTTTGTTGGAATTACTAACTTTCAACTAATATTGAAGGAAGCAGTTTCTGTCAATTCAAACAAAGAGTTCTTATTTAGTTGTTTTTCCTTTCAAAACTGATATCTCATGTCTGTGTTACTCCTGTTCATATGATATGTATGAAAATACCTGCACCTCTAGCTTTTTCCTTTTTCTATTAAATTTTGAAGAGTCTGTTTAGTTAGATTCCTATCTTTCTTGTTGTCATTTTGGTGTTTTCCTTTTATTTCTGAATGCCTTATCCATATATTAATCCATGAAATTTATGAACATGGGTTTTTTGGCTTACTAATTAAAGTGCCAAGTTTTTAAAATTTGCCATATAACCTCTGTAGCTTACACCAAAATGTCTGGATAAAGTTTTCTTCATTTATATCTGCTAATAGATTTAGAATATGCTTTTAATAGAAAAAGCAAGTTCTTGAATTTTGCTATATAATCTCATATAGTGTACATCAAGATTTTAGGATATATGCTTTTTTGTTAGTTTCTTGTTACAAAAATCACTGAAATAGTGTTAAAATTCTTTCAGTCACACTCGACGCTATCCTCTGAAGAGCGAGCCAGACTCTGCAGATGCCTCAACTACGAGAAACTAACCCTAGAAGCCTGCAAAGACCTCGCGAAAAACCCTAAAATCCCCCCAGGAGCCGCAATTCAAGCAATGGTCTCTCAGCAATCCAAGCTATGCAAAACGAGTTCGTCATCCGATAATAGCCAAGAATTTTCATTTAGAACCACGAAACAACCTGCAGCCGTCTACGAGCCTGATGTGGCGACTTCTCCTGAATCTTTGGATGAGAAGGAAGAGCTTAAAGTAAATCTACATAAGATGCAGAGTAGGGTTGTGGAATTGGAGAAAGTTTGTTTGGAAATGAAGTGCCAAATGAAAAAGATGGTTAGAGGAAGAGCAATTGTCTCAAGGAGTGAACATAAAAGTAGCAGAGGTGTTGCCAAGCTCTGTTAAGTGTTGATTTTGATTTGGATCTTTTTTTTAAAAACCATTCTCTGTCATATAGAATAAAGTAACAAATTTCACTTTTGTATGAAATTGGTTTGATTTTTCATTCTGTCATAAAAATGTTTGTGAGCACAAGAAAATTTGCGATCCAGTCTAGGAATAAGTTCAGGGTTTTCGATGCAAAATACAAATCCATGGATTAAGCCAGAACAGTTGTTGTTTTCTAGTCAGAAACCTCATCGGTATCGACAAAATGGTCACTAATAATCCAGTAAACCAAAGCACAATGGACAACAATCACATCACATGATAAATATAACAGATAGTAGCTTTGTAGTTTCTGCATGTGAAATGGAGCCTTCACAACTTTTGCGAATGTCACTTAGTGATGGAGAATTAATTAAGAGAGGGTAAGTGACAGACTGGAGCTTTAAGCTGATGAGAACAAAAAAATATCAGGGGACTTAGTGTTTTATAATTGCAACAGGTTATAATAAAGCCAATGACAACTTAGCTCTTTAAAATTGCAAAATTTTAAAGAGGTTTTGGTTCTGATGAAGCTCTTGGTTTCCCTTCTTTATAGCAAAGCAAAAAGCATTTTGTACAAAGAAGATAATTTATTTAAGTGATTAGACAAGGAAGATGATAAGAACAGAGAGCTTAGCATAAGACTACTACTCATGGGGCATAACAACCAATTAAAGATGCAAAGATAAAGCCTTTAAAATTGCAAAATTTCGGAAGAAAATACATATTTATTTTCCCCTCTGCTTGAATCAAAATAGTCTTCATTGAGACTGAAGTTTTTCAAATCTTATGCACGATCTACAATGTTGTTCTCACTTTTTGCTAGTCCTGCAGAATGATGTTCACAAACAAATCTGAGCCTCAGAAAGAGCAGAATAAAAACACCAGACTATCTGTAAGTTGCATATACTGCCATAATATCATACCATTTGAATTTTGATCACAAGAAAGTAATGGATTGAACTTATGGGTGCACAAGAATATCCGTATCCAAGTAATTATTCATATCCATATCCGTTAGGATGCGGATACGGTTACTAAAATCTATAACCGGTGAGATCTAGTTATGCAATGAAATATCCTGATACGGATCAGAAATATTCGAATACATATATTGGTCATACTGTTGCAACAGTTAGATGAATAGATTTGAGGTTAATTCTATGATCAAAATATCTAATCTTAGCTTTTCAGATATAATGAACATATTAGTGAACTCTGTGATGAACTATTCAATATTATCTAATTTTCTCATACCCATTTTGTATCCACATGTATAGCTGCCTATATATCCCCATGTATATCTGTATTCATATATAATTTTAGCTGATATGGATATGAATTTTCCTAGGCACATGCCTCAGATACCATAGGTTCCTTAGTAGGCAATAATACAATTTTACCCCGGTTTCCCTTCTTAGTGAATGAAATGGAGATTTATCTAAGAGAGGATATGTGACGGTGTACCTTTAAGCTGATGAGAACAAAACAACATTAAAGTACTGAAGTGATGCATAATTGCAACAGGTTATAACAAGGCCAACACAGTTCTGATGCTAGTGACAAATTAGCACCTGGTTTCCCTTCTCTAGCAAAGCTGTTTACAGAAAAAATTATATATTTAAAGCATAATCATATAATTTCTTTGGTGCACGAGGCCAATTAGCACAAAATTACTACTGAAGGGACATAGCAACCAATTGAAGATGCAAAAAGAAAGCCTCTAAAGTAGCAAAATTTCAGAAGAAAATACATATTCATTTTTGCCATCAACTGAGATGGAATAGAAATCTTGATTTGAACTGAAGTTTGTCAAATATTATGGAGATCTCTGTCATTGTTCTGAACAGCTCCTCAAACTATTTGCTGACCCTCCTGCAGAATGATTTAGAGTCACATACACATCTGAGCCTCAGAATGAACAGGGAAAAAAATACAAGATTATCTGAAGGTTGCACATAGTGCCATAATACCATACCCCATTTGATCACAAGAAAGTAAAGGTTGAACTTCTATGAGATTAATAGTTGTATGGGCTAACTGATGGGAGCAGACAATGGGAGTGGACCATTTGCATTATTCATATAAGGTTCATTCTACCAGAATCCAAACATGCAGCACTGGGAACAGAGACTGCACATAAAACTGAAACACAAGGAGAGATTTTGGAAGCAGACGAAGTACAGACTCGGAGTGGGAGCCAATTGCCAGGCTAGACTGCATTAGGGTGAGCAAATAACAGGAAAAGAATTGCCAACTTGCATACTAGTTCATTGTTTATAGAACTACCAACATTATGTAACTATTTCTTAGCAAAGCACATTAGCAATCACCAAAAGATAATAAAGAAAGATAGAAGCATCTGAATTGCATCCAAGATGGAGTGTAGAAGAAATGCATCAAGATGAAGAGTATAAGTTATAATTGTTGATGATACAAATAGTTGAGTGCACAAGAAATGAAGAAAAATATTGAAGAAACATACCATATTGCTCAACAGAAACTCGGGAAAGAGAGCTATTTAAATATCTAAATTCCAACTATTATCCCAAAACATGCCATTCATCAGATTCATCAAACAGTATATATTAGGCTGGCCTAACAATCCTCATTAGAAATCATCGCAGAAAGATAAAGAAAGAGTAAAGATAAGTTCATTATTTGTAAATAATTGCATAACAGTATATGGCTCAAGTTGTATTTTGCAATTTGCATATCTGCTAATAATCCAATCACTTACAAATATCAGAGGTTAAATCACTTACAAATATCAGAGGTTACCTACACTCAAATGAGCAACTCAAAACAACTGATACAAGTAGACAACTATCAAGCTTACTAGTCGACAACACATCCATGGAGTTTTTCCTTTTCAGGGTGCTATTTGAATGGCATAATCAGCTAAGGACAAACACACAGAATCATTCACTACCAAAGACTTCGTCTCTTGAAAATCAAATTTCCCAAAAGGAAGGATGCTATTAAAATCAGGACAAAAGGGCCATATTTTAGCTAGTCAAGCCATGACGCTTACTAGTTGCAGTATGCGTTAGAAGTTATATCACTAGTTTAAGAAGGTATTTATCTTTGAACATGGACACGCTGTTGGATCGTGATGGTATTAGGCTATGACAATGAGATGTGGTGTATTGATTCAATAAAATATATTCACAAAGCTATATTGACCTATAACAATTCCTATACAAATTTCAGCGAGCTAAGGTTTTCTCAAAATAATAAAAATAAAAATAAAGGACTTTTACTGAGCATATAGGAGTAAGCACGAGTCAGGTTGCAGAATATTTTTTTTTTCCTCCCAAATTAAGATATCCAGGAAGGAGTTTTACTCATAATACATCTATTCGCCTCATAACAGCCACATACCCCTTTACTTATAATGATCTTCCCTTTTTGGAAATAAAATAAAATAAAAACTAAATACGCATTGGGAATAACTTGGCACTGGAACTTTTTGCCTGAGCAAGAACCTCATGCTAACATTTCAGGTGCTACAAATTAAATCATCAGCCAATGGCTCATTGCAACTGCAAATGCTATCTCCATGACACCATCTAAGCTATTTGCAATAAAAAAATGAACTGGATTGTGGATAAAATTGACTTGTTAAGAATCAGTAGTATTTTCTTCGTCTATCTTTTTTTCTAACAAATACAGTTTAGTTTTATGATACAACTGCCACTGAGTATAGCTCCAGCTAGAACATAACTACATCTATTCTAGGTATCTATCAGAGATACCAACATATTGTGAATGAAAGACAATTGTACTTACAACACTGTGGTACTGCATTCTGTCTCAAATGGCAGTAAAATTTTCTGCATCCAGTATATAAACACTCAGAATAGGAAAAAAAACTAATTATTGTCCTTAACCTGGAAAACCTCTTTATCAAGCGATACTTTGTGTAAGCTTCTACGAACAGCAGTAAACACAAAGAGGTTCAAGCCTTGACGTGTAAATCAAACAAAACCTGCATTACATGCATGTTCCCAAATCATATCTCTAGCAATTCTTGCTTATTAGTATGCACTTTCAATCCAAACTAGTCTTAACAGTTCAATAAAATCTTATCTTCTTATTCATGGTTATTTGCAAGTCTTATATTACTCAAGCATCTTTTCCACTTTAATAACCTTCCTTTGTCTATGAACTAAATCCTCCTTGTTCCATCATCATGACGAATATTAATAATACCCACAGCCAATCTATGTATTTCGAGCATCAATATCAATTAGATACTCCTTTGTTCTGGTACTTTTACTGAAGACATGCTTCACATACTCACCTTTTGCTCTCGAAACTAAGAATTATTTACAACATTTTTACTTTGTGAGCTATTCCTTCATTACACTGATCACCAATACATAATCATTAGCAAACAACACAACATTACAACCTCATCCTGAATCAACATGTCAAAGCCTATCTTTCCCAATTGTTAATAACCTTCATAGAGAACTCAAACTCCTTAATAAGTCACTGTTCATTCACCAGAGCCCAAGCAGCATAGAACGATCTAAGTATGGCATCACTATGCACCTTACAGCAGCCATAACTGATTGCTTAAGCAAAATATTTCTTCTCTTTCACATCCATCCAAAACGGAATTGATGAATAACACCAAGACAGACAAGGTTCCAATAAACAGTCCAACATTGAATGTAATAAATGGGGATGCATATAGACCTCTACTAATTACACAAGCAGCAGTGGGCACAGACCCCAGACAAATTTCTACACCCAACGTTCCAACTGTGCTGATTCTCGTGAAACATACACAGAATAAATCCAAGAAACAAAGTGTGAACTACAAAATATTTTGCATCATCTACTGAAAAAGTGAATAAAAGCCTGCATAACAGCAAAAATTTTCATGATTCTTCCCTCCATATAAATTAACTGACTATTGATACTAATAACAAGAATATTTAGACTATCAATACACTTGATTATCTTCTTACAAAAACTAGATCAAATCAATTACGTTTTGATTTCTTTTCTAAATCTACATAATAATCTATCCTAAGGACCCTACTACATTGCTTTTCTAAATCAATGAAAAAATCATATTGTGATATCTTTGTTCGTTAAAACTATTCCAATCATTAGTCACATAATAAATAGTTTCCATCATAAACCTCCGTAAACCAAGTTGAGTTTTGAACATGAATTCCCTTTAGCTTCCTCTCAAGTAGTTTTTCACAAAGTTTTGTAATAGTTTGACTTTTTATATCTTCTTTATTAATGAATAGCTACCAAAATGCTTCTTTTCCATTCACTACATATTTTCTTAGTACCCATCTTTTATAGTTTCATGCCACTGTTCACTGGATAGTTTTAAAAAAAAAGAAAGATAGAAAAACATTGAACATGAGTCACCAGAGCTAACCTAATCTATCTAAGATTTACAAAACTGAGAAGGGGCACTAGCTAAGCACACTAAATCCTTTTCTTGTAGAGATTTCCCCATCTCAACAGGGTACTACCAGTTATGCAACTTTTATGTTTTCATTTCCTCCCAAGCATATCCTTAGTTTCACTAGGCCCAACAATTCAACAGCTAGTCCATGCCAAAGTTCATTCATTTACATCCTCCTCAAGTTGTTCAATCAATTTGACAACTAGTCAAAGCCAAAAATTCGTTCATTTACATCCACCTCAAGTTGTCCATGCCAAAATTCATTCATCTACATCCACCACAGTTCAAAAGCTTAGTCCATGCCCACCAACAAAAAAAAAATCACGTTATTCAGCCGAGCTAACCTAATCTATCAAAGATTTCCAAAACTGAGAAGGGGCACTAGCTAAAAAACTAAATCATTTTCTCCTAGAGATTCCCGCGTCTCAGTAGGGTACTATCAGTTATGCAACTTTCATGTTCATTTCCTCCCAAGCATCCTAAGTTTCTGTAGGTCTAACAATTCAACAACCAGTCCATGCCAAAATTCATTCATTTACACCCATCTTAAGTTATCCTTTATAGTTCTTAACAACTTATGAAAATGTAGTCCTGAACCTTTTTTTAATTTATTTTAGCAGGATAGTTTTACCATAATATGCCCAGAATTGTCTAGGTTTGTACTCTTTGCTTCTCCTCACTTTCGCAAGATTTGACACACAAACACACACACACAACATGCAAACACAAAAGCATACACACACACACACTGACACAAATGAGCGTGCGAGCGTGCACACACAAGGGAGAAGTTGACTTGCTCTTTTACTCTTTGTATTCCTTTCCATTGGACATATTTTTGTTCATGCATGACGGTATAGAAGGATACACCTTTCAAAGTCAAAAAAGCATTTGGTTGTGCTGTGGTTATGAGTTATGACACCATAAAGGAAATTCATGAACTAAAAATATTAAATGAGAAGGAAAGTTAGCTTACGCATAATCAGTATGATTTTGATGACTGATTAGTCTTTGGCGACAAAGAAAGTGAGTTTTTTTTAAAGAAAATTTCTTCGGAGAACTTTAAGTAAGACAAATGAGGATGCCATAGGAAACATGGTAGGAGCAACGAAGGGGTGCTTGATTGGGAGGTGTTGCAGGAGGTTGGAACACAGCATAAGAGGGACGGATGGTGGTTCCAAAAGATGAGGACTGGAACGCATTGAGGAGCTGAGCTGCTGAAGGAAAGGGAGGGGATCTGGAGAAGCTGGAGAGGGAGGTATCAAGCATTTGAACGGAGGTGCATAAGGAGAGGTTTGAGAAGTAGGGTTTGGTAAAGGGTTTAGGGTTAGGTAACACGGACACGGCGTTTTGGGTGCCGTGTCCATGTCCAACACATGTCGGACACGGATTCTCCGCGGACACGCCATGGACACGTGGTTCAAAGGAAAACCCGATTTCCCTGGTAATGTCAGGTTCAAAACCAATTGCTTTTTTTACCAGAAAACCGAAACTCATTACTTAATATTTGAAAAATACCTATTGTATCATCTCAGCGATCAAAACTAAACTTTTGTTGTTAAACCTTATTCTTAGTTTGATTGTTGTTAAACCTTATTCTTAGTTTGATTTAACTTGATGCTTGATTGTTATAGATAATAGAAAGAAACACACACACATATATCCGTGTCCCCATATTCTACATTCTACAAATTTGCGGTGTCCCATGTGTCCGTGTCTGTGTTACCTAGGTTGAGGGATATGAGGGGCTAGAGGAGGGAGGAGATGCAAGAATGTATTAGGAATAGACAAGCCTGCAAAAGGAAATATTCATATGAAATTAGAAAACAAAGAACAGAGATATCCAAAATGTGAAGGATTAGTTAGTTAATATGAGATAGCGGAAAATGATCATTAGTTATTAATTATTAGAGCCTTGAGAATTAGCCCAGTGGCAAAAATATGCAATCCTGTTTTTACTTTATTACTATGGGTTTTGCTAACCATTGCCCTAAGGGCAATGGTTAAGAATAATTAATATCTCCCACCTAACTCCACTAGCACCACACCCTAAGAACGAGTTTGACAACCTATTAGAATCATTTATTTTGCTTCATTTCACAAGAATGACATCTATCTATGAAATGAAGGTAGCTGGGCAGCGTTTAATGCCTCTTAACATATGCCCTAAGGGCACACTATAGAAAAACCATTAATTAAAAGTAAAAAAAAACCCAATCATTTGCTTTATTTATTTCTACAAGTAAAACTTCTTGATTAAAAAAATCTATAAAAACCACTCGCTCAAGAAATTAATGAAGATTTGGATCTCCTTTGTACTCTAGTTTTGAAGGTTAATAAAAAACAAATGAGAAACAATTAGAATCTAAAGGCAAAGGGAAGCATCACTTTGAAAAACTGTAATTTAATTCGATTAAGTTTCCATGTCTTAAGTTAACTATCCACTAAAATTAGTCAACATTCGTCTTTTCTGGTGACGTTGACTAGTGAAAGGTTATGTCCAGCGACAGTGGCCAACAAAGTCTTTGCTATTTTTAAATCAAAGTTACTAGAGATACTATTGGGTGTAACTAAAATGTTTCGAGTCACTTATATTATAGTATCCACTATCCACATTTATCTACTTTAAAATAATCATGTTTTGGAGAACCAATATCTTAAAAGTCCAACAATATTTTTGAACAAGAAAACAATAGTTTAGAAGCGAATGAAATGTAATTCTTAAAGCTTTTATTGTAGGTAAACTCTAGAGAAAGAAAATAAGAAGAATACATCTGTGTGATTAGTTATTTGTATTTTCCATATTTTAGAAAATACTTCTCTAGTCCCTCACCATTCTGATGGGATTCTGATATGAATTCCGTCAATCACAGTGCTTACCAAATCAAAACAAACTTAAAATCATAGTTTTTAATTTTTAATCAAGAAATTTTACTTCTTATAAAAAAGTAAATAATTGGGAATTAAGTGGGTATTGCTTCTTTAATTCTAATCAAGAAACAAAATTTCTTGTGAAATGAAGCAAAAATAAATTATTCTAATAGGTCATAACTCATTCTTGTGGTATGGTGCAAATGGCGTTAGGTGGGGAATATTAATTAACTTTAACCATTCCCTAAGGAAATTGTTAGCAAAACCATATTACTACACTATAGTTTAATATCAACATAACTTATAGTCTTATCTCGAAAAAGAAAATAATAAGTAATAATGCTCGCAACAATTTGGCTTCAAATAGAATTACAGATATTAATCCTACTTCAACTTTTGTTTTCTAACTCAAATCAAACCCAACATTGTATGATCCCTCAGTTGTTTTCTAACTCAAATCAAGCCCAACATTGTATGACATCTAGGTCAATAAGTGCAGATTAGAGATAGGCCCTATAAGTCATCCTCTCGAGCTACATCCAAAGGATATTTAAGCTAGCAAAGAAATGTTAGTAAGAAATATACAGTAAGAATTCAAGTCCCTGTTTAGTACACCCAACCATCATGTTGCTTCATTCTTGCTGTCGTCAGCAACTCAACTTGTTGCATCCAAACAATTCCTCAACCTCAAGCTTAGAATTTTGGTGCTAAAAGATCTAAAGAAGGGAAGCCCATACCAACTTACCAGCAGTAACAGGTATTCCAATGCGATAAAATTGTTGGCACTCGGAAAAAAATAGTGCAAATGTAAATTCAATATGAAAAGCGGCCAACTCAATTAACATGAAATAGAAGTAGCTTTTACAAGAAAACTCTATCCTTTACTCCAATTGACTAAATTCGAACTAATTGACGCACTATAAAAATACATTCCCACAACACTCTAAAACAACAAATAGCAGTTCATGCTAACTGAACAGCACTAAGCTCATTATTTTCTACTTCTTAAAATAAGTGATAAAGTAATTCAAAGTGTCTCTTCCAAGCATACCTTAGAAAGAAATTGCAGCTTCAATGTTCTTCCAAGCATCCATAGCATCGCCTTTAACTACCTTCTTCATTCTCGCAACAACATCCTTCGCTTCATTCACTCTCGCCTCCTTCTTCAAACCCTCAACCAATCCTCTCACCACTCCAAAAGGCGGCGACCATTTCCTCTCCACACACTCCTTAAACACCTCCAACCCCTTACCAAACTCCCCATTCTCAACCAAACTCCTAATCAACATAGTATACGTAACAAAATCAGGCGAAGCACTATTCTCATCGTCCTTCTTCACACTCTTCATCCTCTCAAAAACCCTCATCGCCTTCTTTGCATTCCCTCCTTAACAAACCCCTCGATAATCATATTAAACGTGCTCCTATTCGGCCTCACCTTGTTCTTACTCATCACATCCAACAACTCCTCCGCCTCAAAACTCCTCCCCTTCGCACACAACCCCGCAATCCTGCAATTAAAAGTCACCACGTCAGCCTCCAACCCCTTCTCATTCATCTCCTTCAAGATCTCATCGCACACATCTCCATCCCCTTTCTTCAAATACCCGTAAAAATTGCATTATAACTAACAACATCGGGCTTAATCCCCTTCTTCTGCATTTCATCGAGCACCTTGCGTGCGGCATCAACATCCCCCTTTTCAATCAAACCCTGCAATAGAATGTTATGCGCCGTGATCCCGGGCTTCACCTTAATCGTCTCCGGAACCCTCTCGAAGGCCTCGACGAGTCGATCGAGCTTCTTGTTCTTAAGAAAGACGGTGAGTAACGCGCACAGAGTGCGTTCGGTGTGCTTGAGACCAACTTGGGGCACGAATTCAAAGGTTTTGACGGCGTGATCGATCATGCCGGCGTCGGAGTAGAGGGTGAGGATGCGGATGAGGAAGCCCTCGGATCGGGGAGGGTCGGGTCGGACTTCTGGGCCTCGAGGATCCGCTCGATGAGGTCGCGGCGGTTGGAGCGGGCGAGCTTTTGGACTGAGAGCTTGTAGATGGAGCGGTCGCCGTGGAATTTGGGGGCGGAGGCGGAAGATTGGAAGAGGTCGGCGATGCGGTCGGGGTTCGATTCGGAGCGGATTAGGGTTTTGGTGCGGGCGATGGGATCCGATGAGGAGGAGGAGGAGGAAGAAGCAGGGTCTTTTCGACGAGTTTGGCGATGGAGGAGAGCTGGGATTTTGGGGATTTTCTGAGGGCGGCGGCCGCCATTAGAGCAGAGAGCGAGTGGGAGAGAGAGAGAGAATGGGGTTTAGGGGTTTTGGGTGTTTTTAGTGAGAGAGTGAGGGGTTTTGTGTTTTTATTTGGCTAAATAGCACTTAAGTACCTTACAGTTATATGACTTTGCAATTATATGCTCTACGTTTTTATATACCTTATTGTTTTTTAAGTAGCACTTTAGTACCTTTCTTTTAGGGATTTTTTTCCTCATGAAAACCACCTTAAAAATATGGTCATTATGCAAAAATCATCTTCCATTTTCAATTTATACATAAACCACCTTTAAAATAGGTTTTTGTTGCAATCAACGCCTCCAGTCAAATTTTCACTAAAAAATAAATAAAGCCTTAAAAAATGCATGTTTAAGGTACATGACTTGTTTCCTAACTAGACTTGAACATTAACAACTTGAATCGCGTGTTTTGAATGTCTGTTTTAAGGGTAATTTTCAGTTTGAAGTGAAAAATTTGATAGGGAGGTGGTTGATTGGAACAAAAAACCTCTTTAAAAGTAGTATATATATGAATTGATAATGAAAGGTGATTTCAAGATAATTGCATTATTTTTAAGGTGGTTTGTAGGAAAAGAAACCATTTCTTTGAGTTAAATGATGAATTTTTTTTCTGTATTTTTGAAATATTCTCCTATAAATTTCCATATAGCTTGTACATGATAAACGTTGATCAATTATCTTCCTAAAATTGGTTGAATCGGAGTGTAAAATAGTTTTGAGGCGAACTCTATGTGTGAGTAAGTATGGTCGAATGAGTTTTTAGTTGAAAATACCAACATTAGGAATATAATTGACCATTTTTTAATCACATATGGAAGACTTTTAAGGAAAATTTTAATGTTGAATGATATTTCGATGTTTAATTAACAAGACATAATAATGTGCTACTTTTAAAAATAATAGGATATTTAAATGCCAAGAAAAAGATAAGGTATACAAGTGCATTGTCGTGAAAACTATAAGGTGTATAAGTGTTATACAGCCTTCTTATTTGGGAGCTGGACTTTCTGTTTTTGAGTGAGAAGCAAAGGGAAGCGAGTTTCAGACATTTATCATCGATGTTCTCATAGAAACCACCTTTAAACTAGAGTCGTTCTGCAGAAACCATATTTATCAATTTATATGTAAACTACCTTTAAACAGTTTTGTTGCAATCAACCAATTCAATTGGACTCACTTTTAAGTCAAGTTTTTTCGGTTTTGCATAATTAGTTGTTAAATACTAAGTATATTAGAGAGATGATCCTTGATTGAGGTTAGGTGAGGTCAGTTACCAAAAAACATATCTAAAAGTGGGCTCATGCGGTTGATTGCAACAAAAAAAACCCTTTAGAAATATGGTTTATGTATACATTAAAAATTAAAGATGGTTTCTTTAGAATGACCATATTTTAAAAGTGATTTCTAGGGGTAAAAATCCCCTTAAACCTATGGAAGTGATAGAGCAATTTTCACTTTTAGGATTTTCACTGTGAAAAGTAGTTTTTCCCCCAGAGAGGGAGAGAGGGTATAAAGGTGCAGAAGGTAATGTTACATCCAGAACGATTTGTGATATTAATTAAGAAATGTAAATGAATTTACTACTTGTAGGTAGGGGACTACAACAAATATTGTAAACCAGTTTGGTGAGAGAACGATGTAGACTCCAAAAAAAAAAAAAAAACAAAGCTCATTAAACAATTCCTTCCTGTTCGAAATAGGAAAACAATCTACACCCACATTTCCCTATGAGGTAAAATCATGTAGCATTTACACCCATTGTTTTTCAACCAAGAAAAAAATGTGCACGGAAATTCACTTTCCACAAATTCATATTTGCAACATTTGGTTCAGAACTTATTTACCAATTACATTCTAGATAAAATCCATGAGAACTCCGGCACCTTAAAAAAACATATATATGCGTTTTAAGGCAAAACATTCAATGTCAGATGGTACAAGGTTCCAATAAATCACAAAGGAGAAGATTTCAAAGACAGTGTCAATCACATATTAGATCTATCAGCAACAGTTTGCAGTCGTTACAAATTGCCATATCACACCACCAAGATCTTCCATGGATACAAACCAATTCAACATTGACCCGGAGATGACACATCAAAATATATCTCGCCGACATCTCTTTGACTAAGGAGTCTATCACTTGAAATTATTTACCACCAACAAAAGCCAGAAATGAAGTCTGTTGACATCAAAAAGTTTTTACCCTTTGCTTGGACAAAATGCTGTTGTTCTTGCGGCATTTGGCTTGAAGTAAATAGCTATTGCTGCCACCTACAGAGAATAGATATCACAATGTTAGGCAATGATTTGATAGTTTAAAATGATCAAAGGTTAAGGCAAAGAGCTCTTACACATCGTTCTTTTCGTTTGGCAGGAACCCATTTATCTGGAAGCTCACCTTCTGTTAGCACTGGCGAATTCTATGTCCATTGAGGACATTCCCGCAGCATTGTGCTGGTGATTCAACTGCTTGAAGCCAAGTTTGATCGTCATTTGTGTTGCTTCAAGCCTAAATGACCTCACTATTTCTCTGTGATTAAATTAGAAACTAGCAGATTATTGTGGAGACCAAAAATTTCAGTTGAAGCTAAGTTTAAAACACAAGGGGTGTTTGCATGTATACCCCTGAAATCATAAGTATATAGCACATTCCTCCCCACCCCACCCCACAATATATATATATATATATATATATATATATATATATATATATATATATATATATATATATATATATATATATATATATATATATATATATATATATATATATATATACACATATCTGCCCCTCAAAACTTCCACATTGAATAAAAATAACCATCATTTACTACTGTTAGAGAATATACTCAGTACATTCCTTTTTTTTACTCTTAATTCAATATCTAGAATTATATAATGCCTAAAATATCCTTTAATTGGTTGGTTAATTAAGTCTGTAGTTTTGCCCTAAACCCGTCCTCAGCTCCAACCAAATCATTCTCTTGCTATCTGAGCTCTACCAAACGGTGACCGCAGCCTTGTGAAAACTCCACCTGCAAATCACATCCAAAACAGCCAATCCCACAATCACACACACCTAGGTTACTGGACTTTATTTATTTTTTATTTCTGCATTGTAATGGATCCACAGTGTACTTCCGACGCGTCAGATTAGTATGTGCCGGCTATCTTCTGCCAAAGTGAAGATAGGGATCATATGTCGAGAGGATTATTTAGAAATCCAATGAATGTTGTTTAAGAAGAGAAAAATTGCCAAGCCTTAGGGTGAGGTTTTTAGAAAAAATGGAACCGACCCCGCGACGGTTATGTTTTATTGAAAATCTCACTTTGAGACTAGACCATTTTTTCTCTTCTTTTTCTTTCTTGCGGAGAGAAAGTAATGATCTGCTTTAGTACGACCCAATGGGGCTCTTAGAATGTCCCAACATCTTATTGATGTCATACAATCTTCTTGCTATTACCGTGCGTCATTACTTTGCAGCGCATCAAGTGTTATGTAGTCTTTTCTGCTTCTTGTATGTGTCCCGTCAGTTTCTTTACTCAAGAAGTGGATATTTAATGATCTACACGTGTCATGCTATAGGTATTTGGCATGCACCTTTTAAGTTCCAATGGTCTTGTCCATAGTTAAATTCTTTCAACATTGTTTATGTTTACTTTCCAACTTTTGGTGGGTCCACAATGTACTTCCGACTCATTAGATCAGCATGTAGTGGCTATCCATTGCCAAAGTGAAGGTCGGGTTAATGTTGAGGGGATCATTCAGAAACTCATCAAAGGTGGTTCAAGAAGAGAAAAATTGTCAAGCCCCGGGGTAAGATTTTCAGAAAAACAGAACTGACACCTGCGACGGTTCTATTTCTCTGAAAACCTCACCTCAAGACTTGGTTGTTTTTTCTTCTTCCTTTTTTTCCTGCGGATAGAAAATAACATCTTTATGTCATGCAATCTTCTTGCTATTGACGTGTCATTACTTTGTAAAACATAGTGTCGCGTAGTCTTTTTTGCTTCTACTACGTGGCTCAACAGTTTCCTAGTGCGTGTAGGGCATCTCTAAGGGGCTACACATGTCCTCATGCTGTAGCTTTTTGACCTGCACCTTTTAAGTTCCAGTTGACTTGTCTAGAATTAAATTCTTTTGACTTTGTTTATTTTTGCTTTCCGGCTTGTGATGGATTCACAATGTACGCGTTAGATCAGTATGTGTTGGGTATCCTCTGCCAAAATGAAGATAGAGATCATGTCAAGAGGATCATTTAGAAATCTAACAAAGGTGGTTTAAGAAGAAAAATTGCTAAGCCTCAATTTGAGGTTTTCCAAGAACCACCCCCCACCCCCCCCAAAAAAATAATGGTTCTGTTTATTTGAAAACCTCACTTCAAGACTTAGCTGATTTTCTCTTCTTTTTCTTTCCCGCTGAGAGAAAGTAACAGCCTGCTTTAAAACAACCAGCATCTTCTTGACGTCATGCAATCCTGTTATTTATGTTGTGTGTAACAACTTTGCAGCACATCAAGCGTCACGCTACTTTGTGCTCAATAGTTTCCTTGTGCAGGAAATGGATTTTAATGTTCTACATGTGTGCTCTTGCTGTTTATTTTAAGTTCCAATGGTCTTGTACAGAGTTAAATTCTTTCGACTTTGTTTATTTTTGCATTTTGATTTTCGATGAAACCAGAATGTAATTCTGACGCCTGAGATCAGCATGTGCTGGTTATCCTCTGCCAAAGAGAAGATAGGGATCATGTCAAGAGGATCATTCATAAATCTAATGAGGTGGTTCAAGAAAAGAAAAATTGCTAAGCCTCGAGATGAGGTTTTCCAAGAAACTAAACTGACGTCACAACGTTTCTGTTTCTTAGAAAACCTCACCTAAAGACTTGGCCCATTTTTTTCTTCTTTTTCTTTCACGCGGAGAGAAAGTAACAACCAACTTTAGAACGACTCGGTAGAGTTCTTAGACTGTTCCAAAGATCTTCTTGATGAGTTGATGTCATGCAATCTTCTTGCTATTGGCGTGTCATTACTTTGCGGCGCATTGTGCACCACATAGTTTTTCATGCTTCTTCTACATGTCATCCGTTTTCTTTCCCAGAAAGAGGATCTTTAATGATCTACACGTGTCCTGCTACAGCTTATGGTGTGCACCTGTTAAGATCGAATGGTCTTGTCCAGAGTTAAAATCTTTCACCTTTATTTATTTTTGATTTCCGACTTGCGATGGATCCACAATGTACTTCGATGCACTAGCTTAGTATGTGTTGGCTATCCTCTCGCCAAAGTGAAGGTAGGGATCATGTCGAGAGGAATACTTAGAAATCCAACGAAGGTGGTTTAAGAAGAGAATTGCCAAGTCTCAAGGTGAGGTTTTAGAAAAGACCCCGCTGACGGTTATGTTTTATATAAACCTCACTTTGAGACTTGGCCATTTTTCTTCTTTTCCTTTCTTGAGGATAGAAAGCAACACCGCTTACGACCGTTAGGACTCTTAAAATGTCCCGACATCTTCTTCATGTCATACAATCTTCCCGCTACCACCATGTGTTATTACTTTGCAATGCATCGAAGGCCACACAATATTTTCTCGCTTCTTATATGTGTCTCACGCTTTTACGCAAGAAGTGGATGTTTAATGATCTATACAAGTCCCGGCCAGGTCTTCTGTGTGTACCTTCTAAGTTCTAATGGTCTTGTCCGAGTTAAAATCTTTCACCTTTATTTATTTTTGATTTCCGACTTGCGATGGATCCACAATGTACTTCCGACTCATTAGATCGGCATGTAGTGGCTATCCATTGCCAAAGTGAAGGTAGGGATAATGTTGAGGGGTTCATTTAGAAATCCAACGAAGGTGGTTTAAGAAGAAAAATTGCTAAGCCTCGAGATGAGGTTTTCCAAGAAACTAAACCGACTCTGCGACAACTTTGTTTCTCTAAAACCTCACCTTGAGACTTGGTTGTTTTTCTTCTTCCTTTTCTGCGGATAGAAAATAACTTCTTGATGTCATGCAATCTTCTTGCTATTGACGTGTCATTACTTTGCGGCGCATTGTGCACCACATAGTTTTTCATGCTTCTTCTACATGTCATCCGTTTTCTTTCCCGAAGAGGATCTTTAATGATCTACGTGTCATGCTATAGGTATTTGGCATGCACCTTTTAAGTTCCATTGACTTGTCTAGAATTAAATTCTTTTGACTTTGCTTATTTTTGTTTTCCGACTTGCGATGGATCCACAAAATACATGTTAGATCGAGTATATCGGTAGTCCTTTACCAAAGTGAAGATAGAGATCATGTCAAGAGGATCATTCAGAATTCCAACAAAGGTGGTTCAAGAATAGAAAAATTGCTAAGCCTCAATTCAATGTTTTCCAAGAAACTTAACCGACCCCACGTAGGTTCTGTTTCTTTGAAAACCTTTCTTTGAAGACCTCACTTTGAGACTTGGTTGATTTTCTCTTCTTTTCTTTCCCACAAAGAGAAAGTAACAGCCCGCTTTAGGACGACCCGGTGGGTCTCTTAGATTGTTCCAGCATCTTCTTGATGAGTTGATGTCATGCAATCTTCTTACTTATGTTGTGTGTCATGACTTTACAACACATCGAGCGTCACGCGACTGTTCTGCTTCTACTTTATGTTTCAACAGTTTCCTTGCGCACGAAATAAATCTTTAACGATCTACATGTGTGCTCTTGTTGTAGATCTTTAGCGCACACCTTTTAAGTTCCGATGGTCTTGTCCAAAGTTAAATTTATTCGAGTTTGTTTATTTTTGTTTTCTGGGTTCTGCTAGATCCACAATGTATTTCCAACGCGTTAGATCAATATGTCCCGACAATCCTCTACGAAAGTGAAGGTAAGGATCATGTCGAGAGGATCATTCAAGAATCTAACGAATGCGGTTCAAGAACAAAAAAATTGCTAAGCTTCGAGGTGAGGTTTTCCAAGAAATTGAACTGACCTGACAATGATTCTATTTTCTTAGAAAACCTAAGCTTGAGACTTGGCCGTTTTTCTCTTCTTTTCTTTCCCACAAAGAGAAAGTAATACCGCTTTAAAACAACCAGCATCTTCTTGACGTCATGCAATCCTGTTATTTATGTTGTGTGTAACAACTTTGCAGCACATCAAGCGTCACGCTACTTTGTGCTCAATAGTTTCCTTGTGCAGGAAATGGATTTTAATGTTCTACATGTGTGCTCTTCTTTGTTTATTTTAAGTTCCAATGGTCTTGTACAGAGTTAAAATCTTTCACCTTTATTTATTTTTGATTTCCGACTTGCGATGGATCCACAATGTACTTCGATGCACTAGCTTAGTATGTGTTGGCTATCCTCTGCCAAAGAGAAGATAGGGATCATGTCAAGAGGATCATTCATAAATCTAATGAGGTGGTTCAAGAAAAGAAAAATTGCTAAGCCTCGAGATGAGGTTTTCCAAGAAACTAAAGCGGCGTCTAGCGTTTCGTTTCTTAGAAAACCTCACCTAAAGACTTGGCCCATTTTTTTCTTCTTTTTCTTTCACGCGGAGAGAAAGTAACAACCAACTTTAGAACGACTCGGTAGAGTTCTTAGACTGTTCCAACATCTCCTGATGCCATGCAATCATCTTGCTATTACTGTGTGTCATTACTTTGCAGCGCATTGTGCACCACATAGTTTTTCATGCTTCTTCTACATGTCATCCGTTTTCTTTCCCAGAAAGAGGATCTTTAATGATCTACACGTGTCCTGCTACAGCTTATGGTGTGCACTGTTAAGATCGAATGGTCTTGTCCAGAGTTAAAATCTTTCACCTTTATTTATTTTTGATTTCCGACTTGCGATGGATCCACAATGTACTTCTGATGCACTAGCTTAGTATGTGTTGGCTATCCTCTCTGCCAAAGTGAAGGTAGGGATCATGTCGAGAGGAATACTTAGAAATCCAACGAAGGTGGTTTAAGAAGAGAGAAATTGCCAAGTCTCAAGGTGAGGTTTTTAGAAAAGACCCCCGCGACGGTTATGTTTTATATAAAACCTCACTTTGAGACTTGGCCATTTTTTCTCTTCTTTTCCTTTCTTGAGGATAGAAAGCAACAATCTGCTTTACGACCCGTTAGGACTCTTAAAATGTCCCGACATCTTCTTCATGTCATACAATCTTCCTGCTACCACCATGTGTTATTACTTTGCAATGCATCGAGCGTCACACAATATTTTCTGCTTCTTATATGTGTCTCGTCAGTTTCTTTCGCAAGAAGTGGATGTTTAATGATCTATACAAGTCCTGCTGCAGGTCTTTGGCGTGTACCTTCTAAGTTCTAATGGTCTTGTCCATAGTTAAATTCTTTCAACTTTGTTTATTTTTACTTTCTAACTTCTGATGGATCCACAATGTACTTCCAACAGATTAGATCAACATAAGCTGGCTATCCTCTGGCAAAGTGAAGGTAGGGATAATGTTGAGGGGTTCATTTAGAAATCCAACGAAGGTGGTTTAAGAAGAGAAAAATTGCCAAGCCTCGGGGTAACATTTTCAGAAAAACTAAACCGACTCTGCGACAACTTTGTTTCTCTAAAAACCTCACCTTGAGACTTGTTTTTTTTCCTTCTTTTTTTCTGCAGATAGAAAATAACTTCTTGATGTCATGCAATCTTCTTGCTATTGACGTGTCATTACTTAGCACATAGTGTCACAGTCTTTTTTGCGTATGAAGGGGATCTTTAATGAGCTACACGTGATCTCTTGCTGCAGCACCTTTAAAGTTCCAGTTGTCTTGTCCAGAATTAATTTCTTTTGACTTTGCTTATTTTTGTTTTCCAGCTTGCGATGGATCCACAAAATACATGTTAGATCAGCAAGTACTGGTAGTCCTTTACCAAAGTGAAGATAGAGGTCATGTCAAGAGGATCATTCAGAATTCCAACAAAGGTGGTTCAAGAATAGAAAAATTGCTAAGCCTCAATTCAATGTTTTCCAAGAAACTTAACCGGCAGCGTAGGTTACGTTTCTTTGAAAACCTTTCTTTGAAGACGTCACTTTGAGACTTGGTTGATTTTCTCTTCTTTTCTTTCCCACAAAGAGAAAGTAACAGCCCGCTTTAGGACGACCCGGTGGGTCTCTTAGATTGTTCTAGCATCTTCTTGATGAGTTGATGTCATGCAATCTTCTTACTTATGTTGTGTGTCATGACTTTACAACACATCGGCGTCCAGCGATGCGTTTCGCTTCTACTTTATGTTTCAACAGTTTCCTTGCGCACGAAATAAATATTTAACGATCTACATGTGTGCTCTTGTTGTAGATCTTTAGCGCACACCTTTTAAGTTCCGATGGTCTTGTCCAAAGTTAAATTTATTCGAGTTTGTTTATTTTTGTTTTCTGGGTTCTGCTAGATCCACAATGTATTTCCAACGCGTTAGATCAATATGTCCCGACAATCCTCTACGAAAGTGAAGGTAAGGATCATGTCGAGAGGATCATTCAAGAATCTAACGAATGCGGTTCAAGAACAAAAAAATTGCTAAGCTTCGAGGTGAGGTTTTCCAAGAAATTGAACTGACCTGACAATGATTCTATTTTCTTAGAAAACCTAAGCTTGAGACTTGGCCGTTTTTCTCTTCTTTTTCTTTCCCACGGAGAGAAAGTAACAAGACACTTTAGGACAACCATGTCGGTCTCTTAGATTCAAGGTTTTAAATATCGGTTATCGGGGATTTATCGAACGGTCAAAATCCATATCGGATAGCGGATATCGGGGATAAGTAGTATTTATCAGAGTGACATTACCGGATGGTGATATACATAATACAATATTAACACTACCGGGGATAAGTAGTATTGATGTCACACAGTCTTCTTGCTACTACTGCGTGTCACTGCTTTGCAACGCATCGAGCGCCACACAATCGTTTCAGCTTCTCGTATGTGGAGAACATAACAATTTTCATTTGAAACTAAGTTTACAACACATAATTAATATGAGGACCATTAGTTGTGGGGATTGAAGTTAAGTATTAAACCATTCGGATTCATATACCCAAAAACTTAACCCGAAGCATAGTTTTGTAATGCTTAAGTTAGAAGTTAAAACCCTGATATTCATATCTGCATCTAAATTTTTAGCTATACTTGCATTTTCTCTGTATTAGATCCAAAAGTTATGTAAGTATCTGTATCCGTATACGACAATTTAGTATTAATGGTTGCATCTGTAACAGATACGGATGGATGCAGATTGGTTTGGATAAGTCTGAACTCATTTGCACCCTTACATATGAGTTTACGGGCGATTATGTCATCGCATATAAGAAAATATGATTTGGTGACCACACTATTCATATCACAACATCTCTTTTAGGAATGCATACATCTGCCTTATGTATTTCAAGTCTGTTAAGTACTCCTTCTCCTTTTGATTTTTATTTTCAAATGAATAGAAACCTATTGAGACTTTGATCCTTAAAAAAAACAAGGTGAAAATTCGTCTTCTGCCACATGATTGGAAAGTAGGATAAGGGACAAGACCTTACTCCCTGTGTCGTTGTGAAACAGCTGTAGGGAATGGATATCATATGGAAACATTAATGTCAACACGTCGTAAATGAAATTCCACCAAGTAATACATCTTTATTTTATGTAGAGATTTTGCTTCATAACTTAGAAATTGCCATGCTATGGATATTTCATTGCTTCATTATCTCAAGAAAGAGGTACCTTAGGTAGGTACAGGACTTGAGTTCCATGGAACTTGTCGTTTGCCTTTCCAGAAGGAGAACCAACAAGAAATGTTTAATTAATAACTGTACTATAGAACAGCACTCAACAGCATTTTACCAAATAACTCAATTAACCATTCTGCTACACAGTTGGGACTTGGGAGCAAGAGTGTATATTGTGGGAATGTGGCTCCAGTTGCTCAGCACTTTCAGCATGGAGAGGTCGGGACTGGGCTGATTGTCCCATAATGCTTAAATGATCTTTGGTGCAAGTTTGACATGCTTATTTTTTGGTCTTTTTTGTTATCACTTTGTAATATAACTACTAGAAGGTGCCAGTTGTTTGGAGGATGTTACATTTTGCTATTGTACATATATGAACAATAAGTCTATAACAAGACTACACTCTAGGATTGGGGATGTACTCTTTAACTTGTATCCAGTCCTTTTTTGGGTAATGGTAGCAGCTGGGGCCTCATCTTTTGAGGTCCCATCATTTGTCAGGAAAAAAAAGATCAATGATGTCAATAAATTAATACCAAAACATAAAACAAATAGAAGTCTTCCTCAAACTAATTGCGTCATTCCAGAAGCATAAGTATTGGATTTACAAGACCATGAACCTATATCCAATAGGAAATATTCTAGTCTTTGAAATGCATGAAACAGCAAATTGTCTCTTTTTTAACTTAGAACCACACAACCTTTTTTCAGTCTTTAAGAAAAAGGAATAAAATTATCTAGTTACTAATGAGTAATGGCAAAACGAAATGTACAAACAGGATACAGATAAATTGATAATGAATAATGATTTGGAAGATCATAGAATATTTAAGATGACAAATGTGAACTTTCCCCAACTAGAATTAGGAACAAGAGCAGTCAGTGCACTTTTAAAACTAATTTACAGGTTTAGTGAAGTTTAATTTGATATAAAAGCTTGAAAAGATTCTCACGTAAAGCTCAGATAACTTGCCTTTATGACAAAAAAAGAGATTCCAAATATTCATCCACATAAGCAAGGCATGGCCAATGATCTGTTCTGATTCGAACCAATGTTGTAACTTCCCCTACTTCCATCTGGAAAAGGAGATGGAATCTTGGTGGCAGGAAAATCAAAACAAGAATAATGCCCATGTTCCTTTTCCCAATAGGCCGAACACTTCTGGTAGGTACATCTCGATCATACTGGAGCTGGAGAGGCGTGTCTTCTGAATATGGTACTAGAGTATCGGTTTCTGAATATGGTACCAAAGCATCAGCTCTAGGTCGAGAAAAACTATCAGAATCATCTCCCCATAAAATATTTCTGATAATACCATTACTCTTTACCATATCCATGAGTGGCTCACCAATAATACTGACAACAAAGGGAGCTAGATATCTTTCAATAGAATTGATCAAAGAGTCAGGAGTTATTTCAAGAAGCTTCACAGATCTCGTGCCACTAATTGCGGCAACCCCTTTCCCTCCACTCAGTGAAAACGTTTCACGTCCTGTATTTGCAGAATTTCCACAAGCTTCCCATAAAGCATGAAATAGATCCAAATAGTACTCAGGAATCTCGTCTGTCACATCAGGAGGTAAGCTAGCCCTGAGAAACATATCCTCAATACCTACAGAGACACTTTCAAGTGAACCAGAGACAATCTGCCCATTCTCGACATTTGCCTTGATTGAAACATCAACCAGGCCAGGCATTGGTTCTCGAGGTTCCAGCTCAATGGTCACCAATGCTTGGAAACTTGAGTTTTCCTCCAAATCATTTCCAACTGGCACTATCTCAGATCCAATTTTTGGAGGCTCACCGAGAAGAAAAGGGACTCGAGCGGGTGGAATTGACCCATATTTCGCTGAGGATGAAAAAGTGAGTGTAATTGCATATAAGGCAGGTAAACCATCTACCGCATCCGAGCCCAAGGCAGACGAATCAATTTCCCATATACGACTAAATGGTTCAGATTCGAACGAAAGTATGCAAGGAATACTTATTTTTATGGGAGACATGTGTCGATAATCTGGAATACATGCAAAATGCCTCCTTAGGACTTCTACTATTTCTGCAACCTTTGAATCCATCACCCTCAGTGGCTCTGGTGGCAGGCTGATCCTCTCTATACTTACTTCACTATCTCTTTCAGGTTCTGTTGGTTTGTCAGTGTCTTCTCCTGATTGTGTAGGAGGAACAGTGACATTTCCTATGCCATCGAAAACACTGACTTCGTTGTTTCCAGTGTCCAAATTAGGTAATGCTAATGACCATGTTTGTTTGACAACTAATGGAATGACTCTCTCGAGATGAATATATGAAGGCAGACCTGAAGACTTCTTGAGGTCTTGTGAAGGTCTAGGAGAAGGAACCTGAAAGAATGAACCCGGGTGGGGTGCAGCCATTCCTGGAGTCTGACCACCGAGATCGAGAATGTGCCTGAGCTTCTTCCCCGGAATACAAAGAAGCATCCTCAAGTAAATCCTGAATCATTTATAGTAGATGTAAGATACTTCACTGCAAATTATATTCCTTCATTACTACAACAATGTCTTACATTGAAATAGATAATCGATTCGGAGCAGTGTGATACCTTCATTTAAAACCAATCTGAGTCTTTTTTGACTTTTAATCTTTTTCCTTATCTCTTTCTTCCTCTTTCTTCATATATATTCTGTATCTATTTTTTAGTTACTAATTTTTTGAACATCTTGTCTTTCTGACTCAAGAAGATACAAAACAATTCATAGATATTTTAAAATTACCCTTAAATCATTGTATCATATTGCAGTGTATCAAACTCTAGAATTATAATATGAGCCCAGCTATATAATACCAGAGGGGTATAGCAAATTACATAAAGTTATTATTTGCATATAATTCAATATTTAGATTGAACGTGTGAGCTATTTCTAATCCAAGCAGCAGCAACAACAACAACAACAACAAAAAGGAAAAAGTCGAAACAAGAGGAAGAGAGCAAAAACAAAAAGGCAATTACCTAGCATTGTCTCGAACCTCCAAGTCAGGAAAGTACTGGCAAGTGAAAGCAAGGAGGCGAGAGAGACCAACAAACACTCTGGAACTATGGTGATGCTTCAACATCAATCTACAAATGCCTAAAACTTTGCTTCCTTGAGACCACGATTGCAACCCAGTATCCGGGCCATGCTTCTCTACGAGAAAGATGATATGCTTAGCGAGCAACTCCAGTAGACCACGAGGAGGCACCGCATCACTTGAACCAATTCTCTCAAAGATCGGGAAATATGAAGTCAGACTATAATTTGTTTCGAGTTTTGGGAGCAAATGTTCATCAAATGTCTGAAGCAATCTCTCTCCCACCTCCCTATGGGCCTTGCATTGCAACAACCTATCGACAAAAGTGGCTATCACTGGAACCAATCCTCGATGTTCCCGTGCCAGCTTCACCAACATGACCTGCAAAGACAATGCTAAACATCCTAACTAAAATTTTACCATTCATGTAAAATAAAGCTTTTCCTAGTAACAATGTAATGATATAGTACCTTTAAAGTGCAAAAAATAGTAGATCCTACGAGATTACCAAACCTATTGAAGGTCAAACTAAGATTACGATGTGGTGCCACTCCAATCAAGAACTTGTGAAGGGTCCTAAGGGCCACAGCCGTCTCAGTACTCGATGGAGGTAACCACTTAAAACCAGAAACACAAACCAATCCATCCTCAAACAACTTCACCACCGAAACGTTCTCTTTATCTCCATCCTCCTCAATCTTCGCAGCAACACGAGCCATTGCATCTAATTTAGAAGCCTTCAATGCTAAAGGATCAAAAACACTAGGATAAAAGCTAGGCACCATTTTAACAAGAGACTCCTTCCCACTAACAATCCTCGGCGAACCCATAAGCCAATGAATTGCCAAAATCCTAAACACGAGGGGATGATGCGCATCCTTGGGTATCAAAGCCAGCCTCTTCGCAATCCCCAATTCATCATCAGGAAACCTCGAATGCAACACAAGAACAGCATGGCACAGCAAAGGATCATACGAACAAATCATCCCCGAGAACTGCACCTTCAACAGAGAAGCCACTGCCGGAATATAGCTCTCCAAAGCTCCAGCAATCTCAACCAGCATCGAAACCAGCTCCATTGTCCCCTGAGGAGTCAACCCTTGTGGCCGCTCAAGCAAAAACGCCATAACCCGTCGAATCTCCCTCAAATTCTGATCCGTCGGCATCAAATCCCTCTCCCCTCCTCCCTCCTCAAACAAGCACTGAGGCACATTAAAGGGCAATAGAGTCATTTTACTCGACAGAACCGAGCTCATGGACGATAGCAATCCGTACTTAACCACATTCTTGACAACTGCAGCAAGCAAAAGGATGTAACTCTGAGAAGCATGCGTCCGCTCGCTCTGAGCGAGGGACCAGAGATGACCAGTGACGGAGGAGAGAAGGCAAGGAAAGGCGAGCTCGAGCTCGCGAAGGCACTCGCAGGCCACGGACCGGGTCCCTCGGTCCGGGCCGTGATTCGGCCTGTTCGCGACCGCGAGCAGTATCTCAACCAAGGGTTCAATCCCCGTGACTTCATCATCGAGGGTTGTGATGAAGATAGAGGTGGCTGAGATCAAGAACTGATCTTTGAGCGAGGGAGGGTGGTCGGAGGCAAGAAAGGAGCGGAGGGAGTCGACGGCGGCGGCGGCGGCGGCGTCGGAGGAGGTAGCGGCGGCGTCTTCGAGGAGGAGGAGGAGATTGAATCGGAGGGAGAAGGGGAGGTCTCTGCGGGCGAGGGATTGGAGAGCGAGGTCGAGGATTGGGAGCGAGTTGTGGCGGGAACGGCGAGAGGGGATTTGGGATTGGAAATCGTCGATTAGGGTTTCCCATTCTTGAGGGGAGAGATTGGGGAGGGGTTGGGGTTTGGTTGAGGATTGCCTCTCCATTGAGGAATTCTTGAAGGAGCACTGTTGATTGAAGTGCTAGTTGATTGATTTTCGATTCCTAGTTGAGGAACGAGATCGATGTCTTGGATTAAACAAACAGAATCATGCTGAAAACTAAAAAGGCGTGATTTTTTGGGTTTTGTATGAGGAGGTAATAGATTTAGAATTTGGAGATTTTGGGGGTGATGGTCAAAAGAAATTGAGTATTGGTTTTAGCTGATAGATTTCGAGGGTGTTTGGAGAGAACATTTTTTTGGTGAGTAGGCTTTAAAATTTGGAAACTTAAATATCTATCTGTTTGATGCAATCTAAAGATAAGTTAACATAAGTTCATTTTAAAAGGCAGTACAGAACTTTTGAAAAACATCTTATAAAAATTGCTTCATTGAGTTTATTGAACAAATTCTTATTTTACCCAAATAAATTTTAAGCAAATTTTATTATAAAAGTCAAAGCCATCAAAAGCTAACATAGCTTAAAAGCTTGAAAAAACAAGCCTCCCCAAACACCCTCTTCGTTTCCTACCTGAGGAACAAAGCTTATTTGACATTGAAATTGAGTTGAAGCTCGAAGTAAGGACAAAATTTTAAAATCGACCATTTTAATATTTATTTACAATTTTCGATCCAGTTCTAACTTAATTAGTAGTTTCGATCTAGTTTCATGAAACTAGGTAGAAATTGCTAAATAAAACTTCACGGGATTGTCAATCGTCAAGTTTATTCACCAATTCGATCTAGTTTCATGAAACTAGGTGAAAATGCTAATTAAGTTAGATTTGGTTGAAAATTGTAAATAAATATTTAAAAGATCTATTTTCAAAATTTAGCCTCGAAGTAGTACATTGCACATATATACCCTCGGTTGTAAAACCCTGTTCATTATCTAAGTTGTAATTTAATATCATTTATAGGAGAATTTCCCACAATAATTGTTATGCAACACTTATATGCTATTGTTATGCAACACTTATATCTATTTTCAGAACATTTGAATCTTATTTTTTGTTAGATACATTGTTAAACCTAACAAAATCCTTTCTTAAAACGTAAAAAGTTTAATATGCTTAACAATAGATTCAACAAAAAAAAAAGATTGAAATGTTCTGAAAATAGTATATGAGTATCGCATGATAGTTTTCGGGAGGAAACTCACATTGCATAACCGAAGATATGAATGTGAAACATTTGAAAACTTTAGGGTATTTAAGTAAAGGATTTTGCACATATCCAACTGTTGATGTATATAATCACAGTCACTAATCTCGGTGTGAGCTTAGCTTGAGGTTGAAGATGACGGGGATCCGCTCTATCCCCCGAATACCTAGCTCTGAGTTTGTAGGCGTTGAAAAATACTTACAAGATCCCCGAAACCAACTCGTGACGGGGAGTCGGCGAATGACAACCCATCGAATGATACGGACGCCGAATCGTTAAGAGGCGAACCTCGCCTTCTGATGAACCTCGCCTTAGTTCATTTTGGCGAACCTCGTCATTTGGCGAGCCTCATGTTCATTGGCAAAGCCTCGGTTCATTTCGGCGAACCTGCGCCGTTTGTTAACCTCCGGTTCGCGGGCCTGCGCCTTTGGCGGACCTCGCCATTTGGCGAGCCTCGTGTTCACTTGGCGAAGCCTCAGTTCATTTCGGCGAACCTCGCGGTTTGGCGAACCTCGCGGTTTGGCGAACCTCGCGGTTTGGCGAACCTCGCCATTGGCGAGCCTCATGTTCATTGGCAAAGCCTCGGTTCATTCGGCCGAACGGTTTTGGCGAACCTCGCGGTTTGGCGAACCTCGCGGTTTGGCGAACCTCGTCATTTGGCGAGCCTCATGTTCACTTGGCAAAGCCCCAGTTCATTTTGGCGAACCTCGCCTTTCGGCGAACCTCGCCATTTGGCGAGCCTCATATTCACTTGGCAAAGCTCGCCTTCGGCGAACCTCGCCATTGGCGAGCCTCATATTCACTTGGCAAAGCCTCGGTTCATTTCGGTGAACCTGCGCCTTCGGCGAACCTTGCACTTTGGCGAACCTCGGTTCATTTTGGCGAACCTCGTGTTCATTCGGTCGAACCTTGTGTTCACTTGGCGAACCTCGCCAACTTAGCCGAGGCACCTCGGCCTGGTTAGCGAGGCACCTCGGCCACTTTGTCGAGGCACCTCGGCCTGGTTAGCGAGGCACCTCGGCCACTTTGGCCGAGGCACTCTACCACTTTGGCCGAGGCACCGACGATTAAGACAAGACCCCCGACTTGTGGCAAATAGGGAGGGGTCCGCTGACGGGGCCTGGGCCATGATCGAGGTTGGCGGGGGCTTCGAGGACGGATTTTGGCTAGAATTTCTCGGAGGTTTCCAAATGATTTTGGAGAGCTTGGGCTTGGACTTTGGGAGAGCTTGGACTTGGGCGGATCTTGCACGCCGAGCACCGGCGAAGCACGAACCGGCCAACGCCGATCTACAAGCTTAAGGTAATCAATTCGGTCGAACTACAGATACCCTCTAGATTAAGCTTCGCCTTAATCTCGTGGATAGCTGTGATTTCTCCTAGTAGATCTCACCCGCCCGCGATCCTCTCCTTCGTGAGTCGCGATCCCCAGGCGATCCTCTCCTTCGTGAGTGTGATCCTCAGCGCTTCGCTTCCTTCGTGAAACGAGCCCCTTCACGCTCAGAGTTCCGTAACCCTGCTCTACCTGATCGAATTGCGCGGTGGTCCACGGACACAAAAGTCCCCAAGACAGCAAAGAACTCCACGCAAGCGGGACCTCGATATAAAGAGATCCTCGTGTTTGTTCATAAAGGAAAAAGTTGTAATCTTTTTTGATTTTCATTGTAAGCCTTAAAATAAAAGGCGATATTTTTCTTTGAATTTGTTTCAGCATCAAGTTTGTAACAGCTCAAATCAATGACAATCAAAATGACTTTCCCCCAACAAGCCGGGCGACCACAGAGCCACCGCCTCGATCGGAGGTCGCCGTACGCAACCGCGATCCTATCCCGGTGGAGGAAGAGGTCGAAGTTCGAAGTTCGACCGCCAGGCACGAGGAGTATCTTTCTCGCCCTCCGATCCAGCCTCTCCCCGCCCAAGAAGGACTCCGCAAGGAGAACCCGAGCGGCCTCCCATGTAGAGCCCCGTGACGGCGAAGTCCAACCGCCGTAAGTAGCGAAATCCCTTCTCGCTCAAGTCCCGATGGTGCCCGAGATGAACGCCGATGATGCGCTCGACTTCCAAGCGAGCCCGCCAAAGGCGATTTACAAAGCATGGCGCGCAAACATGCCAAAGCCATGCAATCCGTGGATGGGGTCCGCTACGGCGGATCTAAGATCCAGATTTACGCAGAGGCTTCACCAAGTGATCGACGGTCTATCCAAGCCGCCAACCGACGAAAGTGGGTCCGGAACCGCTTCCACACTTCGTGAGCGATCCGAAGCCACGACTCTTGCGCAGTGCACGAAGCTGGTGCGCAAGCTCGCGGAATTGAAGAAGGAGGTGGTAAAGAAGCCACCAACGTATCACCAGGTTTGGAGGCCCAAGTCTAACGGTGCCCCAACCCCAGTTGCCCACGCCTCGCTCTCAAGACTTAAGCCGGCTATAGCGCCTCAAGTTCAACACCAAAGCCCAAGACCGACGGCGCCTCAAGGTCAAAGGTGCCTGCACCTGAACCGGTGGTGAAGCCAACTCCCGTCACCACCACCAAACCAACTATCAAGGATCGCTTGGGTCCTCTGAAGGGATCACGGGTCACTCCTCATACAAGAGGCTGCACCCGTTCCAGAAAGGACCGGGAGATTCCTGCAACCCCACCAACCGGATTAAAGATCGAAGTCCGAGAGTCCCCTGAAACTTCACGCCACATAAGCGGAAGTCAAGGCGAAGTTACTTTCGATGGTTTGGGCCTTTCTCGAAGAAGATGCTCGCCCGATGACGACGACGTTATACCCGAGATCGGCCAACACACTAGATTGCCCGACACACACCGACGAAGCAGTATCACCGCATAGGGTAACGAAAATCTCAAGAGATCCCCTAAATTGACGCTGTCATGCTTGTGCTCCAAGCTCATCAAGACTTTCGGAGTGCAATTGCCATCAAGAAGTTCCGTAAAGGGTGTCAGCCTTCCAGACTCACCACGGAAATGCCGAGACCTAGGTCAAGGCGATTCCGCGAAGGTCAGACTCGAGCCAATGAATTGCCGAGGTCACCAACAATATGACCGCAAGGAACCGCCATCGCGCTTATTCCTAGCGATCGCAACGGTTAACTCGCTTATGGTCCGACTATCCGACGGTCCGTGATAATGACAAACTTCAAAGGGATACCCGCGAGGATGACATCGCCGGATATTGGCTCATGTCGCCTCGATCATACTATATCTAGCGGAGCCCCTAAGAAACGCCATGATCAGCATGCATCAAGTGGCTAAGATGCTAGACTGCTGAATAAACAACGGGAAAACTTCAAGTTGGAAATGGAGTTGGCCATGCAGACGATGAGAGAAATGCATGACCAACAGATCCAAGCCTTGACAAAACATCGAGGTGAATCGAGTCACGACCGACGCCACCAAGATGACACATTCGACTGCCAGAGGAGGCACAAGAGGATGATAACCCTCCTGAACCACGCAACGCTGGGCATAATGTAGATATGGCTGCTCATGAGAGCGAGAAGATCAAAGACCTCGAGAGCAAAATCAACTCACTGATTTCTGCTCAAGAAGTGAAGAAGACAGGTATTCCTTGCCCATACCCGAGGGAGTGGGAATCAATCCCATACCCGTCTAAGTTTAACTTAATAAACTTCACACCGTTTGACGGGAGGGGTTCCCCGACGCAGCACTTGATTTATTTCAAGTCGCACTCTGAGTAATATCCTAACGAGCCCCGATGGTTCGGTCATTCGCTGGCACCCTTCGTGGGCCGCTCGATTGGTACCGCCTCGCCGGAGCATTCATACTGGACGACATGGAATCTAGCTTCCTCACCAACTTCTTCGACGACGATACCGGCATCAATCGGACGCTGTTCGACGAGAAGCGTAAGGACTGAGAAACCGTGGATGTCTTTGTCAAACGATTCTAACAAGGCAATGAACCTGTCGATCCAATAACAGAGGAGTTCATCCTCCACTGCCATAACAACTTGTCGATAGATGTGCTTGAAGCAATGGGGACAGCACCGCCTATAACGTGGAAGGATTTGAAGGTTCGTGGAGAGCAAGCCGAAAGATTCCTCAAGAGGAAAAAGGCGAAAGAGGCCACCACGGAAGTTCGTAACTTTGTCCCACGCCGCAAAGGGAAAGAGCAGCCAAGACGGCGTTAACCAAACGCTCCAACTCCAACCCCAAAGAAGAAGAAGAAGAATACGGCCGCGAACAGTAATAATCGCGGCAACTGTACGCAGAAAGTAAGGCTTCGTGAGTCGAGATTCCAAGTCCTATTCCTTTAGGGACTAACGAGATTCCTGGCCTCTTCAAATATCTTGTCGAAAATAACAAAATCAAACTCCCTCCGATTCGTAATCAAGAGGAAGCAATGAGGACGAACGACCCAAAATATCGCTACAGATCACGTGGCAATTCATCACCCCACTAAATCCTCGCTTTCACCTTTAAGGATAAAATCCAAGCTTTAATTGACGTAGGGGTCATCACTATGAAGCCGTCCAAAGAAAAGAAGGTCGGAGCAAATGCGGTGTCCATAAGCTTTGGGTCAGTGCCATTGACATGGTTTGAACCTAAACCAGTAGTCAAAGTCGCAATGAAGACGGTGAACGACGACCCACATAAGCAACGCCAGAAAGGACTTGTATCATATACAGCCCCAAATGGCGAAGTCCTGTGGATCCACCCAGACCTGCTTGAGGATGAGCAATGGGTAGCCTCTTCTTCATCGAAGAAAAAATTAAAGCGGAAGGGAAAGTCATGCCATGCTACTTCCGCATTCGGAGGCGATGACTAACGTGGTAGCATTCCAGCTTGTCCGGGAGAACTCAAGCCCACGCCACCAGACGACACGAGTACAAATACAAGCCCCCAAGTCTCCGACCCTAATGCCAAGACGCCGAGTCGGGTACCAACACCCCCACTCGCGACCGAGAAAGCGCAACAGCCAGGGGTCCAAAGAAGCCACAAATACAAAAGCAAGAAGTTCACCCGGCGCCTCGTCAATCACCCGATTAGAAGAGACAAACCGAAGCTCCAACTCCATACCGCTTTGACGCCATGGCCCAGCCAAACATCCCGCCAGATACTCTCTACGAAGGTTTGATTGTCAAAGGAAACCCGAAGCTCTACAAGAAGCTCACGACTCGAGGTGTTTCTCACTGATCAAGCCGATTCTAAGAATCGCCCAACAATGCAACCTTGCGGCTAAACACTTCCCTCGATCACTTTTACAAAGGAGGATATGCACAAGGAATTCCAAGCACGATAGGCCGCTATACTTCACCGGTATATTGGCTCTAATGGTTAACCGGATCCAAGTCGATCCGGTTCCACAGGAGCATCATGCCCCTCTACCATGTATCACCTTGAATCCCTCGCCAAAGAAAGCATGCCAGCACGATGATCTACGGATTTAACACCGGTCTCTACGCTGGTAAAATCCGATAAAGTGCCAAATGGGGACTTGAAGTCCAAGTCACCGCTATGTGATTGACGCAGACTTCCTATAACTTATTGTTGGGTCCATTTGGATCCACAAGAACGCTATAGTCCCATCTACTCTTCATCGTCTCAAATATGTAGACACGAATAATGAAGTCAAGACGGTGGTCGCGACAAACAACCGCTTAAGGATGGAGAATTATTTCATCGATTCTCTTCTACTGTAATGAGTCCTAAATCAATCATCGCCCGGCACCGATGCCGTGGAGAAGCCGATACCGCCCGCTTGGTTATAGTGGTGGTTTTGTTTTAAACGACATTGTACCCTTGTAATCAATCTTGACGATGAAGAATCGCCGATGAACATTGTAATTGGCAACTTGCCGATGAATCAATAAATGACGCATTTAGAGTATCCTTTGTCTTTGAATGATGTAATGACAGTTTATACAACGATCCTGAGTTGCACCTACCACCTGGTCATTTTGCTTTACACAAAAGCAGCTCAGACTCCTTTGGGACAACACTCGCTATCCCACCTAAGATCAAGTAACGAAAGACTTGGTTTACTAAAAGGAGATGCGCCCAATGCCAATCATTTCTTAGAAGAAGATGAAGATGACAATGGCCTATCCTCCACACATTCATATATAGTCCGTAAACACCGGGTATCATGAAGAAGTGGGGTACAACTTGACACAAGGGAAGGTCTATGTTTTGGGCGAGGTCCTCGAGTCCCTCCTAAAGCGCATATGTCCCAAGAGGGAAGCCTGATAACTACTATGCGTTCTAAGGATTGGGATACTAATCCTCCTCGAAGATGAATGCTCATGGTCGATTGATAATAATCCACCCGATGAGGGACGACATTCGCCCGACTCTTCGGCTGGGATTCCTCACACTTCTGAGAAGCTTTCAAGGCTTTAATGTCAAATATGGCTTCGCTGATCCTCGCTACTCTTGAGAGTGATGAAGACATGCCAACATGGGAAGACCCATGGATCCATCAACTCCAAGAGCAGCTTTGGGATAGGTTCGAACAAAGAGAACCCCCACTAAGGATGAGGTAGTCCAGTTAATATGGGTGATGAAGAGCATCCTAAACTCATAAACATCAGCAATACTCTTCCCCGAAGAAAAGGAAGAGTTGATTGCCTTAATCGTGGAGTATATCGATGTATTCGCCGAGTTACGAGGACATGCCAGACTCGACTAATGTGGCGACACATCGCCAACATCAAGATGGATGTCAAACCCGCCAAGCAACAAAGAAGACGGCTCGCCCACAAATATTGCAAGCAATCGCTGACGGCGAAGAAACTCATAGAATCGGATTCATCGAGGAAATTCAACATCCGGATTGGGTGGCTAATATAGTCCCGCCATGAAGAAGAATGGCTCGATTAGGATCCGTGTCGATTACAGAGATCCAACGCCGCTGCTCCAAAAGATGACTTCCTCTTCCAATCACCGATGTCATAGTCACAATACGGTGGATTTGAAAGAATGTCATTCATGGATGGTTTCTGTTACAATCGATCAAGATGCACCCCGATGACGCCAAGCACACCACGCTCGTAACTTCCATCGGTATATATTGCTACACGGTCATGCCGCTCGCCTCAAAATGCCGCCACATACCACTGGCGATGACTAAAATTTTCCAGATCATCTCCGAAAACGGTCGATCGCTACGCCGACGATTTGGTCGTAAAAAAAGCGGATAAAGAAGATCACATCAAAGATCTTAGAACGGTATTCGAACTCATGACTCATCAACTAAAGATGAACCCGCCAAATCCTTCCTTGGATGTCCAAAGGCAAGTTCTCGCTTCGTCCACCGACAAAGGAATCCACGCCGATCCCGACAAAGTGAAGGCATTCAAGAGTTGCAACCTCCGAGAAATCGAGAGAACTCGGGTTACAAGGGCTATTGCACATCCGACGTTCTATCGAACCTATCGGGAAGTGCCAACCGCTTCTAAGTTGAACAAGAAGGGCGGTCGCTTATTTGGGACGACGCCGAAGCCGCATTGAAGAGATCAAATCATATCTTCTAAACCTCCCGCTCTTGTCGCACCGCTCGGAAAGCCATTCCCCGACATCAAGGCAACGGATCACTGCTAGAGCCGCCACAAGACGATGATGACGGTCACGAACGTGCAGTATTACCCGAGTTAACATTAGTCGGCGCCGAAGTCTCGATACCCAATGGTCGAAGCAAAGCCTTGCATTAGTGTTCGCGATTCGTAAAATGCGCACTATTTAGTCTGACAGACGATTTATGTTATCTCTAACGTAACCGTCCAATATTTATGACCCACCGCCTCAATGAGTTGGCGCTTGGCAAAATGGGCTTGCTCTTGTCCCAATATGACTTGCACTTCAAACAACGTAAGTCACCAAAGGACAAGCGATTTGGCGATCTCTGGTCGCAACCCGACAAACGGACGCAGCTTGAGCTATATGATGATCTTCCTGATGAAGTCCACGGTCAACACTACATCGCACCAACAAATATGGCGACGCAGCTTCGAAGCTACCAACGCGGGCAAGTGCCCCGATGTTCTAAGATCTCCGCCGAGTCTGAGTTGTCTTGATTTCCGGGAATCATGTCATGCCCCGCGTTTATTCGCCACCAACCTTGTTCCAATAACGAGCCAATACAACGCTACTTATCGGACTTAGCTTCGCCAAGGAGCCGGGGTAGAGTATCTCAAGCATACGGCGATTCGCAATTGATAGTCAAAAGATCCGGTGACTATGAAGTTAGGAACCCCGATCCGTCCCCTATCATCGATAGCCGCTGAAATGGCACTCATTTGAAGAATTCTTCATCGAATATATCCCGCCGTAACGCCATGCATGTGCCGCGATTAGCAGATCGCCGCACAACCTTCCGAGACCGAGCAACCGTTACGGCCAGACTCACGCCTCTTCGCATCAATATATGATGGGGTACAAGAAGACAAAGAGATAGTTACCAAAGAGGTAAATGCAACCCAAACCAAGTTGGAGCCCCGAGATTTATGCCTTTCCTATCGATTACGCCTTACATGGTATTCTACCGTAAGACGAAGAAGAGAGAGTCAATCCAAATAAGAGCTCCAAGATTCTTTTACTTAACACGTAGACCCGTGATGTTATATCACGGGTAATGATGGTCTTTATTCGATGCTCTCAAACAAAGAGGCGTAAGAGGTCCTTCGAAGCACATGAAGGTGAATGTGGGCGCCGCACCACCGGTCCCAAGCTCTACGATCGAATCGAGAATGGGCTACTTTTGGCCCACGATGAATGACGCAGCCGAAGCACGCCGAAATGCCACGCGGTCAAATTCACGCCAATTATATGCATCACTCCCGAAAGCGCTTGCATCCTTCGCCACATCCTCGCCATTCGAGACATGGGGAATGAACGCTGTAGGTCCCATTTTTCTCCGCCAATACCGGCGCATCGGTTTATTCTAGCGATCACCGACTACTTCTCCAAGTGGGCGAAGCAATCCCGCTTAAAGGAAGTAAAGCGAAGCATACCGGCTGTCTTTATCAAACACCATGTCATCTATCGACATGGTGTCCCGAGACGGATCGTACATGACAACGGTCCCCAATTCATCGCCAATTCTTCATCGTGTTTTAGAAATTAAGATACAAGACGCCTCATCAATGTACTATAATCCACAGAAATAGATTAGCCGAGGCTGCTCAACAAGACGCATTATCAAGATCTTGTCGAAGCTTGTGAAGAATAACAAGTGAGACCGGACGATAAACTCGAGAAGCACTCGGGCATATCGCGACAAACCGCATACGCCAACCGAGAGACCCCTGATTCTCTTCGCCCGATGAAGCGCTTCCTGATCCGATCCGCCACTGTGACGCCTTTCAAGAGATGACGATCAAGAACAACATCAAACGCCTGAAGAGCTCGAGATGTTGATGAGAAGCTCGAAGCTCAACAACGCATTGAGTTCTATCAAGCTAGGATGTCGAGGGCTTTCAACAAGAAAGTGCGACAACGGTTTCAAAGAAGGAGATTTGGTCCTCGCCGCGACGCACCAATAATCCTCACTTCCAAAAAGAAAGGTAAATTCGAACCTAAATGGGAGGGTCCGCTTATAATAGAAACGTCTACTTAATGGTGCATATCGCCAATTACCAAAATGGCGACCGCAATTAATGCCGATAATGGAAGTTCTCAAGAAATACTACCCTTAGTATCTTCGTGATAACCCGCCGACGGAAGTTCCTCGGGATGTTTCACCCACTTTCCTTGAGGATAACCCTAAATTTGTTCTCCATCATAATTTCCTCACCGATCAAATTTCTTGACGGTAGGCCTACAAATTTTCGGGTATTACCATAATCCCCTCTTGATTCCTTCTATGAACAAGAGGCCCATTCAAAATCCTTTCACGCCGGAGATAGAACATAAAATTCTTCCTCTCCAAGCCGAAGATCCTTTTCGCGGACAAACGGAAGGGTTCTATCCATCTCTCTTAGGTAGCTCACCAAGGTATGCGCCGATTTTCAAACCAGTTGTCCCACCAAGGTCACCTCGAGTCTTTTCGGTTCTCGGTGGAGATCCCACTCTTAGTTCCACCTTTCATCTTAGGTAGCCGACTGAAGGTATGCGCCGATTGTCAAACCAGTTGTCCTCACTGAAGGTCACTCGAAGTTTCTGCTTCTTGAGTGGAGATCCCACTCTTAGTTCCACCTCTCTCCTAGGTAGCCACCAAGGTATGCGCCGATTGTCAAACCGTGTTGTCCTACCAAGGTCACCTCGAGTCTTTTCGGTTCTCGGTGGAGATCCCACTCTTAGTTCCACCTTTCATCTTAGGTAGCCGACTGAAGGTATGCGCCGATTTTCGCACCAGTTGTCCGACCGAAGGTCACCTCGAGTCTTTTCGGTTCTCGGTGGAGATCCCACTCTTAGTTCCACCTTTCATCTTAGGTAGCCGACCGAAGGTGCGCGCCGAGATTTTCGCACCGGTTGTCCGCCTGAAGGTCACCTCGAGTCTTTTCGGTTCTCGGTGGAGATCCCACTCTTAGTTCCACCTCTCCCAGGTAGCGCCGACCAAGGTATGCGCCGGATTGTCAAACCAGGTTGTCCGCCTCGGGTCACTCGAAGTTTTTCGTTCTCGGAGTGGAGATCCCACTCTTAGTTCCACCTTTCATCTTAGGTAGCCGACTGAAGGTATGCGCCGATTTTCGCATCAGTTGTCCGACCGAAGGTCACCTCGAGTCTTCTGTTTCTGAGTGGAGATCCCACTCTTAGTTCCACCTTTCATCTTAGGTAGCGCCGACTGAAGGTGGCGCCGAGATTTTCGCACTGTGTTGTCCGCTCAAGGTCACCAGTCTTTTCGTTCTCTCGAGTGGAGATCCCACTCTTAGTTCCACCTTTCATCTTAGGTAGCCCGAATCGGAAGGTATAAGGCCGATTTTCGCACTGTGTTGTCCGCCTGAAGGTCACCTCGAGTCTTTTCGGTTCTCGGTGGAGATCCCACTCTTAGGTCCACCTTTCATCTTAGGTAGCCGACCGAAGGTATGCGCCGATTTTCGCACTGTGTTGTCCGAATCAAGGTCACTGGTCTTTTCGACCTACCGCAAAAGAATCACAAGTAGCCTCATCATAGAACACATTCTTCTTTTCCCACCTCAATCAATCTTATTACTTCGCTCATTCATTCGTCAAAGAAGACACCAAGATTCATCTTGGGGCATTTTATCCCGGCCTAAGAAGGGATAAAGCCAACTTCACACGCTGCGTTTCGGTTTAGTCTTTCTCCGATTGAAGAAGACACCAAGATTCATCTTGGGGTATTTTATCCCGAAGCCTAAGAAGGGATAAAGCCAACGCCTCACACGCGTTGCCGGTTTAGTCTTTCTCCGATTGAAGAAGACACCAAGATTCATCTTGGGGCATTTTATCCCGAAGCCTAAGAAGGGATAAAGCCAACGCCTCACACGCGTTGCCGGTTTAGTCTTTCTCCGATTGAAGAAGACACCAAGATTCATCTTGGGGCATTTTATCCCGAAGCCTAAGAAGGGATAAAGCCAACGCCACACGCTGCCGGTAGTCTATTCCGTGATAAAAGACGGCCTACGATTCAACATCGAGCATTAAGTCCGAAGAGTTTCATTCTTTTAGCACAACGCTGTGTAGAACGATTTGAAAATCTACATGCTAGCCCAACTCAAACGGTTGGTAAAGGCTCATCAAACCCGCTGAAGGTCGGGGTTGCCAATAACCCTAAAGTCGACGCTTAACACGCTGCTGCCGGTTTAGTCTTTCTCCGATTGAAGAAGACACCAAGATTCATCTTGGGGCATTTTATCCCGAAGCCTAAGAAGGATAAACGACGCCAACACGCTACGCCGTTTAGTCTTTCTCCGATTGAAGAAGACACCAAGATTCATCTTGGGGCATTTTATCCCGAAGCCTAAGAAGGGATAAAGTCGGCCTAACTGCAGCGTCGCGGTTTAGTCTTTCTCCGATTGAAGAAGACACCAAGATTCATCTTGGGGCATTTTATCCCGAAGCCTAAGAAGGGATAAAGCCAGCGCCTCTGCAGCGTTGGGTGGTCTCTTGCTCGTAAAGAGTATAAAGCCTATGTATTCAATATCATAGCAACAAGTCTAGAAGAGTTTCATTCTTTTAGCACAGCGTCCGTCTTGGAGCGGATCGGATAATCCGCCGCTAGCCCAACTCAAGCGGTAGTTGGTAAAGGCTCATCAAACCCGTTGATGGTGAGGGTTTGCCAAAATCCTATAAGTATTATGGTTAATTATTTACGGCGAAGTAAAAGGATCATAATAAACAATGAAAGGAATGGATCTTATTCATTTGAAGCAAATATAGAAGGAGCTACAAGCTGTTTAAACATCAAGTCTATGACAAAGGATTTGCTTGTTCAAGGTGAGACATTTCACCATGGTAAGCTGGTGGAGTTCTTCTACCTTGTACGAAGGACTCCTCATCGGTGTCGGTGTCTGTGGTTGCCTCGAGCTCAACCGGTTTTGCTTCGATAAATCGAGTTCCTTAGGCGCGACGGCGAGGGCTTCTTCCTTGTTGGCCTTGGCGACTCAGAATACTCATCTTATCTTCCTCGGCATGGAGCTCTCCCACGGCGGTATTATCCTCTCTTTTCGCCCAACATCGGTCACGGATATGGCTTAGGGAAGAATATCTCGGCAACAACGTCAGTGATCGGTAGCGGTCTCTCACGGACCTCGAGCCCGGTAAAACCACGAGCATCGCGCCATGCCTCTAGCGTCGGTCGAGCAACTACATATGAAGAAACTCGGTGCGCGATCCTTGTAGTCTGAAGCTTTCTCTCGGATGGCGAGGTCATCGACAATGGCACGAGCTGGCTGGGATAACCCATATCCATATCAAGGCTGTCGAGGATCAGCGATGCTGAAGGCGATGAAGAAATCCGCCATGAAGAACCTTTTCGATCCTGTGTTCATCAAGGAAAAGAAACGGCGTACTTCCAAGCGGATAATAAAATGGGATGGATCTTCATCCGGCATCAAGCTCTCGCCAAATCATGGAGTCGAGATGTAGGCTCGCATAAAGGAAAAGAGGACCTTAGAATCTGCAAAAAAACTAATGAATGCATATTCGATTGGGGACTCTTACCCGTCTCCTTCGGCGTAGTTTCAGAGACTAGTGAGTCTACCAGAGGCGTATCTATCGCTGGGATACTGTCAACCGCAGCTGAGCCCTCAGCATGCTCATCTACCTCAACAGTCGCTGTAGTAGCTGACTCCGAAAAAGCGGCGGAAAGAGGAGTGCTTGCCACTACATAAAGGGAATTTCTCAGCCTCTTTTAATTATAGTGGTATTGGCCAAACGGCTGGTCCTATAATTAATCGAAGAGAAAATTCATACCTTCTTCAGGGATGGTAGCTTCGGGTAAATCTTCACCAAGAGTATCACCATCCTGTGACCAAGCGCGTAGCAGGTCATCCATGGAAGTGTTGCCATATAAACCAGCTTCCACGAAATCTTCCATTGAGAAGTCTGAAAGAGAAGGCATTAGGAAGACGAATGCAATTAAGACGAACAATAGGTAAAGCTACTTACCTCCTACAGGGGGTTCGGCTTGCCTAGTCTCGATTCGTGCATTTGTCTCCTGCAATTTCTCTAAAAGAGCAAAAAAGCGAAGAGGCAATTAGAGGGGGTACGAATTCCGAGTCGTTTAGTTCTCTCATTTGCCATCCAGAAGAGGAATTATCGATGTTAGATGTACCTGGATTCGCCGAATCAGGTCCTACATTGGTCTCCTCCGCCATAGCTCCATACATTTGTTGAGTAAAACTTGGCTCAGCATGAGCAGAACTGGGCCCAGCAGAATCGTGGTGAGGAAAATCAAAGCCAGGATCATAATCCCTAAAAATCCCTGCATGCAAATGGAGAAATGTCAGTCTCCAAAAAATCGAAAATTTCGGATTACATCACGGTGAATTGTTACCTCCGTCACTGACTGGATCATCGCTGGTCAAGTCTATATCAAAGGACCGAGGATTCACGCGATTCTTATGGGCTAACCTCTTTCGTTTAACCCCTTGAGAGGGTCGAAATTCTTCTTCTTCAGATTTTCCTGAAAATTCAGTTGAATGAAATCAATGGAAAAGATGAAAAAACGAAGGGGAAAAGAAGAGAGTACCGAGGTTCTTCTCATAAACTGTAGCCTCCGCTTGGTCCTCTCCTAAAGTCGCAGCGTCAGAGTTGTGGAACTCCTCCTCAGTCTCGCTCGGTTGATGAGATCGGCAGCGCTTCCTCTGAGCTTGAGTGGCATCTTGGAGTGTCTGAGTGTCGGCTCGCAACGACGCTTCGGCCACCAAATCTGAGATAGCCCTCACAGGGACCGACTCATTAGCTACTAATAGCCAACTGCAATGAAGGAATGTCGATTCCAGGTGACGGTCTGAGCTCGGGAGACTGAATCTAGCACCGGTACATCCCATGACGCTCCACAACCATGCTCGAAGGCCATCCACAAGTCCACCACGAGTCTGGAGCCGTCGGTTCGGGTTCCCAACATAAAGTTGGTCGTAACCGAACTGGCGAGCAAAACGACAGGGAAAATAAGGCTCAATGAAGCATTCTTCCTTTACTCGAAAAGTGAGATACCCTGGCCTGATGTTCACTAGCCAATTGAAACAGCCAATGTCAAGTGAAGTCTGCTGTGTCTTCGGCACCTCCTCGTCGACCAAGGACTCACCATATTGACCAGAGAATCGAAGAAAACATCTGGAAAAGATCCACCCTTTATGAATCTGCATCTGTTTCTTGATCTCTGTAAAGCCACGCCCCTTCCATCTGCAATCCTCTACCAACCGCAAGAAAGGAGTAGACGAATCGGTGGAACCCGGTGCCGACATCATGTCGGGGCGATGAAGGACCAGCCAGGCCATCAAATAGGTATATGGGAGCTCTACTCGGACGGAAGGAATACGTGATGATGGCTCGTCTTTTCTCTGAGTAAACGCCGGACGATATGTCACAATCCACGATGAATATTGGCCACCATTACCGGAAGGAGAGAGAGTTCCTTCTTGTGGGCAAAATTTGACTGAGGGTAAAGGACCTCAAAGGTAAAGCATCATCAGTTGATATGGAGCCACACATTTTTTAGCGGTTACAAGATAGCCAGGCTAAAGAGTCGATTTGGATAGGCTTCCGCATGCCACGAAAGGTTGCAAACTTGGTCCCCGGGGAAAACCATCTTCGTGGTGGTATAGAGTTAGCCTCGGACCTCTCGATCAGTTCATTAATCTTGAAGAGTGGCGGTGGCAGTTCACATATTTCCTCGCCCGATTTGTCCTCCAAATCTTTGGAACAAGTAATTGGCAAATTGCTTGAACTCACGCGATTTCTTTTGGCAAAGGTTGGATTGGGCGAGCTATATGATAATGACAAGTGAGATCCCACAAAATCTTGTGGCGATCGGTGTGTGTTTCTTGGCCGACTCGGTTCACGATTGGAAGGAAATACTCGATCTGACATCTTCCCCATGGGTAGATAGGAAATTCGGTACATCTCATGTAGGGCCAGACTTCATGGTGTTTGGTGAAAAATGTATTTGAATCGGATTGTAGAGCTCAAATAAAGGCGAAGAAATGGTTGGCTGATTGGAAGGCCATACATGGTGTACGAATCGTGAATCTGAGGCCACAAGCGAAGTTCTCCATCCCACCGATTGAGGGCGTAATTGGTCGGCGACCCCACCAATGTTTACGATGAGTGAACCCGGTAGTAAAATCTATGACTAGATAGCGGCATCTCTGCACCAGCGTAGCGAGCGATTCTTCGAGTCGAGCGGGAACAAAGCTCATCCGCGAGTGTGTGTCCACCCCACAACCAGGTGAAGGCCGATGGCGATTCTGTTGGAACCGGGCTGGTTCTTTGGGTAATAAATCCGCAATGAATATGATCCGCTCCTCGGTCGGGCGCGCCATGACATACGGCGTGCGCAGTGGTGGTGCAAATCGGTCAATGAGGCGGCGAGGTATCAGGAATATACAAGGGACCTCCGTCGTCTTGGTGCAACCACGCTTCGCTCTCGACGAATCCGGATATGGCGAGTCGTAGAACGGATAATCTATTTCGCCAAAGGTTCGATGGAGCTGGTGTCTTTATGAGTGGCGCATCGGTGACCAATCGTCGGAGAATGCGGAACTCCCCTCAACTAATCACGAATCGCCTCCGTGATTCTGGGTGCAAATCGTGAGATAAAATGCGGGATCATCACACTTGGAATAATAGTCACTATGCCGTCCATCAACCGTAAGTCGGAAAAGCTCGAGGAATAATCAAGCGAAATCGAAAATATTGATTAGTAAAAGCGTTGAATTCATCTTACAAAGATTGAGTCACGACCTTATAACGGGTATGACGATTTCATCCATATCGAATACCCGGAGAACGATAAATATAGTCGCGTAAACAAAGCGGCAATATATTTCGTTCTACAGGGCAAGGGTACGGTATGAAATCGCTCCCGTTAAAGATATCGAGACGGGTGATCTTTGAAGCGTCGATCCCCACGAAGGAGAATCTCAGCTCTTCCCAATCGCCTCACAAAGGAGAACGAAGCGGGGTCGTAACGAGTGTACATGTGAGAGGATGAAACAAAATCTGCAGCGTCGATCCCCACAAAGGAGGATTTCGGCTCTTCCCAATCGCCTCACAAAGGAGAGCGAAGCGGGGATACAACATGTATATACATAAGAATATGATAATGCTGGCGCACCACCGAAAGAAGGAGGCGTGCGTTCACGTGGCGTGCGAGTTGATCGACTCCTCGGAACATGAGTTCTTCCCGACGACATCGGAAGCTGCAGAAACATGATGAAAAGTCAAATATGCAGTTGAAAATCGATAAAAAAAAGGGGCATCAAAGAAGACCCATCGCGGCTCGTCGGTCTGTCGGTTACAGCGTCGATCGGGTTCGAGGCCAGGTACCTTCAGGCATGACGGCCGGATGCCAGCGCCAGTAGCGACGAGCCTGTAGCCAGAGCCAACACCAGGCAGCGGCCAGAGCCAGCCGGCGCCCGGCAGCGACGGCATTGTGAGCAGCGCGAGCTCCCAAGTATTATTTGCCCGCCGCCACCACCCTCGCTGGCCACGCCGCCGCTTGCGTAGCCGCCATGCCGCCTACTTTGTCGCCGCCGCCGCGTGGCTACGCCGCCACCTATTCATGGCCACGACGGGTTCTTCTCCGCCCATGCATGCATGCAACAAAAAAAAGAGAGAAAAGAAAAGAAGAGGAGAAGAAATTTTTACAAACCCTAGCTTTGTGCTCATACCTCGTAAGTTGAGAGAGACGAGATGGCGCAAGACGGGAAGGAAACACAAAGAAGGAGAGGGCCGGCCTAGGTCAGAGAAGGGAGGAAACTATGGGTATTTATAACAACCCCATATGAACCCAATCCCCTTCGAATAAGGAGTCCTATTTGGCGATGGGTAGGAATTCTAATTGGAGCCCAATTGGATATCTAAAAGGAGTCCAAATCAACCCAATAACCTATCCATCCTCTTTTCCTAAATATTTGGAAAGATTTTGGAGATGTTACATGGCTCAATTCTCCAAATATCCTCCCATGTGGTCTAATCCTACTCAACTAGGATTACAGTATAAACTATTTCCTAATTTGTCGAGAAGTTCGGAAGAATATTTCCATAAAAATATTCTTAGGGATAACTCGATCGTATGGATTGCATCGACGAAATCAACGTCGCCTAATCCTACTCAACTAGGATTACAGTATAAACTATTTCCTAATTTGTCGAGAAGTTCGGGAAGAATATTTCCATAAAAATATTCTTAGGGATAACTCGATCGTATGGATTGCATCGACGAAATCAACGTCGCCTAATCCTACTCCAACTAGGATTACAGTATAAACTATTTCCTAATTTGTCGAGAAGTTCCCGCAAGAATATGTTTTCAAAAAAAAATATTCTTAGGGATAACTTCGATCGTCTGGATTGCATCGACGAAATCAACGTCGCCTAATCCTACTCAACTAGGATTACGAGTATAAACTATTTCCAAATTTCCAACGAGGAGTTCCTGGAGAATAAACCCATATTCTTAAGGATAACTCGATAACCCTTGATGTCCTCCTACCATAATATCCAAGAGAGGAACAACCTGACGAGGCATGTAAGTCGTGTTGACACCAGACGACGTGTCTAGTCCCGGAGGAACTTCTCCCACTATGAATAATCATATCCCAACAAAGGCCAAAGCGTCGCATTCGCCGACCGAAGGCCAGCACGATGGTTGAGAGCCAAATGGTCTCCTGTTTCAACAAGGAATCCTCGGAGGATATCTCCATAAAAAGATTAGTCCTCCCGCTGTGGTTGAACCAACAACACACGTGATGATGGAAGAATTTCAACGTATTCAACACAGCCAACGTGTCGCCAACAAGGAATTCGCCGACATACGGAGAAGTCCAAAAGTCTGATGGTTAGTCAAACAACAACCAACCGACACGAGTTACAAACAAAACTCACCCACCAGCTTCGAATCAAGATTTTAACAAGCGGTCAGACAATAAATGCAGCACCGTGATCTTATCAGAAATCCTATAAAGAACTGGATAATCTGAAAGAATCGAAGACTTGAAGCTATCTTTTGGGACCCTCAGCCGACTGAAGGCCGGGAACCATCATGTCCAAAGCATCCGCACTCATCAAGAATCGAGGCGGCTTTGGAGGGTATCTGTGGCGTTGAAAAATACTTACAAGATCCCCGAAACCAACTTCGTGGGAGTCGGCGAATGACAACCCATTGAATGATACGGACTTTGGGAGAGCTTGGACTTTGGGAGAGCTTGGACTTTGGGAGAGCTTGGACTTTGGGAGAGCTTGGACTTTGGGAGAGCTTGGACTTTGGGAGAGCTTGGACTTTGGGAGAGCTTGGACTTTGGGAGAGCTTGGACTTTGGGAGAGCTTGGACTTTGGGAGAGCTTGGACTTTGGGAGAGCTTGGACTTTGGGAGAGCTTGGACTTTGGGAGAGCTTGGACTTTGGGAGAGCTTGGACTTTGGGAGAGCTTGGACTTTGGGAGAGCTTGGACTTTGGGAGAGCTTGGACTTTGGGAGAGCTTGGACTTTGGGAGAGCTTGGACTTTGGGAGAGCTTGGACTTTGGGAGAGCTTGGACTTTGGGAGAGCTTGGACTTTGGGAGAGCTTGGACTTTGGGAGAGCTTGGACTTTGGGAGAGCTTGGACTTTGGGAGAGCTTGGACTTTGGGAGAGCTTGGACTTTGGGAGAGCTTGGACTTTGGGAGAGCTTGGACTTTGGGAGAGCTTGGACTTTGGGAGAGCTTGGACTTTGGGAGAGCTTGGACTTTGGGAGAGCTTGGACTTTGGGAGAGCTTGGACTTTGGGAGAGCTTGGACTTTGGGAGAGCTTGGACTTTGGGAGAGCTTGGACTTTGGGAGAGCTTGGACTTTGGGAGAGCTTGGACTTTGGGAGAGCTTGGACTTTGGGAGAGCTTGGACTTTGGGAGAGCTTGGACTTTGGGAGAGCTTGGACTTTGGGAGAGCTTGGACTTTGGGAGAGCTTGGACTTTGGGAGAGCTTGGACTTTGGGAGAGCTTGGACTTTGGGAGAGCTTGGACTTTGGGAGAGCTTGGACTTTGGGAGAGCTTGGACTTTGGGAGAGCTTGGACTTTGGGAGAGCTTGGACTTTGGGAGAGCTTGGACTTTGGGAGAGCTTGGACTTTGGGAGAGCTTGGACTTTGGGAGAGCTTGGACTTTGGGAGAGCTTGGACTTTGGGAGAGCTTGGACTTTGGGAGAGCTTGGACTTTGGGAGAGCTTGGACTTTGGGAGAGCTTGGACTTTGGGAGAGCTTGGACTTTGGGAGAGCTTGGACTTTGGGAGAGCTTGGACTTTGGGAGAGCTTGGACTTTGGGAGAGCTTGGACTTTGGGAGAGCTTGGACTTTGGGAGAGCTTGGACTTTGGGAGAGCTTGGACTTTGGGAGAGCTTGGACTTTGGGAGAGCTTGGACTTTGGGAGAGCTTGGACTTTGGGAGAGCTTGGACTTTGGGAGAGCTTGGACTTTGGGAGAGCTTGGACTTTGGGAGAGCTTGGACTTTGGGAGAGCTTGGACTTTGGGAGAGCTTGGACTTTGGGAGAGCTTGGACTTTGGGAGAGCTTGGACTTTGGGAGAGCTTGGACTTTGGGAGAGCTTGGACTTTGGGAGAGCTTGGACTTTGGGAGAGCTTGGACTTTGGGAGAGCTTGGACTTTGGGAGAGCTTGGACTTTGGGAGAGCTTGGACTTTGGGAGAGCTTGGACTTTGGGAGAGCTTGGACTTTGGGAGAGCTTGGACTTTGGGAGAGCTTGGACTTTGGGAGAGCTTGGACTTTGGGAGAGCTTGGACTTTGGGAGAGCTTGGACTTTGGGAGAGCTTGGACTTTGGGAGAGCTTGGACTTTGGGAGAGCTTGGACTTTGGGAGAGCTTGGACTTTGGGAGAGCTTGGACTTTGGGAGAGCTTGGACTTTGGGAGAGCTTGGACTTTGGGAGAGCTTGGACTTTGGGAGAGCTTGGACTTTGGGAGAGCTTGGACTTTGGGAGAGCTTGGACTTTGGGAGAGCTTGGACTTTGGGAGAGCTTGGACTTTGGGAGAGCTTGGACTTTGGGAGAGCTTGGACTTTGGGAGAGCTTGGACTTTGGGAGAGCTTGGACTTTGGGAGAGCTTGGACTTTGGGAGAGCTTGGACTTTGGGAGAGCTTGGACTTTGGGAGAGCTTGGACTTTGGGAGAGCTTGGACTTTGGGAGAGCTTGGACTTTGGGAGAGCTTGGACTTTGGGAGAGCTTGGACTTTGGGAGAGCTTGGACTTTGGGAGAGCTTGGACTTTGGGAGAGCTTGGACTTTGGGAGAGCTTGGACTTTGGGAGAGCTTGGACTTTGGGAGAGCTTGGACTTTGGGAGAGCTTGGACTTTGGGAGAGCTTGGACTTTGGGAGAGCTTGGACTTTGGGAGAGCTTGGACTTTGGGAGAGCTTGGACTTTGGGAGAGCTTGGACTTTGGGCGGATCTTTTGCACAGCTGAAAGCACCCAGCACGAACCCAGCCACGATCTACAAAGGTAACAATTGGTCGAATCCAGATACCCTCTAGATTAAGCTTCGTCTTAATCTCGTGGATAGCCTGATTTCTCCTAGTAGATCTCACCCGCTCGGCGATCCTCTCCTTCGTGAGTGCGATCCCATAGCGATCCTCTCCTTCGCGGAGTGTGATCCTCAGCGCTGCTTTCCTTCGGAACGAGCCCTTCACGCCTCAGAGTTCCGAACCCTGTTTCCACCAGATCGAATTGCGCGGTGGTCCACGGACACAAAAAGTCCCCGGCACAGGCAAAGAACCCACGCAAGCGAGGACCTCGATATAACAGAGATCCTCGTGTTTGTTCATAAAGGAAAAAGTTGTAATCTTTTTTTTGATTTTCATTGTAAGCCTTAAAATAAAAGGCGATATTTTTCTTTGAATTTGTTTCAGGCGACTGAAGTTTGTAACAGTTCAAATCAATGACAATCAAAACGACCTTTCCCCGAACGAGTTAATTTTTCCCCGCATGTAGAAGCTCGAGAGGACGGGCTTGGCTCCCCACCTCACGATCAAGTCGGTGTTTTGAGCTTGAGTGGAGAAGAAAATGAACAGTAAGAGTTCTTGATTGAAGAGTGCAGGGGAGAAGCAGGCGTATATTTTTCTTGAGAATAGTTTCTCTTTGTAGGAATAAGAGAGGGGCAATTTGGTCATTTTAGCACCGGTTTTACACACGCCAAGATTTGTGTGGAGTGAGTCATCACCGTGTGATATGGGTGAGACATGGGCAATGGATCACGAGGCCATGCACCATTAATTGTGATGTTGACTTGTTGTTGGCGGCTCAAGGCCAACTAGTAAAGCAGAAGTATTGTAGCGCTTGTAATCAGAAAGCGTCCGAAAGTTATCAGAGTGTTTAGTCGGCCCATCAGAAAGGCAGATCTAATGAGGACGCCTTTCGGGCCGAAAATGTAATGCCAAGACGCGCAGCCAGCCGTCCGAATACAGCAGTACGTCGCCCACCAGAAAGCAGACGACCGAGGACGCTGGCCGCCTAGTATATAGCACCTCGCTATCAGAGTCGTCCGGAGCAGACGAAGGGCAGAATCGGCTCATCAGAAGCGTGATCGACCAAGAAGAGGGCCGAACACCGTGAAATGGGCCGACGGGACTGATTGGCCTGCGATATCAGAAGCAGCCGGCTCATCAGTAGTAACCGAGAGGCTCGAGACTATATACGGCCGTAGTAGCCGAGCACTTGTGAGAGCAGAGATATCCCCTTCGGCCCTGAGTTCGCTTACTTTGACGTGAGATTGGGTTCGTGTCGATTTTCATACAGGGATTAATACAAAATCTTTTTGGGGTACCAACACCAACAAAAAAAAGTACAGGATTTTGCAACTGAGAGTATTTATATACAGCATTAGATAAACAATGTGGTATTTAAATATAATTTACCCATCCCAACACAAGTTGTCCTAGTACATAATCGTAACACATTGTAATGGTTTAATAAATGTAAAATGCAATTATGCTACATTCGTTTTGCAAAAGTTTATAACATTCACATTTATTGAACCTCATAAATTTTTGTGTTTGGTGGTCTGTTTCTAGTAATGTGTAAGTGTCTTTTATTTTGCAGTTTTTTCTAACAATGATGTCCGACAAATACTTTGAAGACATAATCTATTCTGAATTTGAAATTAAAGGGGCTGTTTGGTTCGTTTTCCATTTTGTTGGGAAACCTCATTCCATGGAAAAAAAATCTATTTTTTGAGTTTTACAAAGGTTTCCATGAAATTTGTTGTTGGTGTTTGGTTCACACATAAAACATAGTGGGAAACTAATTTACACACATTCTTTTATTTAGTTGGAATCGAACAAATGGGAAAACAGTTGATTGATAAGATTTTTCTCACTTTTCTTGTGTTTGGTTATTTTTAAAGTTTATATGGAAAAATGAATGTGGTCACCATGATAAGATTACCTTTCACTAAAGATAAATTTATTTGTGACTGTTGTGGCTGATTCAAATTTATTTGTGACCGTCATGGCTGGTAATCTTACCAAAAGAAAGTTCATAGAATGCAACTAAACAATATAGTAAAGTCATATAAGAATGCTCAAATAACATATGAAACATGTAAATAACCTGATTCATCACAAATACCTGTATGACATGAAAAATCATACCAAACCTGTAAATAACATGATTGCTCATAACCCGTATGACCTACGCACCTGCATTAGTAGAAAATTCATATGTAACTTGTAAAAAAACCTGAGTCATCATAACAACCCGTATGACATGAAGATGTAATCCATCATACAGATATTCAAAATTTAGAATGATCTTATGATCTAAAGATGCAATTTCTTTGTTTCTACATGTTATAAACTTGGATCAATAGTTAGGTTTTGAATTTTTTTTTTCAAATCATAACCCTCAGGCATAGAGTGTAAAATGCACCCTGTGCCAAAAATTTAAGCTCCTGTTTTCTGATTGAGTATTGTTCTTGCATCAATTTCTTTTACTCATTCCATAATTTTTGATAGAGCTACACTACAAGGACCAAATTGTCACGATATATCCATTTTGAACAAGCAATATATGGATCCTTAAGAGATATATGTAGAAGACCCTATTACTTTCATATAATACAATTCTTTCATCATCTCTTTGTCCCACTTGGACTAGATTGAAGACGCATTAAAGTTTATGAACTGAAATTCCACGCGCTAACTTGAATTATTGAAGTGATCAGTTTAAAATGCAACTGTTCCCCAATGATCACAAAATATCAAAATATCAAAGTTCACAAGATCACAGTGCAAAGAACAATGATTCCTAATGATCACAAAAAAGTTCATAAGGGGAAAATCGCAAGATCACAGTGCAAATATCAAAGTTCACAAGATCACAGTGCAAAGAAGAATGATTCCAAAGCAAAGAACAATTATTCCCAATAAATTCTGAAGGGGAAAACCACAAGATCAAAAAATATCACCATGAATTCAGAAAATTGTAGAAATTATATCTAAAATTGTCCAACTTGCACAAATTAAGCAATAAGAACAGTAATTCCCCAAGAAAGGCGTTGCCTTTTTTCAAGATCCAACAAAAATCACAAAAAGAGAGGAAAGAAATCAGCAGCCCAACAAAGATCCGAGGCAGCCTGAAGGGGAAAAAACCATAGCCATCAAAGAACCGAGGCCCGAAGAGAGAAAAGCGGGGGAAAGTGGCGGTAACCCTAGCCATCACAGAGTTTTCCCAATTTCCTTGCAGATCTGACAAAAGTATAGTTAAATGGAGTTTTCACCCACTTCCTATCATTTTGAATGGGAATGGGGGAAATGAGAGAGGCTCAGTTGGGGATTTCCGGTGTTTCTAGCCCTAAGAGAGGAAGCGAACCAAAGCGGGGAAAAGAAAACCCTAGAATCGTTTTAGCCGAGGTAGAATCTCTGTCAGAAGTGGGAAAACACTTTTCTTTGGTGTTTAAGCGAACCAAACATCCCCTAATTGGAAATCATCGGACTTATAAGATCAATAGTACAACATTTCTCACCGGCAAAAAAAAAAGACAATATTAATCATAATATTTTTCATTTCTAGGTCATTTCTAGGTCATTTCAAGGTTCTGTCTATCGCTGGAAATGAATTCCACTCAAATTAGCTCTCCATCCCACCCCACCCTCCTCTCTTCCTCCTTCCAACTTTCCAGGAGGAACCAACATGATAGTATGCAATAGGAGGTGACCGCCAATGTAGATGATAACTGGCAATGCTCAATATTTAATGACAATTACCAAAACACTAGTATTTTATCCCGTGCTAAGCACGGTCTTGCCGCAATTTATCTATATTTCATCACGCTTTAATCACTCTCATCGAATATACTCACCCTCCCTCAAACACGTAAATCCCACTCCCACACACCCCCAATGAGGTTAGATAACATGTTGATAATCAAAATATGCTAAATGAAACTTGAATGAAATTAAAATTTAAGATAGTTTAATATTCAAAATATTATTCGCAAATGATGCCACTAAAAAAGTTCTCAAGCAATGAAACAACCATAAGAATTAATAAGCAAAATATAAAGAAGAGCTATAATAATTTGTAATTATTTTTCTTCGTCTTCATCTTCTTATTGAAAGTTGAAAGTTCGATTCTTTGTCCATTTCTACAAAATAAAAACATGTTTATATACTAAAATTTAACAAATAAAAATTACATATTAAAATTAATTAATGTACAAATAAACTAACCCGCTTGCATCCTTATTTTTCCACGATTGTAGAAGGGTTTTGAATGTAGAAGAGTCAAGTGTAGCAATAGGCTAAATATCTAAAATCTTTTTCTTTCCTTTGCTATTAATGGTGAGTATTAGTGTGGATAAGTTAGAAGTTAATTCCACGATTCATTATTAATAATACCATCCTCATTCAATTTAATTGGTTTATCATCATGTGATAATAATACATTTGTCTTAGAACAATATCTTAATGATTTAATTATTGAAATGATGATACTAATAAAATATTTAGCAAACACCTTCTTCTTGGATTATTATCGTAATATTTCCAGTGTTGATAAGTCGAGTGTGTGTGTGTGTGTGTGTGTATATATATATATGTAAAATAGGAAACATAATTAAATTTCATGCAATAAAAAATTTAAATGCTGTACTACTTTTAAAAATATATTTAATTGCTATAATAATTAAGTAAATGTATTTTAATTAATATACTATATTAAAAATTCATTTAAACTTTCAGACTTCTAATCTAATTTATTTAATATATTAATTCAATTAAATATAAATTGAAAAAGTAAAATATATTTATTAAAATAATATTAGTAGCCATAATATTTTTAAAATTGAATTACTATTTACAAAATATTTAATTACTGTAATAATAAAAATCGTAAATAAAAGTTTAAAATTTTGAATTAATTGCTATAATATTATAGAAACCCTAATTTCAAAAATATTAATTGTTATAGTATTTTACTAAACTGAAAAAATATATTTTAAAACATCTAACTGATTTAATATTTTTAAAAATTAAATATTAATTTTAAAAATATATATTAAACATTCATACTCAATTTCAAATTTCAAATTTTTTCGGCTGCACCATATTTACTCGAATTTTAAAATTTCAGATTTTTTCGAATATGTGTAGATGAGATGTATATACAACGGTGGGGAAATATATATAGCATGTTTGTATATCGATTTACTTGAAAGGTAAGCAACCGAAATATACAAAATAATTAACTTTAATCTAATTAACTAATTTAAGCGAAGTCCTATATTAAAAATTCGGTGATAAGATTAAGAATACCCGGTTATTAAGAAAAGTATTTATTTTCCATATTAGGATTTCGGTTATTATGAATAGACTAATTAAACCGAAACATATATCATGTTACTATCCTTTTCTAATCTTTTTCTAATTAATCGGGTTTATTTATCAAAACTTACCAAAAATTCAATTAGGATTTTGGTTATTTGAGAAGTCCTAATTTAACCCGAATTATATATCATAATAGTATCCTTATATAATTAATCAAAACTATTGACCAAAACTTACCAAATCTATATTCAGTAACTACATATCACAATTTTGAAAAGTATGTTTAGTTAATTAGTTATATATTTTTTCAATAACTTACCAAAACTATGAAACTAATTTTAAATGAACTGAATCACTAACTTACCAAAACTATTTAAGCAATTGGTTTTAAAATAACTTACCATATATATTTAACAAATTTAACTAATTTTTGGTAATCTACAAAAAAATTAATCAGTAAATATATATATCTCGGTTTTATTGTTATTAAAAATCTGAACTTAATGCAAAATAACCGAAATCTTTAATTTTATAATTAATGGTATGTAATGGAAGGTAATATGTTAACTTTTGTGTTGATTTACAATTACTTATCAACTATTTCACTATTTGATTTTTAAATAACTTACTAAATCTATTTAACAAATTTAACTAATTTTTCATAACCTACAACAAATTTTATTCGGTAAATATAGATCTCTAGTTTAAGTTTACTAAAAATTCGAACTTATCAAAAACATGCCAATATACTATTTTAAAAATTAAAACCGGAAATTATTTTAGAATTTGTTAGAGATTTTTTAACAACTTACCAAAATTATTTAACAAATTTTAAATCAACCGAATGTCTACTTCTTTCGGTTTATTATTTTTGGTAAGATTTTTAAAAAATAAAAATTACTATATCATTACAAAAATCCATTTAACGAAATATTTGGCTGTTTGTGAGATCTACACAAATTATTTTGTCTTATGTTTTTGGTAAGTTTAAAAAAGAACTAATTAGAATACTTTTCATTATAAAATTCTAATCAATTACTTAATTATAAGTATATTTGGTTAATTAATTAGATATTTTTAAATAACTTACCTTAATTATTTAACTGATTTTAATTAATCTGAATCACTAATTATTATGGATTTTTATTTTGGTATTCTACAAAAATATTATTAGGTAATTATAGATTTCGGTTTCAATGTTATTAAAATCCAATAGTTTTAAAACATACCAAGATATTATTTTAAAAATAAAATCCGAAAATCATTTTAGTAATTTGTTAGAGATTTTTTGACAACTTACCAAAGTTATTTAACTAATTATAAATCAACCTAATCACTAACTATTTCGGTTTATGTATTTTGGTAAGTTTGTAAAAAATTAAAATAATTACAATGTAATTAGACAAATCTATTTAAAAAATATTTGGATGTTTCTGAGATCTACACAAATTATTTGGTTTATGTTTTTGTGGTAAGTTTTAAAAATTGAAATAATTAGAATACCTTTCATTACAAAATTCTAATCAATTATTTAACTATAAGTATATTTGGTTAATTAGTTGGATATTTTTAAATAACTTACTAAAACTATTTAACTAATTAATAATGAATTGAATCTCTAATTATTTCTCTTTTTCATTTTTAGTAATTTACAAAAATTATTTTTATGTAATTATAAATATCAGTTTTATGGTTTTAAAAATCCGATATTTTCAAAAACATACCAACATATTAATTTAAAAATAAAATCTGAAATTTATTTTAATAATTTGTTAGAGATTTTTTAACAACTTACCAAAATCATGTAACAAATTATAATAATCTGAAAATATTGTAAATAAAAAATGTAAATATTCAAAAATATAACAACGATTAATATAACAAATTCATAATAATCCAAAAATTAACAATAAAAAATATATACAAAAAATGTAAAAATTCAAAATTGAAATAAACTAAATATTTACCTGATTTATTTCTTGGAGTTTATTCAAATTCCTGATTTTAGATCCGCAAATGAATGATTTTCTTAGAGTTGATCCCTGCACAAAACTAAAAATAAATAAAATTATATAAAATTTAGAGAATATAAAAATAATTATCATAAAAATTGTAAATAAGAAAATAAATAACAAATATTAATATACAAATAAATGTAAAATTTGAAAAATAACAACTAAAATATATCTTTAAAAATGTAAAAATTCAAAATTGAAATAAACTAAATATTTTTCAGAAAATATAACAACAAAAATTAACACAAAAATGTAAATATCTAAAAAATATAACAACAAGTTTTCAGCAAATACAATTAGTACAAAAATTATAACAAAAAATATATTCAAAAATTATTACAAAAATATGAATATTCAAAATGTAAATTTTTCAGCAAGTAAATATCTAAAAAAATGAAATTGAAATCAATATTTAAAAAATCAGAAAATATAACAAAGATTAATACAAACAAATGTGAATATTCAAAAATATATCAACAATTAATATAACAAATTATAATAGTCAAAAATATTGTAAATAAAAAATATAAATATTCAAAAATATAAAAACAATTAACAAAACAAATTATACTAATCTGAAAATTTAACAATACAAATATATACAAAAAATGTAAAAATTCGAAATTGAAATAAACTAAATATTTTTCAAAAATATAACAACAAAAATTAATGCAAAAAATATAAACATCTAAAAATATAACAACAATTTTTCAAAAATAAAAATTAATACAAAAATATAAATATTCAAAATTAATACAAAAAATTAAATATTCAAAATGTTAATTTTTAGCAAGTAAATATAAAAAATGAAATTGAAATTAATATCTAAAAAATCAGATTATATAAAAAAATTAATACAAAAAATGTAAATATTCAAAATGAATACAATAAATGTAAATATTTGAAAATGTAAATATTCTAAAATGTAATTTTTTCACCAAATAAATATGTAAAAATGAAATTGCAATCAACATCTAAAAATATCAGAAAATATAACACAAATTAACACAAGAAATGTAAATATTCAAAAATATAACAACAATTAATATATCAAATTATAATAATCCGAAAATATAACAATTTTAAGAAAATTCAGCATAAATATATTTTACAGAAATTGAAATAAACTAAATATTTTTAACAAATAAAAATTATTTTCCTGATGTATTTCCTGGAGTTTATTCAATTCGATTATAGATCTGCAAAACCTTGATTTGATTGGAGTTTATCACTACACAAAACAAAAATAAATAAAATTTCACAAAATTTCAAAAATATACAAACGATTGTTATAAAAAATTATAAATAACCAAAAATAACAAATATTAATATACAAATAAATGTAAAAATCTAAAAATTAATAACCAAAATAAATACAAAAATATAAAAATTCAAAATTAGTTCACCAAAAGTTAATTAATTACCTCGTTTGATCTATCTTTTGCAATCTCCCTCTTGAAAATGTTGATCACGCACCTATAGCATCAAAAATTAATCAAAATCTGATAGTATAACAACAAATAATATAAAAAGCTTTTCAAAAATATGAAATATTACTACCGAAAGTATATCGGTAGAGATTTCTAAATGTATATTGTTTTTCAATTCAAAACCAAAAATGGAGTTGATGGAGAAAATTGGCTATTCTTGGTAAAAACTTTATTTAGTAGTAATATATTTCAGTTATAAAAATTACGGTAATCACGATAAATATTTTAAAATTTACTAAACAACCAAGGTACCCGATTTAATTTGGTTTTGTTTATTATGAAAAGATATTTGGTAGTTTTATATTTGGTAATAATATATCCGGTTATAAAAAATAGATTTTGAATTACAAATAAATCAAATATCCGAGATTTCAAAAATTTCGATTTTTGTTATTATGAAAAGATTTGTTTTAGATATGATTTGATTTTTGGATATTTGGTAACAATATATCGATTATTAAAAATAGATTTGAATCGAAATAAATTAAATATCCGAGATTTCAAAAATATTACGGTTTCGGTTATTATGAAAAGATTTGTTTTAGATATGATTTGATTTTCAGAAATTTTGCACAGTTAAAAATAAATTTCGAATTTTAAAAAAAAAATTTGGACGGTTTAGATCAATGTCCACGTGTTAAAAAATTTTGAGAAGAAGAAATCCTACGTGGCAAGCTCTGATGAGTTTTTGAGGTCATTTGGTTTTGATTTAATGTATACCCTTAGTAATAGATGATTAATGGTTGAGCGAAGACACGAAGACTAGGATTGAGTATAGGCCGAGTCGGGCCGAACCCATGAACGAACTGCCTCCCGGAATCGGTTGGACGGGTCAGAGGGCCGGTTCGCTCTCGGCCTCAGATTGGGTGGACCCACCGATCCGACCCGACCGATCTATGGCCCGCAAGCCGTGTGTCAGCCCACTAGTTTTTTTTGAATTTTTTTTTACTTTTTTCTATAAAATACTTGGGCATTTGGACCATGGACTGCGGGTTTACCCGCAACATGGACTCTTGCTAAGGGAATCCCAACAGACACTAGAGCTCACTTTGTTGATGAATGTTGAAGGGTCACGACCATGCTTCTTGTTTGGTAGTACGGGAAGAAGTTAGGATTCGAAGCGTGGAAGGGCTCTCTTCGATTATGCGAGCATAGAGAACGATTAGGGCGGTGGTGCCGATGAGATGATCATGGTGATGAGCTGTGGGCTAAATTTTAGTTAGATTTTAGGTGTGTGTTTTTGGGTGCTTGTTGTAGTTTGGATTAAGGTTGGTGATGATAATATGGTGATGGAGTCCATGTGTATTGGTACGAGTCTGGGCTCATCGGAGACGAGGTCATGGTGGTTGGAGTGGGAAATGGTGTAAGTGAGAGAGAAGAGGTTTCTGTTTGAGTTTTTGAGGATTAACAAATCTAGGTTAAGTAGTGTGTTTTGATGGAAACACTGCAAGGCAATGACTTATAAGTGTAAAAGAATGAAGTTTATATATATATATATATATATATATATATATATATATATATATATATATATATATATATATATATATATATATATATATATATATATATATATATATATATATATATATATATATATATGGAAATATGTATAGGGGATATGACTCATTTTCTAAATGAAATACTAAGATAGTCATGTGGTGAGGCCCACCTTGCTAGTCACATCAAAAGGTGTGGACCTCATTATTTATCTTCAGAACTCATTTAGCAAATGAGTCACACCTCATATCCATCATTCTATATATATATATATATATATATATATATATATATATATATATATATATATATATATATATATATATATATATATATATATATATATATATATATATATATATATATATATATATATATGAATGATTAAATCTTGGTTAAGTAGTGTGTTTTTGATGGAAACACTTGCAAGGCACGTGCACTTATAAGTGAGTGCGCACAGGGGCGGAGGGATGTGGGGACCAAGGGGGCCTTGGCCCCACCTTGGAAAATTAAAAAAACACAAGGGGGTATAGTAAATTATAAATTTCAAAATGAAGTGGACTAAAATGTAAAACATGCTATCAAAAATAGAAAATCATCGTGATTTTCTGTTATTCTTTCTCTGCTCTTAGATTGCTCATGCGATCAACCTCAAGAAACATAGGAAATTGGGGTTTTTTCTCAGAAGTAAATTGTGGTTGGTAGCCCAAGGCGTGGAGTTCAAATGCCGACAAACCTTCATCACTATCAAGTTGAATTGTTCACTATGTCTATAAATTTTTATCTTCAAGAGTTGAACAACCGTTTTGATGATCGTAATGTGGAGTTGCTTTCTTGTGTGGCATGTCTTGAACCAAGTAACTCATTCTCGTAGTTTGATAAGGGAAAATTGATTCGATTAGCCGAGTTTTATCCTAAAAATTTTTCTGAATTAGATCGCATGGAGCTTAGTGATCAGCTTGGAAACTACATTTCCTATGTAACTACTAATCATGATTTTTGTGAAATTGAAGGGATTGATAAGCTTGCAAAGAAGTTGGTTGAATCGAAGATAGATACTTTATATCCTTTGGTGTACAAGTTGATGAAGTTGGCACTAATCTTACCGGTTGCAACGGCAAGTGTTGAAAGAGCATTTTCGGTAATGAAAATAATTAAGAATGACCTTCGAAATTGAATGGAAGATGAGTATATGAATGATTGTTTGGTGCCTTATATCGAAAAAGATATATTTTGTAAAATTGATGAGGATGACGTTATGAAACAATTTCAAGAAATGAAGCCAAGAAGAATGCTTTTGTAATATTATATCATTGGAAATATGATTTTGAAAGCCTTATTATATAATGATGTTAAGATTGTATTCAATTGTGTTAAGAAAAAATTGTATGGTGTCTATCATGTTTGATTATCTTTTGGCCCCCACTTGCCAAATTTCCTGGCTCCGCCACTGAGTGCGCACGTGTACTAAGTTATATATCGGATGCACGTGGTCAAATATCACAGGTTATATTTTTTTATAGATCTCTTTATCGTAAAAGTTATATATAACTTAGAAACTGTACATGAATAGCTACAAGTTTTCCTTTCATGATGATAAAATCAACACCAATAAAATGAAAACAATCCAAAATTAACAAAAGACTATCTTGACCCCAATTTCATTTTGCATCTCTCACATGCTTCTTCATTGACTTGAAAAGTACTAACTATGCTAGCAATATGAAAGAAAAATATGCAGCTTGATTAAACAAAAAAAAGAAGCTTAGAGAACCTGGAAGAACATTTAATGTTGAGGGATATATAATTTTATTAAAAACTTAATAGTAAATTTTAACTAATTGGTTGCGGAGAAGACTAACATATTATAATTTCATTATGAATAAATACCAATAGGCATTCTTGAATAATAAACTAAAATTTACATACCGTCACCGGATTCTTGACCTATCACTTTTGTTAGATTTGAGATTCAAGCCTTGTGGGGGTTGAATAAGATTGCTACATTTTTTCGCTAAAAACACAGAATAAGCATCGAATAGATAAAGTAAAAGTGAAACAACAACCAACCAATGACACGCAAGAATTTATAGTGGTTTGGATAACAATTCTACATCCACTCTTTCTTCTCACGAAGGGGCTTGCTCACTATGCCAAGAGTTCTCCTGAATCACAACCCGATTCAGTGGACTTACAAAGACCGCACCCTAGAATCTACCGGAAACCAGTCATCTAACCTAACTCTCCATAATGAGTAATGCTTAGCCCTAACTAGTACCAATCCTCAATTAACAATAGCTTGAGTATACCGTAAAATCAAGTTTGAAATAAACTACCAAACACAGTTTAAGTACGAAATAAGAAAGATCTTATAGCCCATTTCGATTAACAAACCATCTTTTAATGGATCAACGTAAAGCTTGATGAAGAATGGTGTAGATGATGAATCAAGGACAACTCTCCTAACTAAGATGACCCAAAGATGATGAGCGCGATGAAAAATAGCTTGTTGAGGCCCCGAGAGTTGAAAACACCAATTCAATTTTCTTCAAACAAACCCTAGAATTTCTCTCTTCAAGCTCTCTCTTTTAATCTATCTCTTTCGATCTTATATAACCTCTAATTAATCAAGAAAGAGATACCCTAATCATAGTGGAAATTGGAGATGAAATGGATTAATGAATGGCTACGAGTAAACCATCAATCTGCAATTTGTCATCGTCACCATTGATGGTTGCTCACGACCATCGATGGGTCCCTGAGCACCATCGAGGGGTGCCTGTAAACCATCGATGAGTTGAAATCCTATTTCTAAAAATCTATAATTTCTTCTTCTAGACCATTAATGAGCCTTAACCATCAATGGGTCCTATTGACCATCGACAGGTCTAAGGCTGAAATCAGCTTTCGTGTTGCTTTTCGCATCATTTGGGCTCATACACTTTGTATGCCTATTTTCACTTGTACTTTATCATCTCAAATAATTATTAGTACTATATGAGAGTTTGTTATTACTCAAACAAAAGATATTATATGAACTTCGTTCTAACAATTTTTTCTCGGTAAGCTTACAATCTCTCGAAACTTTTTCCACTAACTGAAGTTTTAAATGAACCAAAGATTCTCTTCTCTGCAATTAGATGCCAAATTACTAACTAAAACAAAGAATTGAAGCTTACTTCCTGAACAAAGCATTATCTAGAGCTTAGTGCATTCTCCAAAGAATTTTCTAATTGGATGGTCAATATGACACTTCTGAAATTGCTTAATGATCTAAAAATTATAATTTCACAAAAAAAGTTAAAAATTATCAAACTAGTTATAACCACTTCATAAAAAGAAATTACTTCCTGACCAAAGCGTTATCTAGAACTTAGTGCATTCTCCAAAGAATTTCCCAGTTGGATGTTAATACGACACTTATAAAACTGCTTGATTATATAAAAATTGTAATTTTAGAAAAAAGGGAAGTTAAAAATTTTCAAACTGGGTATAACCAATTCATTAAAAGAAATTACATGCATGAACATACCTGGGATATCTATGTAAAGTTAGAGGAGGATGCATTTGAATAAAAAGAGCTTATAGAAAAAGAAAAAAGCTATATGCAAAATTATTTCGTGATGTAAAGAAGGTAATACAAGATTAAGGTTGGGCACGGTGCCTCGGGGTGAGTACGGTGACTCTAGAGTTGACCATGGTGGCTCGAGTGCTGATAGTGCCTTGAGGGTTGAGTATGGTGACTCGGGATGCGATAGTGATTCGGGTGAGTATGATAACTCGATATAATGTTCAACAATGAACAATGTTGCTTCCTCTCAATTTGTTTTCATACATATATAGCCACGAATAAGGTCTCTCGGGTAGATGCAAAACATGAGAATACCAAGATACACAGCTTGGATTTTTTTCTTGGCGTTGATGATGCTTGAGGGAGAGAAAAAATTAATTGAAAATGAAGAGATGATCACCAGGTTACGGGGAAGGAGGAAGTCTTAGCCGATGATTTTATTAGGAGTTGAATTTCCCTGGGTGTTTGTTGGTGGATTGATGATGTATATATATATAGGATCATTGGGTTAGTAAATAAGGCTGGTTATTTGCATATATATCTCTTAAATCATGAGTATTTGCAAAAATACCCCTCAAATCTTTGTATTTGCAAAACTACCTCTCAAATCATCAACTTTATAAAACACTACTTCTAAAATCAATAAATCATCAACTTGGTGCTAAAATTTGATTATCTTGTCGATAACTTTTATGTTGCGGCTACAAATTAGCTTATCAATGTTGATGATTAATTGCTTTGATGGTATTTTTCTAATATTAATGATTTGAGGGATAGATTTACAAATCTTGAGATTTAGAGGGTATTTTGTAAATACCCATGATTTAAGGGCATATATGCAAATAACCAATTCAAATAGAAAGTATTATGTTTTTAAAACTTTAAAATTTATTAATAGTTTGAATGATATGATAAACTTAGTTTAACTAATGATAATCTTTTAAAATTTAACTTTATCATCATCGCAAATTTTTCATCAACTACAAATTTGGATAAGATGATAAACTTAGTTTAACTAAAGACAATCTCTAAATTTAAACTGTATCATCATCATTTGGATAGGATAACAATGTAATATCAAAAGGGTTAAGGGTAATATTAACCATGAAAAGTTTTTTTCAAGCTCACACGTTTATAAGGAAGTATTGGTTGGAATGCACGTGCATTGCATGTGGCCAAATATTTTGATTACTTTAAAAATTGAAAATTATATGGTAAAATTTCACTAAACCCCGAATAGGTTTGGGTACTCGACACCAAACCTCAAATATCTTTGAAAATCACTACATACTCAATAACTGTGGAAGAAAACCTCCAAATTAACATTATTAATTCATGTGCGTTAAATGACCAAAACACCCCACTAAATTTTAACATAGAACCCTAACAAGTTTTAAGTTTTGTCATTAACCCCAATAACTTTTGGTAGGAAACCCCAATAAAGTTTTTCATAATGTTCAGATTTTTAAAGGGTTGTTTGTAATTTTTAGATTTTTAGGAGATTGTGTAATTTTGCACTCTAAAAGAAGTATGAATATTTGTAATTGTTGATTTTCAGGTGGGTGTTTGTAATTTTTAAAATTTTAAGGGTATGCTTGTAATTTTTATGTTTTAAGAGGCTTGTTCGTAATTTCATATTTCTATGATTTTTTTATAATATTTGGATTTTTATGCAATTATTTGTAATTTTCATATTTTTTAGGGGTTGTTTGTAATTTTTAGATTTTAAAGCAGTTGTTTCTAGTTTTCTTTTGAGCTTTCAATGGGGTTGTTTCTAATTTCTAAAATATTGGGGTTGTTTCTAATGTTATAATTTTTGGGGTCTATTTGCAATTTTAAGTTTTCAAGGGTTTTTTGCTAATTTTCAAGTGGATATTTGTTGTTTTTAAAATTTTTAAAATGTTGTTTGTAATTTTCGAACAGGTTTTTCTTGAATTTATTAGGATAATTTTTAAAATTATGGATAGTTATGATTTAGTTAGGATTATAAAATATTTGGGTAATATTGATCACAAAAGATTTTTCTTAACAAACACTTTTAAATAGTGGCGGATCCAAGATTTCAAAGAAGTGGTGTCACCATATAACTAACAATTAACAAAAATTACCATGGTCTCTAACAAATTGAACATCATGAAACAATATATAATCACATCATTCAAAACACTATCAATTACATCATTCTAAATATATATCATTAAAAATTATTGACTCATCATTACTTAGGGTCTCTTGAATTTGTAAAATTCAGAAGGAGTTTTGTCAAACACTAAGAAATGTTTAGGGGGACTTTTGTGAAATTTTCACATAGATAAAAGCAAACCCCATCATCATCTATATCCTAGAACAAACCAAGAAAGCCAAAGCAATACTCATCTAGCTCTTCTTTCTTCTCCCTCAATTCTCCCTCTCTCAACCGCCCCAATGGATCCCCCTCCCTCAAACAATGTGGAAATGAGTGTAGATGTTTTCCGTATTTTCAACTCACTGTAGCTGCCTCCTATTCTTAGGATTAATGATATATGAAACACCTATGAAGAAGTGGTGTCATGTGACACCACTTCCTCATAGATGGATCCTCCTGCTTTTAAAAGGAGTATGACACACACACACACATATATATATATATATATATATATATATATATATATATATATATATATATATATATATATATATATATATATATATATATATATATATATATATATATATATGTATATATGTGTATATATAATACACACACACACATACACATATATATATATATATATATATATATATATATATATATATATATATATATATATATATATATATATATATATATATATATATATATATATATATATATATATATATATATATATATATATATATATATATGTGTATATATAATACACACACACACACACACACATATAGGCATCTCCTCTTCATTGTTATCTACAATAGACAACATTCTAGTGTTCTCAAAAATAAAAAATAAAAATAAAAACACATGATAGCAAAGATCAGGCTATTACTCAATCACGGAGTCATTCTATCTTACATTAATGAAAAAAGATATCAAAATTTTAGGGAAAAGAATTAGACGTGGTCATGTTGAACTACAAGATCATATCATTACAAAGATCAAAGAGTTCAAACAAAATTTTGAAACTCTAAAAGATTTACAACACTTTTAGGCTTACTAAATTAATTTGAGAAGGTATATACCTAATTTCTCTGAAAAATTATCTTCACTTCAGAATAAACTCACTGAAGAATAGAAGAAGTACAAAGACATGAATAATAAGGGTATAACCCGATGGGATACTTGATAAAATCAGCATAACCCTCAATGATGAACAATTGAAAGAAATTGTGAACATCAAAGACAAAATAAAAGAACAAAAAAAATCTTTATCAACCACAATCTAGAGACACATTAGGAATTCGAACTGAAGCTTCAGATACACATTGGGCTGGAATCTTATTTGCAATTCCTCCAAAATATCCCCCAAGAAATTGGTATCATAGCCTAATTCAAAGGAGCCACAAATTCTGTTTGTGGGTCTTGTATCTGTTGTGTTAATGTTTGTATTTTTTGTCTTAACACTATCATATTTGAAGGATTATAGGTTTCAGGTTGAAGGATATCAGTAAGGGGGTGTTATTCGTTCCGAATTGTTGATTTGGACTCGGACAATTGTTCATGAATCCGACATTCTTGGATTGGGACCGGGACTCGGAATTTATGGTTAGAGCCCCCTGGACTCTTGGATTGGATTTTGATTTTTGTGAGTAGAATTCTTGAACTTTTGCTTTTGATCCATAGGCTGAGGGTGGATTCTCGGACTAAATTTTAGATTTGTGGATTATTTGCATTAGGAGTTTCAAATTAAATTATTATATTAAATAATAATCATCAACATAAAATATTAATTTAAAATGACCCTCATTTCGATTAACGGATGACAATAACAAAATTAGATACATCTTGTAATTCATTTAAACAGTTCAAGCGATATGTATGTAATATAGTATTAAATATTTAAAATATTTGTATATTTAAGAAATGTTAAATAATGAACATATCTAAGTTAATATTAAATATTAAATATATTAAGTGATTAAGTAGTATTAAATATATTTTATTTTAAGTGAATTAAATAAATTTATAGAAGTTGATTAAAATATTTTAAAATTAAATACATTCAATGTTAGTATGTAATAACTTAGAAATATGGAATATTATAAAATTAAATATATTTAATTTGAAATATATTAAATATTTAAATAAGTAAAGAGAAGCGAGAGGAAATCCACATAGTAACATCATAATCCATCAATTCTAACTTGGACGTTCTATTAAAATTTTTCATTAAAAACTATAGAGTTGGAATGGAGTGTGGATTTTGAAATCCTAGTCCTGATAACAATCCTAGACAACCAATAACACCTTAAATTCAAATCCAAATCCTAGTCCTAAACCAATAACACGTTAAATTCAAATCCAAATCCTAGCCCTAAACCAATAACACATTAAATTTAAATCTGAATCCTAGTCCTAAACCAATAACACCTTAAATTTAAATCCAACTTTTAGCCCGAAAAGAATAACACCCTAAATTGAAATCCAATAAAAAGTCCGAATCCAAATCAACAATCCACAACCAATAACCCCCCTAAGACCCTTTGTTTTCATCATAATAGTTAGATGATTTGACCCGTGCTCAGACCATATCCAATTGTCATCCCTATACAAGAGAAAGGAAAACTTGATACAAAAATCTAAAATAGATGGAAACAAATAACTACCTATTTGTACCTTCTTAATCCATCAACAACCTTAAAATTCTACCTTTTAAATAATATTCTTGATGCTCCACATGTTCCGTCTCATAATTCTTCATGGTTGAGTAAATCCTAGGACCAAGGTTTCCAAATATGTCCTAAATTAGAGATCAATCGAAGCCCTTAAATAATTTTTTTTGGGATGATAACCATGCCAAAGCACTAATAACGTCTAAGTTTGAAAAGTATGAGGGATTTTATTTTGGCTCTAGTATCATGTAGACATTGATCACAGAGAGGACTGTTTGCCGATTAATCTTCGACCTAACTTAGCAATTGGGCTTGCCCATAGGATTACATATCCTAACAACCTAATTATGCTTTCTTAATCAATCAGCATCCTTAGATGACAATTCTACTTATAAATGATAATTCTTGATGCTCAAGATATTCCGTCTCATAACTCATCATGACTGCAAATTTTTTTAGGGGCCTAAAAAAAAAAGCATTGATACCAAGCTTTCCAAATACTTTACTGTCCTAAATTAGATATGCATTGAAGTCCATCCCTTTGCAATACTTGAATGAGGCCAACACAGCCCCACGTGCACCCACATCAACTTGATCTAAGCCCACTATTGGTGCCGTGGCAATCGGGTCAACCTCAAGATCCGAACCTCTCGCGCTATAAACACAAGCCTCTTTAGCTCTTTCTCACCGAAAGTTTTTGAGTTATTGTAGAGAGAGAGATCTAAAGAAAGAGAGATCATGGCTGGTTTGATTGATAAGGCCAAGGAGTTCATCGCCGACAAGATTGCTGACATGCCGAAGCCGGAGGCAACCATGACCGATGTGTCGATAAAGAAGTTTAGTAGGGAGGCAGCCACCTTCGACGGCGAGGTCTCCGTTCACAATCCTTATAGTAAAAGGCTCCCCATCTGCGAGATCTCGTATACGCTAAAGAGTGATGGACAGTATGAACCCTTTTCATTTCTAAGATTTACAACTATTTCAGTTTTGCAAGTGCCGCATTTATTTGATTTGATTTGATTTGATTGTGATATATATATATATATATATCAATGATCTTTAGATGATTACAAAAGATTCTCATGAACTTTATCTAAGTAGGTTAAAAAAAATTTCGCCATCTTGTATCGCATCACTAAATATAGTTGACGGTGAGGTAATGTTCAAACAAGAAGATAGATTTTACAAAATCTATTTTATGAAATATGAGATTGTTACACGAACAAAAATAAGTATAATAGTTGTTTCTTTTCTTTTTGAAAAGCCAATGATATTTTGTAAAATTTGACCAATATTCGTGGTAATTTGTTAACATTTCAATACCTGAAATTCTTCAAGTATTCCAACTTATTTGAATGTGAGATGATGTGATATTAGTAAGTGTTTTGTTGTTCTAAGATTTAGAATGATTAAATTTCATAAAATCATCATGAACTCTAAGTAGTTTACAAATCTGATATAATATTTTGTCCATTGCTACAAAGACGAAGTTCATCATAGTTTTTGAAATCAAGATAAAAATTTATTTGAGCGGAGGGGCGGGGTTAGGAACTTCATGATAATTTCTCAAAATTCTTGATAAAGACCAATTTGATCATTGTATTAGGGTCTCATACTCAAATTCGTCCTCCCACTTTATTTTTTCTCAACTTATTCTCTATATCTTTGTTAGATGAAAACTTAATCCTATTTTAACTTTTTGTTAAAAAAAAACTCCATTGATTAAACATGAGAGGATAATTTTACCTTATCCAATCATCTTAAAAAATTGCACAGTTACATACTAATTAGCAGACAAAATATTATGGATTGTACATGAGCACGCACATCGTGACAAGTACGATGCGCAGATCAAATAATACTTTGTAATGCTGACCGGTGATCAATTTTGGACGATCAGATGAGTCTGTATTGTCTCTTGAACTGTCTTATAGCAGCAATATAGCTGAGATATAACTAGTTAGAAGAGTTCGTGCTTCTTTAATTTGTATCTCAGAGAATAGCTAGAATTTGGATGGAAGTTAGAGGTACAACCAAATTTTTTGTCTGCTAATTACTATGTAAATGTGCAATTTTTGGAAATGATAGGGTATGGCGTCCTTTCAATTTTTTAATTAATGGAGTTTTTAACATAAAGTTAAAATAGGAGGAAGTTTTCATCTAATAAGCAGTACATGGACTAAATTGAGAAAAGCTAAAATGAGAGAATCAATTTGAGTATGAGACCCTAGTACGAGGACCAAATTGGTCTTTAACTTTTTTTTTTTTTGAGAAACAAGGAAGTAAAATACTGATTTGATTGTGGCATATCGCTGATGCTTAGGTGACACCATCGAGGGGCAATGTTTGATCTTGGATGGATCTGAATGATTTTCGAACTTATTTGTAATTTGTTTGGGCTTAATTGCAGATATACACCTTGCACTATAAGCATGTGATTGAGATCCTTTCCAATTACATGGTAATTGGAGAGGGTCCAGTTTCAATCTTTACCACCCATCTCAATTTCAACGGATGAGATCACACCACATAAGATTTTCACTATCACAAATAGTGGTTTTGATTATAGTGGATTTCAAGTTCACTGGTGGTTTTCAAGATGATAGTGGCTTTCAAGATAGCAATAGAAACCTTACGTGATGCGATCTCATCCATTGAAAGTGATATAGATGGTAATGATTGAGAGAATTGGACCCATCTAATGGGAGAGAATTTGAATCAACAACTTGTATCCAAACTATTGCGTAAGTAGTTACATGGCTGAACGACTTGTGGTATTTTTTTTTCTCTCCTTAATTTGGAGAAAAATTTAATCTTTTTTCAGTCAAGCTACTCATAACAATTCATTACGTGATTTACATGTGACATCTCGAGCAAACTTGGAAAAACATCAAAGAGCTCTTTATAGTTTCTTGAAATCTAGTTATTCAAAATCATTCCAGCTACAAATACCAATTTGATCGTGACACGTCGATAATGATGTTTTAGGGTGATCGCGTCAGGCACAATTGCTGATCCAGGATGGATCGAAGCTAGCGGTATAACGAAGTTGGAGGTTCCGATAAATGTACCGTATAACTTCTTGGTGAGCTTGATGAAGGACATCGGAAGGGACTGGGACATCGACTATGAGCTAGAGGTTGGACTCACCATTGATCTCCCTGTGATTGGAAATTTTACAATCCCTGTCTCTAGTAAGGGAGAGATAAAGCTCCCTACTCTATCCGACTACTTCTGAAGTCATGTGAATGTATTAATGACGGTGGAAGTTACTTAATCATGTTATGCTATTTTTCTCTCATTTCTCTTCTGTTTTCCATGATTTTTTATGAGAACTAGTATGATTTTTTATGAGAACTAGCATGCAACACGTGCTTTGCATGTGAGCATGCTAAGAAACCACATGAGTTGAAACATTTGATAGTCAAGTATTATTCAGCTCACAATCTTGTGACTATTTATGAAACACATTCTTCACACAGAGTAGAAGCTTATCGCACAGTAACTTTAATTTCAAGAAGCTATTCACTAAATAAGTTCTCAAATGCATAAGTTTCTAATATGAGATGAGATATTGTTATTCACCAAAATAAGTCCAAAAATTTATAATATGCTATCAAAGAAAACATAGTTAATTACAGTAGACATAATTTAAATAATTTATTACTCATCACTTTCTATTTTATCTTTTATCTCTCATGTTATTTTCTATTGTTCAGATATTTTTCATGTTTGCCATAATCTTTCATTTCAATGCTAAGCCCTTGAAATCCTCATCTTTATTGCATTATATTGGTTTGAGATCCTCTGGGGGTTCAGATTCTCTACATTCTCAACTATAGAGAATCCCTATAACTTGGGCCATGGAATGCTCTACATCCTTGATTGTAGAAAATGCCCACAACTCACCAATAAGCTCTTCTTATTTTGTAGACCCTATAAATGATATTAATTATATAAGTTATACAAAAACTCTCTTAGCTATGGGACCTATTGGACGAATCATTATATTCATCCACATAAATAATTGTAGGCATTATGTGCAGTGGTGTATAGGATCTCTTCTCATTCTTGGAGGAGTTTCTTTTAAAATGTTGATAATTGTATTTATTGTAGGGTTATTATGAAACCTCATTTATTGTAGAACCCCTAATACTATTTTTTTTCATTACAACACCCTGCTATTGTAAAACTATTATAATCCATTTAATTTCTACCATTTTCTAAAGTACCCTTCATTAAAGTTTCTCTCTTTCCTCAAACTATTGGCAAACCATTTTCCCTCTCTTAACATCAAATCCAAGTAACGTGACCATTAACAAAGAGAAAAATTGATAGAAAATCAAGATAATCTCTTCAACCCTTTGATTTTAGCCTCTATTTGTGTAATTTTTTATTTCTGTTTGTGTAACTTAAACACATACAAATAAAAGGCCAAGGTCACATGCTTGTATATACCACAATTTATTTAACTATATAAAGAAATAGGAGGATGAGAAATTAGTGGAGAATTTTAAGTTTAATAATGAAGGTAAAAATTAATTTCTATTAGATTATTCTGGTGTTTTGTCCATAAATAATACCAGAATTCGAACTAAGTTGAGACTACTCTTCCAATTCTAAAGTGCACGTTCCGCAATTCTCAAGTTCAGAACTTTGTATACCTTAAAATCAAGTAGAAAATTACTATTTGAATCAGCTTATTCGAATTGACAAATATATAATAAGTTACACTGTCTAGATACTATATAGAGCACCATCAGCTTTACATACATCGGGAAGAACAAATGCAAATTTGTGATGAACAAGTTTAGTGCTTAGAGGCTTACAAAAAAATGGATAAGATAATTATCTTTTGACTGAATGAGGTTCTCAAGAGCAAGGGTCTGCTTTTCCAAACATAATTTGTCATCCTAGTTTATGTTTAAGTTTCGTCACCAACATCCTAACTTTTATTCATGAATATAATAAAAAATGATCGTCATTGACAGGAAAAATGCTAAATAAGCATCAAGCAATTTAAGTGAAAGGATATTACAAGAGCAAACATTTAAACTGGTTTAATCTTGGTAACTAAATACACAACAGTGAAGAAAGTTTCCTAGACGTTGCACTTCAGTTTTTCCTAAAAACCATTGTTTTTCCTTGAGAAATATTGATTATGGCTAGCTATCTAGAATGGGCTTTAAAATATTTATAGTTGCTAGTAAAAAAGTCTATACACACTGAAACTTTTGCTATAAATACTGCGAAAGAATGGAAGAGCAATCTCTAAAAACATATCTCAAATAAGCCTCGTGGCATTAGGTAATATATTCGATTTGCAGACATACTGGAAGATGATGGCGTATATGAAGATATTGGCAACGTTGTTTCACCAGAGTACTTCATCAAGCAGATGGAGACATTGGCAACGTTGTCTCCGACAGCTCCGCCGCCTCCTCTGATTAGAAGAGACGCCCGAAAGCGTCGTGCTGCCGCCCTCGCCCTACTTCTCGTCTTCCGATAGCTCCGCCGCCGCATTCCGACACCACTGCCGCCTCCTCCGACTAGAAGAGACGACGCTGCCGCCGTCGCCCTCCTTCTCGCCTTCTGACACCCAGATCCACTGCCGCCGGCGCCCTTCGACACTACTGCCTCTGCCTTTTGACGCCGCCGCCTCCTTTGACTAGCAAAGACGCTGCCACCCCTACAAGCCCAGCCCATTCCTCCTTCTCCATTACCGCCGCCCCCACAAGCCCACCGCCTTTCGAGAGCCTGTCGTCCCTCCTTCCGTTGATGTCATTCCGACCCATATGCTAGAAGCCCTCAAGAAGTAATCCCCAAAGAAATAGCACATAAGTCCATATTCTATCAAACTGAATTTTACAGGGGAAGAAATTGATGTCTAATGCTGAATTTTATGAGGAAATTTTGTGAATTTGGTGTCTAATATTTCGTATCTTTTTTGAAAAAGAATTTTGTGATATGATGCGTAACGGAATGTGAATTGTTGGGTTGAATACGAAATTTTTGCAAATTTGATGTCTAATGGTGAAGACATTTGGACAAACAGATCTCATGCATGAATACAAACTTGATTAGAAAGAGGGGTTTATCATAATACATAAGATAATCACATGCATACATACATAAACTTGGTTGGCTTGGTAAAAAATAAATAATACCATATAGACCGATAACTCCAATAATCAAAATAGTGCATAATCCAAGCAATTAGTTCATACAACCACTGCAAATACTTCAATGCCAACAACATGACCACAATAGTCAAAATAGTACATAATCCAACCAATTAGTCGATACAACCACAACATACAAATACTTCAATACAACCACAACAATTACAATTCCACTGACATCAATAAGTCCTTACAACAATAAAACCACACAACTTACTAACAATTAAAAACCGAACAACATCAATAAGTTCATACATCATCAAAGTTCACTTACATCAACAAGTCCATACAACCAAATTGGTCAATAAACAACCAAATTGGTCAATGAACAACCACATCATCTAACACCTCGTTGCTCTTGAGCTCCAAAATACTTTTGTAAACTATCTCGCAAACTATCTCTTTTGCTTCTTCTATAAATGAAAGACAAAAAGAAATTAATTAGTGATATTTCAAGAAAAGCAAACCAATAAACAATATATGAAAAATATGTAAAACAAATGAACTAAATTGAACTTACCAATAATTGACAACCCGTCCTATAGTGACCCAATTATTGACAATGACCACATTTTCGTTGTCTCACCTCTTTTTGTTCTTTTGATTCTTCAAAGCCACTTTTAATCTAGTTGAATTTTTCGGACGTCCCTTTGATTTCGCGGGGCCGAGGGGATCACGAACCGTAATTTCCTCACCATCTTTCTATACAATCACATGAGTATTTGAATCTACTTGGCTCCCAACTTGAAAATCTAGAGTTTGTGCCATATTGCGCCTTGCTTCCTCCCTTGCTTCCGCAAGGAAGTTTGCCATTTGTTGCTCCAACTTAGAAAGAAGATCCTTCCAGCCCACCGCCATATCAAGTGCTTCATTAAAATTTCCTCCTTAGGTCCATAATCTTATTATACTTCCCCGCTCCATGCTATCTTTATTTTTTTACAAACTTCATATTAGACGGTTTCATTCCTTTCATGCAACAACTCAATGAGGCTAGTGCAAGGCTTCGATCGGTGTCGCTGCTTGTGAGAATAATGATGCATTATTTTATCGGGGCTTGTTAAAGAATGAACATGCTTGGAAATGAACTTAGTAACAGTCCAAGTTTTTCAAGAAGTGAGCCTAATCTTCATTTTTGCATCACAACCAACTTTAGTTTCTAGACGACGATTGATAATCAATCCACTTGCATTTTCAGTCGATGCTCTCTTTATCCCCACTTTATTGCAAACAAAAGTCCTCGAAAGAATCTCTCCTGAAGCTTTCTTTGATTGTTCAAAAGTATCTTTGCGAATTCCAAACCCAATCTTTTTTGCATATGCATTGTAGTAGTTGTATGCGTCGTTGTCCATTAGAAACTCCTTCCCTTCAAATGGAATAGCATCATCACTAATTTGACCATCCTCCATTGGACAATTCTGTAGTATTAAAACATCATATGAATTTGTTAGCCATGAATTTAAAAATAAATGCAAATCTCTCCTACAAATTTACTTACATACACTAAAATTCACAATTCTCTAATATTTGCCGACATATATTATTCACATAAAATCTAACTAATATTTGTATATGCCAAACTCACCAATTTATGAAGTTTACACAATTTGTGAAATTTCACAATTCAAACTAAATTGCTTACATAACCCTTGTGAAATTCACATTAAGGAGATAACAATGAACCTAGAAGAATTTGAGAAAATGGAATAATGATGAATTCATAAAATTGTTCACAAGAATTTCAAGCATAAAACTAGTGAAACACACACTTAGATAACAATTTCACAAGCCTAGCGCCAATAAGTTTTCTTATGCGGAGCCTAATATTGCCTCTCAACTAGGGGTGCATTCAGTTCGGATACGGTTCGGATATGACACTTATCATATCCATATCTGCTTTCTAAAAACGAATACGGATACGGTTCGGATATTCATCGGTAAGAAAAAGGCATTACCATATTCGCACTAAACGGAAACAGATACGGTTCGGATATTAGAGAGTCGTATACGGATATGATACATATATTAATCGGATATTTGGGAAATGGATATGAATAGGATATGACAAAAAATATATATGATTTTAATAACTCACAAATAACTAAAAATTAATAACTCGCAAATAATATAATGATTAATGATACAAACATAAATGCAAGAAGAAATTAGGGGTCAGCTACAGTATAAGATCCTGGCTTTGCGCTAAATAATGTTAGAAACATTCTCCTTTTCACGTATGCACTCTCTCGTGGTATATAATTTTCAAAAATTGACATTGCAAACTTACAGTTACATATCAATGTGCATTCTCTATTTATTTGTGTGTTTGTGGGTATTGGGAATGGGGGTGGAATTGGCACTTAGGTATCGGTGGTAATTTTTGAACTCTAATTTTAGTAGCTTGTAGTTTCTAATTTTGAAGCAAGTTTTAGCTTTACTAATTTAATTCAAGGTGCATGTGCTCTAAAACTTCACAAAATTTTAAGCTAAATCATTTGTCAGACAAACTAGGTCTTTTCAGTTTTCAGTCAATAAAGGATAGTAAATTAGGGCTTTTTACCAAATAAATTAGGGTTTTGCGCTCAACAAAGGGCTAGAAAATTAGGGTTTTTTTTTTATCATACAGGTTAGGGCTTTTCATTCAACCAATTAGAGTTTCGAAATCACCTTAGTGTTAGAAGAAACCGAGGAGGAGAATTTTCGGAGGTCGCTGTTGATGGTCGGTCCAGCTTGTAGGTCGGTCGAGCTTGAAGGCGGAGGCTTGAAGTCGGTCGATAGCGGAGCCTTGGAGACGGCTGAAGTCGAAGGCGGAGGGCGGAGGGCGGAGGCCTTGAGATCATCAATTTAGGGCAGAAGAACAGCGAATGGTTTTGATCTCCCTATCGGGAGAAGTTTCATTTTGACTTAAATCGGGTCGGGTAGAGGATAAGATGGGTTGTATATTAAAGACCCGACCCAACATCCAAGTATAAAAATTAGCTGAGTTACACAAATCCGGATATCCGGACCGTCTCCGCAAAATCGACCCGAAAACCGTATCCGAATGAAAACCCAAAACTAAAACTGAACCGAAACCGTATCCGGATGGTTTCAATTTTTTCCTACCATATCCGCTTTTTAAACTGATACGGTTGCGGTCGGTCCGGATATATTCGGATTGTTTTGCACCCCTACTCTCAACACTAATATCTCCCGATATTTTTTATTTAATCTCAACACAACACCAATTGATAATAGTTAATAATGAACATATGTAAAATTTATTACCTTCTCAATTAGAGGTGCTGTTATCGCCCATTGTTGCTCGCTCGAGAAGGCGGCCTCCGACAGGATGATCCCATGAGAAGAAGAGGCTTCCATTGGTGATATCCACAAGGGGAGGGAGAAAGAGGAGAGAGAGAGAGAGAGAGAGAGAGAGAGAGAGAGAGAGAGAGAGAGAGAGAGAGAGAGAGAGATTGAGAAGGGGAGGGAGAAAGAGGAGAGAGAGAGAGAGAGAGAGAGAGAGAGAGAGAGAGAGAGAGAGAGAGAGAGAGAGAGAGAGAGAGAGAGAGAGATTGAGAAGGGGAGGGAGAAAGAGGAGAGAGAGAGAGAGATTGAGAAGGGGAGGGAGAAAGAGGAGAGAGAGAGAGAGAGAGAGAGAGAGAGAGAGAGAGAGAGAGAGAGAGAGAGAGAGAGAGAGAGAGAGAGAGAGAGAGAGAGAGAGAGAGAGATTGAGAAGGGGAGGGAGAAAGAGGAGAGAGAGAGAGAGAGAGAGAGATTGAGAAGGGGAGGGAGAAAGAGGAGAGAGAGAGAGAGAGATTGAGAAGGGGAGGGAGAAAGAGGAGAGAGAGAGAGAGAGAGAGAGAGAGAGAGAGAGAGAGAGAGAGAGAGAGAGAGAGAGAGAGAGAGAGAGAGAGAGAGAGAGAGAGAGAGAGATTGAGAAGGGGAGGGAGAAAGAGGAGAGAGAGAGAGAGAGAGAGAGAGAGAGAGAGAGAGAGAGAGAGAGAGAGAGAGAGAGAGAGAGAGAGAGAGAGAGAGAGAGAGAGAGAGAGAGAGAGAGAGAGAGAGAGAGAGAGAGAGAGAGAGAGAGAGAGAGAGAGAGAGAGAGAGAGAGAGAGAGAGATTGAGAAGGGGAGGGAGAAAGAGGAGAGAGAGAGAGAGAGATTGAGAAGGGGAGGGAGAAAGAGGAGAGAGAGAGAGAGAGAGAGAGAGAGAGAGAGAGAGAGAGAGAGAGAGAGAGAGAGAGAGAGAGAGAGAGAGAGAGAGAGAGAGAGAGAGAGAGAGAGAGAGAGAGAGAGAGAGAGAGAGAGAGAGATTGAGAAGGGGAGGGAGAAAGAGGAGAGAGAGAGAGAGAGAGAGAGAGAGAGAGAGAGAGAGAGAGAGAGAGAGAGAGAGATTGAGAAGGGGAGGGAGAAAGAGGAGAGAGAGAGAGAGAGAGAGAGAGAGAGAGAGAGAGATTGAGAAGGGGAGGGAGAAAGAGGAGAGAGAGAGAGAGAGAGAGATTGAGAAGGGGAGGGAGAAAGAGGAGAGAGAGAGAGAGAGAGATTGAGAAGGGGAGGGAGAAAGAGGAGAGAGAGAGAGAGAGAGAGAGAGAGAGAGAGAGAGAGAGAGAGAGAGAGAGAGAGAGAGAGAGAGAGAGAGAGAGAGAGAGAGAGAGAGAGAGAGAGAGAGAGATTGAGAAGGGGAGGGAGAAAGAGGAGAGAGAGAGAGAGAGAGAGAGAGAGAGAGAGAGAGAGAGAGAGAGAGAGAGAGAGAGAGAGAGAGAGAGAGAGATTGAGAAGGGGAGGGAGAAAGAGGAGAGAGAGAGAGAGAGAGAGAGAGAGAGAGAGAGAGAGAGAGAGAGAGAGAGAGAGAGAGAGAGAGAGATTGAGAAGGGGGAGGGAGAAAGAGGAGAGAGAGAGAGAGAGAGAGAGAGAGAGAGAGAGAGAGAGAGATTGATGACATCTTATTTCATTTTGTTTTGGAAAGTGGGGTTTTTTTTTTTGCAAACTTAACTCAACTACTCTCTATCTACTCAACATTAGATGTAGGGACCAGATTAGTCCATAAAACTGCCAAGTAAAATGGAAAAGTTTCTCTATTTTTCTCACATATATATACATAGTTTCGATCGACGCACCAATTTTAAAGATGGTTTACAAAAAGAAAACCTCTTTATAGGACATCAACCAAACAGCCCCTAATTTAAGGGACTAAAATCGAAACGGAACAGCCTATTTAAAGTAGTTCAGTCATACGGTAAGGCGGCCGCAGACCCACGTGGACCACCGTCCAAAACCCACGCTCTATCCCCGCGATTCCGGTTCCCGCATCCATCTCCACCAGAAAAACCCAAACCCGAACCCGATGTTCCTATCACTGCCCCGCTTCTCTTCTCTTCTCGTCTCTTCTTTCTCAACCTCACCGGCCAATTCCCCATCCATCAAAACCCTAACCCATTTCCCTCTTCCTCATGCATCACGCTCTCGCAAACCCTAACCCTAAGCTCTCTAGATTGCGGCGGCGTCGCTCGCGTCTCTAATGTTCGCGCTGCAGGATCCAGTAAGCTCCTCGTTCCCGCCTTTAATTTATCCATGCAAATTAGAAATTGAGACCACCAATTCGAGAAAAAGATTGTCTTTTGCCCATACGAAGAGATGGAGACTAGGAGCCCGCTCTAATCCTGAATCGTTGGATTCAACTGTGAAAAGCTTGAGGAAAGCTCAGAAAATTTTGGTGTCCAACGAATTGGGAGCAGAATCGGCTGAAGAGCCGAAACAAATAACCTCAACGTTCACAAACTATCGAGAAGATCCTTTGGTAGATAAATTGAGGACGCAGCTCGGAGTGCTTCATCCAATTCCTTCTCCTCCAATTAATAGAAACGTTGTGGGCTTCTTTGTGTTCTTCTTCTTTGTCGGGGTTGTTTTCGATAAGCTCTGGACGTCGAGAAGGAGGAATAAGTTGTCGGGCCCCGATGTTCAACCGGGGACTTGGCCGCAGGTGCCCACGAGTTTTTCCTTGTTTTTTGAGAAGGACCTTCAGAGGAAAGAGTCGGTCGAATGGGTTAATATGGTTTTGGGGAAGTTGTGGAAGGTTTATAGAGGTGGGTTTGAGAATTGGATCATTGGGTTGCTTCAGCCGGTGATAGATAATTTGAAGAAGCCTGATTATGTTAACAGGGTTGAGATTAAGCAGTTCTCGCTGGGGGAGGAGCCGTTGTCGGTTAGGAATGTTGAGCGGAAGACTTCTCGTAGTGTTAATGATCTGCAGTAAGTTTCTTCTTTCTTGCATATGAAAATTTCGGCTATGTACCTCACTTGTCTTGATTTTTCAGTTATGTACCTCAGTTTGTTTGAACTAGTGCCGGATAATTTTAAACCTTAGCCCCACTTAGCAAAGGTTTAAGAAAGAGGGATTGAGGAAAATGGTTAACCTAGTTAGCCTATTTGTTAGTCTGAACGATTAAATTGAATAACCAGTTGGGTAATATTTTTTTAAATCCTTCTGATCTTTTGAATGTCTTGGAGTAATGAGGATTATGACTATATTCTTTATAAATAGAGGGGTTGCTTTTTAAGTTTTAATCCATCTATGAGGTGGATTAGGAAACCCCTCACTTCTTATTAATGTAAAACGCAACAACATAAAGTACAACTCATGTCGCATAATTTACTGTTTTATTTAAATATTTACTTATTTCATTGATTCATTCATAATTTTGCATTCATTTTATTCTTCAGAAATCAATTTCACAGTCATAAGAATAATTATGTCATCAAAAGAAGTAAGCTTTGGCGAACAATTCAAAAGTGAATACTTAAATATTTCAAATTTTAAGAAAATAAAGGACTCCCAGGTCTCTATGATATGTTATAGTGAAATAATGTGCATTATACTGAAATAGTGCATACTTTATTGTAATAACGTAGAGTTATGACTTGACCGAGTTATTTCAAATGGTTATGACATGTTTAAGGCTATTTAGGTTACATAACACAAAATAACGAGTTACATAACTAGTTTTTTTTTTCAACAATGATCCATCCATACACATGCTCATGCTCCTACCCAACACCCAATTTCAGCCCAATTTCCTAAAAATGAAATTCTTGAGCATGTGAATTGCTGCTTTGGGCGTGAAGCCTGTGAGTTTGAAGCCCTTAGGTGCGAAGCCTATTTATCCTCTATAAGATAAAAATAGACTAAAAAATCAATTTACGAGTTTTTTGGTAGGCACTAATTGGACGAGTAGATGAGAAAAAGTATATTGACACATACATGAATTTCTTATAAGTACAAAAAACCGATCTTTTGTCAAAGCTTAATAAGAATCTGGGACAATACCTCCAAAATAATTGATTATATTCACATAGCTTTCTAACCACCATAATCAAAATAAAAGGTTGAGTCATCTAATTAAGCACGAAGAGATCGTGATCAATCAATCAAAAAGAGAGTAAACTCTAGAAAAATCTTACTATACATTCATCTCAGACCTTTAAAACAAGAAACAATTCCCTCCCAAAAGCGTTCTAGCGCGCTTCAATCATTCCAATGACGGCATCGGTGTGAGATATGCTGCACGTTACACTAGCGGATTCCTGAACTATATGTGATGCGCACTACAAACTACGGCTTTAAACAATGGAAATGAGAGAAGATCGTGAAGGCTCGTGTAACATGGATCGGATAAGAGTTTTACAGAGCTCCAGATCTTTTTCAGGCAATTCTTGTTGTGTAACTAGGTTTGTCATTGTGTTGTAGTTGAAAGGAGGAGAAAGAGGGTAAATAATAGGAGTCTATAGAGATATATAATTGGAAACTAAATTAGGTTTTTTTTCGATCTGAGGGTGGTACTGCACCTATTGGTTTTGTTTAGCATAAGTTTTTTTTTCTGGAGTGTTATCAATTATCCAAATTAGGTTGTTTGCTTTGATAGGGTAGATATCTGAAAGATGTTGAATCATGAGAGAATCCTCGTTTGAGGGGTCTCTGCTATTAATTTTTGTTGGTTGCTGCGGCAGTCTACATTTGATATCTGAAACACTGTGGTACTCGAAGCAAAAGCCTCATTATTTTTATAGATTGCAATTGAGGAAAATTACTCTTCATGGGCCTTTTGTGTGGGCCCAAATTGATTCATACAAGTTTCAGCCCATACCCAAGTTCAAAACTATAAATTTAAAGGGTTGGTGTATAGCTCAAAACGAGCATTTTCCTATTTATAAGAATCAACATAATTAAAAAAACTTAAATATGCGATAGGAATTTTAGATCTAATTACATATGAATTGAAAAACAATAATGATCTCATGTAAATTATTAGTTCCAATACATATATGTAGCTGTGTCCCTGTACCCTACATTTTAAAAATTCCCTTGGGCGCCTGTTTGGATTTGATCAGAAAGTATGAAGATCTCAGTAATGTCTACTTTTACGACTATCCAAACTTGATCAGGATCTGAAAGGGGAACATGCAGATTATGAAGTCTTCGATAGCTTTTCAAGGCGTGTTCAGATATGGTGGAGAGCTAACTGAACTTCAAATGACATTGTAAGGCCTTGACGGAGATTCGTCGGAGGTGAGGAATCGTCGACAGCTTGGCAAGTTGATGTGATAGCTCATCAAGGACCGATCGAAGGAGATCTGGTTTCAGTGGTACTCGATCGGAACTAGATAGGCGTCAAGGGCATCGCATCTGAGAGCCACCTCCTTTTGGATTGGAGCCCCTCTCCTGGTCTGCATCACCTATTCTAACTTAAGAAGATTATAGCTTTCACTGATTGAACAAGAGAACCCACCACTAATATACCACACAACATGTACATGCTAACCAGGATGGCAGCTACCACCTGCTGTTCAACTTCAAGATACTGTAATAAAACATTTTATTAAGTATAATGGATCTAGTTGAGTCAATAACTCTATGCAGACCGGCCTATCTAAGAGACAGATCAGCAGAGTCTACCTGGTTATGACCTGAGCTCAACCTTTTTACTTCTGTTCTGGCCATCTATGATAAAGATTTCCACTCCCTATGAATTTGTGTATATGGGACTAACATTAGTTCTAACAATTGAGTAATCTGGATCCTTATGGACCCTGATTTGGAGCTTCTCAGTTGCTTCTGTGGGTACAAATAAATTTTTGTTGTTATTAGTTGAAATGCAAGCTATGGGAGGAAATAAAAGTGAGGTACACCTACAGGAAAAGTAGGTTGGAGAAAATTGAAGCATAGGCTGTAGACAGCTCTTTTTACAGGTTGTGCAAAGATTTATACTATGTTGCACGGATACGGGTGCGGACACGGACACGGGTGCGGATATGGGACACGTCAAAGCTGTAAAAGTCAGGATACAGGGACGCGTCTATATACATACACATTAAAATTAATAATCTATACGAGATCGATATTGTTTTTCATTCACGTGTTATGAGAACTAAAATCTTTATATCATTTTTATGTTTCTTTTATTGAGTAGATTATAAATTGAAAAACCGCTCGTATTTGAAATCAATACCCAAACGGCCCTTTAAACTCATAGTTATGGACTAGGTATGTGCTAAAACGAACATGTCCCGAGTCAAACAAAATGCATAAATCTGAGGTGATGTGTATGATATATGCTCAAGCAGTGTATCACGAGTTTTTTAAACTAAAGCAAGTGTTATATAACTGAGTACACATCTGAATAAATGTATGTATATATTCAAGAAGTGTCCAAGGAGTGTCCGACACAGACACTGATACGATAAGTGTAGGACATGAATACGGGAGTCTAGATGAAGTGTCTGAGTAACCTAGGATTTATGCGACATTTCATTTAATAATTACATAGTTTTAGCACATTTATGATGATCTTGAATCATCAAAATGATTACGAAGCAAGAACGAAATTTGAATATTATGCCATTGGTTTTTGAAGATCTTTTTAGGGGTTCAAACTTTTAATTTTTAAGAATTATATTATAAAGTAGTTGTTTTTTTAAGTGTGGGGCAATAGATTTTAGATTATATTGAATGATTATTTATGTTAAAATTATATTCTGTATATCTGATTCATGGCATATATGTTTTGTTATGACAGATACCAAATTGGTGTTCGTTATACTGGTGGTGCTCGCATGTTGTTGTCACTGTCCTTGAAGTTTGGTGTCATTCCTTTAGTCGTACCGGTAGGCATTCGTGATTTCGACATTGATGGGGAACTATGGGTTAAGTTACGGTTGATACCATCCGAGCCTTGGGTAGGGGCTGTTTCATGGGCTTTTGTCTCTCTTCCAAAGGTCAAGTTTGAGCTGTCACCATTTCGCCTTTTCAATCTTATGGGTATGTTCTAATACTGATATGCTACTTTATTTAGTTTCTATTTTTCTATTATATTCATTTAGTTTATCTTAGTTTCTATTTAATTTTCATCAGCAGTTGTGCTGCGAAGTATTATCTTCAAGCTGTAAATTGGGAGGAGAACATGCCTAAGGGTATAGGGTTTCATATTAAGTGTTTTGAGGACCACATCTACTTTGAACTCCTAAGTCTAGAATAATTTTTTTTCTTATAAATTATCGAGCATGTCCCTAAACTTGGATTATCGTGAACTATGGGAATTATGTGTTTGTTTAAGGGTTGTTAGCAAATGCACTTACAACATCATGTAGATCCAATGCTTGCTGTTGAAACACTAATCCAGTTGATGCAGGAACAACTCCCTTGTTTTTCAGCTATTTTGGTTTTACAACAACTCTCCGACTAAACATGTATATTGAAATTTAGATGTAGTTAAACAACATGAGCCTCCAACTACCCCTATCCAGACACACTTAAACAATTGTGTATATATGAGAATGTTATTTTCAACACGATGATCCAACTAGTCCCATCCGAACGCACCTTAAACAATTGTGTATATATGAGAATGTTAATGTCTTAGTGGTTCATGTCAGCATGCCGATTTGAGCATCTCCAAAACAATTGTTTTCATAGGATCTCTAGTCAGGAGGGAGATTTTGTATGATATACATTCGCTTGGAATAAATTTGACACGCATTTCTATCTTTTTCTCTTTTGCTGCCAAGTCTGTTAAGCACAGACATACACCCATATGCTGAACAATTCCTTTTATATTTTTGTGACGTTAATTTCAATTTTTTCTTGCATGGACTTGGGCACCTCCATCTTCATCAGCAATTCCTGTACTTTCAATGTGAGTGAAACATCTTTATCACTTTGTATTTACTTTATTCATAGATCTTTCGCTGTGTTTTCTACAGCTGCATCTCTGCAAGTTATGTATTGGATTTTTTGAAGTTATGTATTGGTGCTTATTTTTCCCGGCACTCTGACAATCAAGAGTTTAATGCACTTAATTTATATATTATAGTCTGTTACGCTGGAAGTGCCTTGAAACATATCACTCTTGTCTATTGTCTCAAAATAGTATTATGTGTGTCCATGTCATTTGTGACCTTGATATTCATGGTGTTATATTTTATGCAAATTCAACAGTACAAAATGTTCAACATTCGATTACTTGGTAATTGCGGTATGTAGATCTTTTGTCCTCATTTGAGTTTCTCATGATTCAAGAAGCTATGTCAGGAACTTGAATGTTATAGCAATTTTGAAGATGCTACTGCCAAATGGTGGAGCAAACAGTATAGATTGCACAATTCTAAGAGAATATTCTTGAATTAAAGGTACCAAAGGGCAAGGATACATAGACATCGAAGTATGTAGAAGGAAGCAAAATGTGTTTGTTTTTGGATTCTATAGTATGCACTATGTCTTGGTTGTGATGGATAAAAGGCTATGCAGATGAGGGTCAAAATTTGCTCACTGTAATATATGTTAACTTTCTTTCTATTTTAAAAGTATTTAATCATGTAAATGAGTTGTTGAAGGATATAAGAAATAATTACGACAATGACAAAAGAGCCTTTTTCCCAAAATTTTGGGGTTGGCTTCGTGAACCGGTTCTTCCATTTCTGGAGTCATCTCCTCCACTAAGTAAACTATCATCATATCTCGATTTATTGCTTCCAACCATTTTAGGCCCTTCTCTATGGTCGTAGCCCCATTAATATAATATTTTCACTTCTCCTAATCGGTGCATTAAGAGCGCTCTGTTGTACATGACCAAATCATAAATCTGTTGTTCAATCAATTGAGCTATTATTCTAGTTTTATAAAGATTGTAAATATAACTTGAAAAAGAAAGGTAGTAAAAGCTTACAAGGCACACATTGAAAATAAAATAAATATTTGAGTATCAAAATGCATCTGACAACTATCGAAAGAGTGTTCAATGGTAAGCACTAAGACAGGTGCCAAGTAGTACCCATGAAATATTCTTCTGGATATGCGTTGTACAAAGATGATACTTCATTATAGGAGTGTGCTTGTTATGCAATTAGGTGTTTTCACTTTGTGAACGTGGTTATAATTTTTCTTAGCTTTTGATTTTTCTTCTGATGTATAATCTATAATCATCACCAGCAGCAGCTAAATAGTTGTTTTCCTTTTGACTAGGTTCTTAAAAAAGCTCCTTACTGAAGATCTACCTAGACTTTTTGTGCGCCCGAAAAAAATTGTCCTTGATTTTCAGAAAGGCAAAGCACTTGGTCCTGTTTCAAATGATGGAAAAGCCGACAAAAACAATGAGGGGAATAAAGATTTTGTTGGCGAGTTGTCAGTGACTCTGGTTGATGCTCGGAAACTTGCTTACGTTATATTTGGTACCATTCTACTTTCACTTATTTACTCCATTATCTTTTTCATCTTTGCAACTTGATTCTTTAGAAAGAGCAGACAGAGAAGAGAACACGGGTCTCCCTTTCATTATAGAGCTACTTGTGCTTTTAATACTTTTTATGACATTTGATTTGGTCTATATTAACTTAATAGCTTTTACAATATGCACTGTTGAGTGTGCTTCTATTTGTGCTATTCTTGTTAAAGGGTCATTCTTCTATATATAAGTTATTTGAAGTGCTGGGTAGCAAAATGTACTGTGTAGTGTTATTGAGATGATACTAAAATTTAAAACACCCAAATCTGTTAATCTGGTTTATTATTTAATAAATGATTTGTGATTATGTGTCTTGGCAGGGAAGACAGATCCATTTGTTGTTCTTAGTCTGGGTGATCAAGTAATTCGAAGTAAAAAGAATAGCCAGACGACAGTCTTCGGGCCACCCGGGGAGCCAATATGGAACCAGGTAACACATTATTGGTCCTAGTAACGGTATGCTCTGGTTAGTTATTATGGTTCGTGAAAATTTCTAAACATTAACCTAGCATTACTTTGGTCAAATGCTTTCATATTTATGCAGGTTGGATAGTGATGGATATTTTGTTTTTTTGAACAGGATTTCGATTTACTTGTTGCAAACCCTAGAAAGCAAAAATTATCTATTCAAGTAAAGGACTCTTTTGGCTTTGCTGATTTCACCATTGGCTCAGGAGAGGTAAAAGTTTTTCAACTATACTATATTGGTAGGTGCAATAAGGAACCTGCAAGTCAAAATGATTATCAAGATTAGATACATCTCCTTCTATCTGAGCAAACAAGTATAATGGAGAAGATTTTGAAGCATGCCAGCCTTACCTGCAACATACATGAGAGGCCACAAGAAGTGCTTGTCTCAAGCAGTAGCAATTCTTCTTTTTAAGTAGGATGTCATAGGTTTGAATTTCCCCTAGTGCAATAACCAAAGGCACATTTTTGCAGGCTCATTGTTAGCAACTAATGTTTAGAGTGCATGAAAGTGTTTCGGTGGTTTGTGGAGGTTGATTCGCAATATATGTGCGCAGTAGGAGGATATCAAAAGTTAATACCCATATAGAGAGAGATCAGAAAGCAACTCTAAATTCCTTCATACCTAAGTAAGGAGACATTTTGTAATCAGTTTAAAGAAAACATCTAGTTCAGTATATCCAGTATAATGGGAACTACCCTAACAAATCATAATATTCCCTTGTATCCTAGCATCACATAGTTAAAAGGGGGGAAACATCAGCAATTACAGAAACCAAAAAACAATGATCATATTATGTTTCTGAATATTATTTTGCAAGAACCATTCTTTAGTAGGAATTAGTGAGAAAAGAGGGTCCATCTCCAGCCTAAAACGGATTCAGGCTATTTCTTGTTTTGTTTTTCATCTGTGTATTCTTTTATCACTTCTTTTCCTATCCTCTGCTCTACATTTATTAATTTTTCTTCTTGCTGCCATTTTAGATTGAACTTGGTTCCCTTCAAGATACGGTGCCAACAGATAAAATTGTAGTTTTGCAAGGTGGTTGGAACTTTTTCAAGCGGCAGGCATCGGGAGAAATATTACTCCGTCTTACATATAAGGCCTATGTTGAAGATGAAGAAGATGTAGCAGATATGAAACATGTGGATAATGATTTATCTGATGACGAGATATCAGACTATGAGCAAGCAGAAAATTCATCCGGAGAAAGCAAAATTGAAAGAGAAAGAGAATCATTTATGGATGTCCTAGCAGCTTTGCTTGTAAGTGAGGAATTTCAAGGTATAGTGGCATCCGAAACGGGATTCTCTAGAGCTTCAGAGGAGTTCAACTATCCAGAACCACCAGTATCAAGAACACGTGGTCGCAGTGCTGAGAACTCTCTTCTTGAATCTGATACCAATTCTGGAGGTCCAAAAGGTATTACCTGTATGAGGTTTCATTTCTAAAATTTATGCATATTGGATAGGATTGTTGCAGATACATCCCCTGTACTATAGGATGTAACCACTTATGCCCCGCCTAAACTTTTTTATGAGCACTTCAACTCCCTAAAACTCAAACAGTATGTTTTTTGTTTGCCCTCAGTTTAGAGGGCAAGTTATTGTTTTTTTCCCCAGTTAACTTGAAGTCAAATGGTAACTCAGCACGTGATTACTCCATGACATCTCAACCTATGAACAAATACGTTTTGGAGTTCAGGCAAATGGGGATGTATGCTAATAAAATTTAGGGGAATGACTATACCCTTATAGTACATGGTGTGTATCTGCAATTAACCCTATTAGATAGCAAGCAGGTCAAACTTCAGATGACAGTTTTATTCATGCTATTCAACTTCTCTCCTGTCTGTAGATTCAACATTAATCTGGCTTGCAGTGGTAACAAGTATAATGATCCTGATTTCTGTGAACATGGCCGGTTCAAGTTTCTTCAATCCATGATGTGATCAGCAAAGGCTGCAAAAGGAGCCGACATGTGTTGTTTTGCTCGAATCAAGTAAGTTTCAACAATATTACTTGAATCCAAGTGAAACACGTCAGTGGCCTCTTTTATCTTTGCTGGTTGATTTGCAAAAGATGAATTTGCATTACTGATTTAATGATTTTACTTTCTGGTTGAAATATTAGCAAAACAGCCTCTAATTAATTTTGCTTTTTTTTTGCCCTTAGCTTTTATCATTTTACCTAATGCCTAATCTTATTTTCTACGTAAATTTACAAAATATGTGCAAGAGCAACCAGATTTTGTAACTATAAACATATTGTCCGACGTGTGAAATTCCTCAAATTAATGAATTCTTCAGTTAAACTGTTATGTTATTCGGGTTTGCTGACATCAGCTGTCAAAAACAATTTCTCTGCTCCTTTTTTAAGGTTTCACCTGTGCACATAGCTTCAAAATGTTGATGATATCCAGACATAAAAATAGTTTTGCAAAGAGAAGTTGAGGGCGTGTTTCCATGGAAATTCTCAGGATTTCATTAAATAAGTAGGTCCAACACAACCAAATTCCTCACTTTTTATGTGTTTCGATGAAAAATTTACTGAGGGAAGTAGATGGAGTTTATAGCGGTGTCAGCAAATTTGTGTCAGAAGTCCTCACTCTCTTGAGGATTTTGGAGATGAGAACACCTTATATTCAACTTTCCATTAAAAAAAAGAAAAAAGAAAGAAAAGAAAAGAAGAAAGAAAGAAACGAAATGGTAAGATTAGGATTTTGAAGAGTTCTGATTTTGTCACAATTACAAAATCTGATTTTCTCAGCCAAACTGTGCCCCTTAAACACCGTGAGTTATGTGCCCAAGTCGGCAGGAATGTATGGATACGATCACATTTATCTGTTAATTTTTCTCCCGTTGATATTGAGGCTAGTTTCTGAAGAGGATCCAACAGCTTTATTGGAAATTTGGAACCTTTTGCATATTGTACTTATGATTATTTTCCTGAGCAGTTCTAGTTATCATTTTTCTCATACAATTTTCTATTTTGCAGGTTCCCAAGTAATATGTTGCATTACAAGATGAGAAGTACCTTCCATATATTTTACGAGATTCATCGGGTTGCTAGAAGAGGAAGTGATGATTGCGGCATTTTTGTTCTTTCCCCTAGTGTTTAATTGTTTATATTCCCTTGTATGTATTACTTCTCGTCCATACCATTTTCCACCCATAATTTTGTTGTTACTTGAGTTCATTGATGCTTGTCGAAAGTGCATTTCTCAAGTTCATTAGTAAATCTTCTATGTAGAAGTAATGTTTTACAAAGGTTGAGAACTGCAGAGATTCAGCCCTTATTTCATCTATTCTCTGTTTTGTAACTGAAGAAAACATTGCGCAAGGAGAGGATATCTTTGCATTAATGTAACAGTAATTGTGCAGCAAACATATTCCGACAAAATAAAATGAATAAAATAGTCAGAAAAAGAGTTCTTTCAAGCCATAAAAAAAGAAATACAGGAGCAAAGAAAGAAAAAAAATGAAGAACTCGCTTCTTCATAATGTGAGGGATGAGATCAAACCCTAAGCCTCCATACGTCTCCTAAAAAGCTTTCATAATGTGTTTCTTGCTCTGTAGTGCCTCTTTTTTTTTCTTGCCTCTGATCATTTTATAGGCAAATGATAATTTATGGCTTGCACGCTTAGATTTTGTGGGATATTTCAACTTTTATTGTCATCATATTTTCTGGACCAAAATATTTGGCGTGAAGTTAATTGCACATTAAAACAACGATATAGCTGAGGTCCTTTCTTTTCGGCTACTATTTCATTTTATGAGCTGAGCTTCTGTGTAGGGATCATCCATCTTCCTTTTGGATGCTTACTCTTAAAAGATTTCTCAGATTTTAACTACAAATTATAGCTTTTAATTAGGATTATAAATTGAATACCGTGATTTTGTTTTTTTTGGGTAATTATTTCAAACAAGTTTTTGAGAACTGAAAAGTTAAGATATGTCAAAATACAAATATACAGTGACATTCATAGTTATTCACATCAGATCTAAGCATTCAAAATATTCATGATTACAATAAATAGTTTCCTCAAGAAAAATTTCGCTCTTCTTTTTACAAAAATTTTTTTGCTCTGATAATATTAAGACAATTGAGGAAAATGATCTCACTTAATTTGGATCCAAGATTAGCAATCCTATATCTCTGATCTAGCCTCACCTATCGTGCTCTCTATATAGTATTATTATTTTTTTAAATTTCTTTCTTCCTTTTTTTCCTTCATATTTTTCTCTTGAGCTATTGCTAGATGTGTTCGAAACACAAAAAATAACAAAACCCTTCGAGTTTGTTTGACCGATTATATTATAAATAAATGTAGAGAATTAAAGAAAACATTGCAAAGATTTATCCTTTAACCCATCATTTTATTTTGTAATTTGTTGCTCTTCATGGAAATTTGTCGTGAATTTATGTAACAGTCAGCGCCCAAATGGAGATGAATTTTTCTCATGTTAAAAAAAATACGAAGCAACAGTTTAAACTCTAGTCTGCTGTTTAAAGGTGAGGAGTTCATGTTTGCTAATTATCAAGGCAATGTGTGTATGTCTTAGGTAGAGACTCCTTCAGAGTTTGGAGCATACTGTTACAAGGATGTCAATTTGATTTACTAGAGTTTTTCGCCCGCCTTTAATATTATAGATTTCTTTTGAATTAAACATGTTTATGTACTACCTATGTGTGTTTAGGGTAAACTTAAACTCCCGTGAACTTGCTGCATTATGCAGTAAACCCCTATGAACTCTCAAAATCACACGAAACTCCCAGTAACTTTTTTGTTTTGCTGAAATCCCCCAATAATTTTCTGCATTTTGAAAGTTATTGGGAGGTTTAGTGTAATTTACCCGAAAGATATTTTGAAAGGTATTGGGAGGTTTAGTGTAATTTACTTGAAAGATATTAAGGATTTTCTGCAAAAGTTATTGGGGGTTTACTGTGATTTTGGAAGTTCATAGGGGTTTACTGGAAAACACTGAAAGTTCGTGGGGTTTAGTGTAATTTACCGTTCTTTTTTATGGCATAATATTGAGTCTCTTTGGTGGGAAGAGTAAGGGTGTAAGAATTATTAGCTTCTGAAAAGAGAGTTAGCAAGAGTTATAGAAATATTGTTTTTTGTTTTGTTGATTGGGTATGACAATGGGTTATGATAATTTCAACATGAAGCTGAAATTATACCTGTGTAGTTGAAGGTAACCCTCATGTTTGAAGCTAGATTTCATCTGACAAGCCGTTCAATTGTTTTGAAACATTCAACAAAGCAAAACCTTCACAAAAAATAAAATAAAATAATAATAATAAATAAATAGAAACCAAAACCAAACAATTTAGTATGCAAATATCTTGATGCTACTAAAATAGTCGGAATACATACACGAATAATGGCACCAGAGAGATGTTATTTAACATTGCTAGAACAATTAATTATTTTGTAACAAACATATTCTTACAAAGTGAAATGACTGAAATAGTCATACAAAGAGCTCTTTCAAGCCATTAAAAAAAATTACGGAGCAGAGAGAACGAACAGGAAGAAGAACTTGCTTCTTCATAATGCGGGGGATGCGATCAAACTCTGAGCCTCAAGACATCTCCTAAAAACCTTTATAATTCATATGTTTCTCTATAGTGCTTCTTTCTTTCTCTTTGCCTCCTATCATTTTATAGGCAAAATATTATTATGATTGGCACGCTTAGATTTTGTGGGATATTTCAATTTTTATTTGCCGAGATAATTTTTGGATGAAAAGTTTTGATAAGAAGTTAATTGCACATTAAAAACAATGATATTGTTGAGATCCTTGCTTTTATTGTTGGGCTTCTATTTACATTTTATGAGCGATCGAGCTTGTGTGTGGTCCATATTTTACTTTTGTATGCATGCTCTTGAAATTCCAAACTCCTCGCATTTTCATTTCAAGTGCAAAACATAATTTTAAAGTCCTATAGTTACATGTGTTTGCACTAATATATCTCATTTTTATTTTATTTTTACATTTGAATACTCTGTTGTTTTTAAAATAGCACATTATTGTCTTGAGTGTCTTCTGTTAATCAACTATTGGAATATTTCTCTAAATATTTCTATGTGAATTTCATATGTTAAGTTACTCAATTATTATACTTCCTTTAAAAGTGAGAGTTTGGGAAAAACTTTCAATGGATAAAAATATCCTTGACTCATTTAGATATTATATTATTATCCTATCCTAATTAATTTTTCTAATTAATTGGTGTAAGCTTCACTATCCTATCCTATTCTAATTAATAGGTAAATAATATGTATTTTTATAATATGTGAATAAAATAATTCCAATATTATTGGCTAGGTTATATATCTTGATACTTGTACGCATATGAGATCTTCATCAAATTATGCTATTAGTTAGTCTATCTTGGTACTTGTATACATTATAAGCTCATCATCTTTGATTTAAGCATATTTGATCTAAGTATATAATTAAAAATTATATTAAGATTAATATTATTAGCTAGGTTATTTTAATTAAAAATTATATTAAGATTAATATTGTTCGTTATGTTATCTTGGTACTTGTATACATTATATGCTCGTTATATTTGATTTAAGTATAATTAAAACTAATATTAAGATTTGCTTCCCTAGATATAAACAATACCCACATGCAACATTCATCAATACCCACGAACAGATTTAACTTATCTATAAATTGGGTTTTCCAATTGTTTACTCTATTTAAAAGTATTATCCTCTCACGCCTAACTCTTTTGCCTATATATAAAATAAGAAATTACATAGTTTTTCATAGCAATTTCGTCTCTTAAAGCTTCAATGACTATGTCCTGTTGCCTTCATTGTTGTTATTTAGTAATATTGTGCATTTGATTCAATGGTGACATTTATATATACTAGCTTGTATATACATAACTTTTATAGCAATTTCTCCAATTGTTTGAATCTCCTTCGTTAGTGTCTCCTTCAACGGTATGTTTATTTGTCTTTATTGTTTTTCTTTAATAATATTATGCATAAATTTTCTTTACTAATATTGTGCAACTTTCATAATTTTTATTTACGTGCAAAACTCTCATGTTTCAAAGGCAACATGAAAATATATTTTGTTAATACTACTTCTTCCATCTCTGAAAAAGAAAAAACTATTAAACAAATTTTTAAAGCAAATAAAATTGAGCCAAAAGATGAAATTTTAATTTTAATTTTTTCCTAACACATTATTCTCCTAAGCGTCATCTCAGATAGGAATACAACAAAACCATTAGTGGTGTGTTTGTAGTCGTACAATATAGATTCTCTTGCCTCCTCACTAAAAATTTGTACCATGATTAAATACATATTAAAATTTCTCATTTTCTGAAAAACTCAGAAGAAATTTGGACTTGTTCTTAACAGATTAAAGAAAAGAACGGTGATGCTCATGGATTTCTTGTGGTGTTTTTAGTTTTATTAGTAAAATGTTGAGATTGATGAGACAAAGAGAAAAACACTTTGTTGGTGAATTATACATATAATTCGAGCTCTTTATTAAAAATTAAATTAAAAATATTATGATGAATTAAGAAATAAAAATTTGTCAAAAATAAACTCCATATCAGAATTTTAATAAAAATAATTTGTTTGATGAAAGATAAATATAAAATATTTTTAACAAAAAGTTTTGTGATAAAATTAAAAATAAAACCTCCCTATTAAAACTAAATTAACAAATAAGGTTTTTAATAAAATAAATTAAAAATATTGTGTTGATGGTTTATACACATTGAAGACTCCTTATTTAGCTTATCAACCGAGATTGAACAAATAAGAAAAGCACGATATTGATCGTTACAAACTCTTTAATTTAATAGATTTGGTTCGCTCCATATAACTTTTACTAACATCATCCCATATGAAACCAAGTTTCTTTCTTCCGATCAATTGAAAATAATAATATTTATGGTTATTTAGATATTAGTCCCTCAAATTTTCAATAATTTCCTATTAGTCCCTCAAATCTCAATAATTGCTCATTAATCCCTTAAATCCTAAGGGCTCTTGCAATTTGGTCTCTTAATGACCAAAATACCTCTTATTTATGATTTCTCTCTTAAAACTATATTGTTCAAAGAAAGGCTTATTTGCACTTTGGTACTCTAAAGCTTACACCCTTTTAACTTTAATACCTCAAAGTTTTTGACACTTTGATACCCTTAATTTTACACCCTTTTTCACTTTGATACCTTAAAGTTTTTCTGATTATTTTTATGACAAAATTTATATATTTTTCAACTTTGAAACCCCAAAGTTTTCATTTTGGCACTTTGATACCTCAAACTTTAGGGTATCAAAGTTAAAAAAGTTTAAACTTTGAGGTATCAAAGTTAAAGTTTTGGAATCTTTGGCGTATGACAGTTAAAAATGTGTAAACTTTGTACCAAAGAGTCAAAAAGATTTTGAGGTATCAAAGTTAAAAGGATGTAAACTTTGTGGTATCAAAGTGTCAAAAAACTTTGGGATAATAAAGTTTTAAAATGTGTAAACTTCAGAGTGTCAATTTGCAATAACCCTTCAAAAAAATTACTTGAAAGTGTTTTGGTCATTGAGGGACCAAGTGTCAATTTGCAATAACCCTTCAAAAAAAATTACTTGAAAGTGTTTTGGTCATTGAGGACCAAATTGCAATAACCCTAGGATTTGAGAGACTAACGAGCAATTTCATAGATTTGAGTGACTAATATGGAATTAAAGAAGATTTAAGGGAATAATATCTAAATAACCAAATATTTTAATACTAAAGCCCCATCATCAATTGATAAACAAAATGAGGAATTTACTATTCATGCTTACTTTGAATCTATAAATTTTTTTGGGTTTTTACATCAAAACCACCTTTAATTTTACCCAAATTGATATTTACCACATTTAAAGTTTTTTTTTATGTAAATCATCTTTACTTGCTAACATGTTTTCAATGTCACACCTTTTTTTTACTGTTCACCCACGAAAAATAAGATATTCCCATTTTACCCCCATCTTCTTCCTTCCAACCCCTAACCCTAGCCCTAGCCTCCTCTATCATTCTCTTCTACAAACCCTATCCCTAACCCTAACCCTAACCCATGACCGCCACCTCCCCCAGAACCCTAATCCTGACCCATGGCGACCACCTCCCCCAAACCCTAACCCTAATTCTAGTTCCCACTTGGGAAGGAATGGGAGAGTGAGAGGTTGGGGAGGAAGAGGGAGGACGAGAGAGAGGGGGAGGGGAGTTGAGGGAGGAGGGAGAGGCAATATGGGGAGAAGAGGAGGATGAGGAGGCTAGGGTTAGGGTTAGGGTTTGTGAGGAAGGAGATGAAGAAATAAGAAAATAGTGAGGTTAAAATGGTCATTTCGCGTATTTTTTGGTTGAAAACTGGATTAGGTGTGACATTGCAAATATGTTAGCAAGTAAAGGTGGATTACATAATAAAAAAAAACTTTAAAAGTGGTAAGTATCAATTTGGATAAAAGTAAAGATGGTTTTGATGTAAAAACCCTTTTTTTTCCGAGTCACTTCATCATTTGCTCTCAACGAAAAAACTCAGAATATAAAATAAGTATGTCCAAGTTCCACGTGCAAAGCGCACACAGTATACTATGGTTTCATTGCTAATTTATTGTGATGCACAAGTTATATAGTTTGCTATCAGATGGATAGTTTATTATTTACAATGCTATTTTTTAAGAATCTAAATTTTGCTATTTTTTCGGAAGGAAAAAGATTGAAACCAACAAGGTTTTACCCATGAAGACATCCGAAAAATTTAATTTAATATATTTTATGATAACCATAAACTATTATGCAACCCAGTTATAGTAAAAATAAACTTTAAAAAAATCAAGATTATTAAAGTTTTTTTAATCAACTACAAGACCAATTTTGAGAAGTATGCTTAATTAATGTGCCACTTTACGGGTTAAATGCGTTTCTGAGTTGATTCAGGCAATTTTGAGCATATAATTGACCAATTTTGAACATATGAAAGTCATACGAGAATGTTAAGCAAAATGTTCAAATGATTGATTAAAAGAAGGTAAAAATGTTAGAAAAATGTTAGAAGATAAAGACATGGTGTATAAAAAGTTCTGTAAACTACAAGATAAAGATTTTTTTTAGTTTATTTGCTAATTACAGGTAGAATTGTCTGGTAAGGCAAATTTAAAGTTCAAAGGGGTTAAGAGAGACACCCCAAATTCAGGATGTGTTTTGTATGAAATAAAAAACGTTTCGGAGGTTATGTGCAAAACCACAAAGTTACAGGGAGGGGATTTTGTCAAGTTAAACCAAAAACTTACTCCCAATTTCCAAGCTAATCACCGACAGGGACACGTGGCCTATATTGAATAATAAAAAAAGGAGAGGAAAAAAAAAAAAAACATAAAAAGAAGAAGAAGATAAAAAACAAGATAAACATCTAGATTTCCCGCGTCCAGCTGTCCTCCTAAATCCGCTTCCTTTATGTCAGCTAGGGTTTCGCTCAAATCCCAGCAACAAACTGTCTCCAGAGCAGCTTGATTTCGATCCTCAAAGGTATGCAGAACGAAACCCCCAATTTCTAGGGTTTTACATTCGATCCATCTTCTTAAAATTTATCTGTTTGATTTTCAGTAATGCTCTCGGTTTCTGTCTAATTGGTTATCTTGCGAGAAGTTCGAGGCAAAAAAGATCAAATTTTGGTTAGTTATATATTAGTTCTTAATTTTTTTTACGCCATTGAGAACTTGACTTACTGTGATTTGACCTCCCATTTGAGATAGAATTGATTAAAAAACTATCCTCATGCATATATAGTTGTTGATAATTAATCATTCCCAAAATAATGTTTGGGATCAAGTGCATACTTCAAATTTGTTTGATTTTTTAGGGTAGTTCACAAAATCCCCATAAAGTTTGGCACAATTTCAGATGACCCAACAAATTTTTTTAAATGTCACTTAACTCCCAAAACTTTTGGGATTTCTACGAACCGCCATAATGTTTGCATTTTTTTTTTCCAATATGCCCCTAGAACTGTGTAATGGGGGTTATCTGAAACTTTATTGAAAGTTCATGGGGATCTCTGAAAATAATGTTGAAAGTTGGGGGTTTTCTGAACATAATGTTGAAAGTTTGGAGTTCTCTGAAAATAATGTTGAAAGTTGGGGGAAATGTTGAAAAAATTTGGGGGGTCACACTGGTTGGAGGGAAGTTGATAATACTTCAAATGTTATGGGGATTTTGTAGATGACTCAAAAGTTTTGAGGGTTAATAGTCATTTTCAAAACTTTTGGGGGTTATTTCAAATGTGCCAAACTTTTTCGGGGCGTCTTGTGAACTTTAACTTGTTTGAATTTTTTTTATGTCTCCATAATTTATAGTTAATAAACCATGTGACAAGCCAACAAAATTACCTAACATGGCATTGGAAATGTCACACTTTTGATTATCAACCGCGACCCTTGCAACCATGACCAATGTTTTGAAAGCTTGCGCCTAGTCCGCCTAGGCGTACGCCTAGAACTAGGTTGTAACTAGGCCGCCCGCCTAGCGCCTAGGCGGTACATACGCTGCCCAACTAGGTTTTGAGAGCGCCTAGGGAGCATGATCTACTTACGTAGACTGCATTCTTTAGACCTTGATCGTGATTACCTCTGTTGCCGCCTCCACATCCTGCAACCTCCTCAAAACTCTAACTACGAACATCTCCTTTACCTCCTTTGACCTTCAGCAGAACCTCCTCCACCACCACTTAAATAGGAGACATTTACTATCAATTATTGTAATTTAAAAATAAAAAATGAGGAAAACTGCATTACATACTAAACAGAGTAGATTATCAATAAACTGTCAAGCACTTGAACAAATCTTTTTGCTGAGAGGGCAATGTCCATGCATGTTTACAAGAGCCTTGGCTCTGGTTTGGATCCAGAAGTAGTTTGATGTCCTGGAGACTTGTATATCTGTTAGGAAACTTTGGAACAACATAAGAAAGTAATTTCACTTGAAAAACATGTTTTTTTAAAATCTTACATTACATGCACCGGTAATGTTCTACGAAGGTCGAGAATTGGAGGTAACATTGCAGAGATTTATCTTTTGTTCCATCTGTTTAGTAGAGTAATTTGTTGTGCTTCATGGAATTTCATCTAAAATTTATGTACCAACAGTCAACACCCAATTGAGACAAAATTTTCTCATTTTCAAAAGATAAGAAGCAAAATTTAAACTCCCTCCCTCCCTTGATGTTATTGGATTTGAAAAATTCCAGTCTCTCTCATGACGTTATTGGATACTCAGAGTGCATGCTAGAATAATGGCACAAGAGATGGAATTTTTTCATATACTCAGATTGCAGGTTAGTATAAGGGAGATAGTATTTTTGCATTGGTACAACAATTATTTTGTAACAAACATATTTCTACAAAGGTAGAATGGATCAAATAGTCATATATAAATAGGTCATTGATCCAAGCCACGAACAAACATGAAGAGCAAAGAAAGGGAAAATGAAGAACAACTTGCTTCTTCATAATGCGGGGGATGGGATCAAACTCTAAACCTAAATATATCTCCTAAAAAGCTTTCATAATTCATCTCTTGCTCTGTACTGCTTCTCTTTTTTCTGGCCTCTTATCATTTTATAAGCAAATGATTATTTATGGCTGTCACACTTAGATTTTGTGGGAGATTTCAACTTTTATTGTCTATATATTTTCTGAATCAAAAGATTGATATGAAGTTAATTGTGCATGAGAGTACAAAGATATTGCTGAGATCCTTTGTTTTAGAGCTTGGATTGCATTACATTTTTATGAACCTAGCTAGAGATTGTGCACAGGATCATTCATCTTCCTCTTAGATGCATATACTTTGAAAAATTTTCTCAAATTTCAAAATGCATACTAAAATTTTAATTCAGATAGAAATTTGGTATCATGAGTTTATTTTACTTTATTTTATTGGTAAGGTTATGTTTTTTTCTCAAATATTGAACCAGTTTTTGAGAACCAAAAGTTATGGTCCCAGTCAACTTTTCTATAGGGAATAGTCATACTAACTTTTCTATCCATTGATGTTGCATTGGGATCCATGAAAGATATGAAGCTCATTTTGAGATTTGTGCATCTCTTGATGGCACAAATCTAAAGGCAACATCAATGGATAAAAAGTTGGTGTATACTATTCCTATAAACTTAAGTTTATAGGAGATTTGCTCTATATATATATATATATATATATATATATATATATATATATATATATATAGAGTAAGGCTCTATGAACTTAAGTTCATAATGAATAGTGGTGCACCAACTTTTTATCCACTCATCTTGCCTTGAGATTTGTGATGCACAAATCTCAAAGTGGTCTTTATATCTTTCACGGATCCCAAAGCAAGATGAGTGGTTAGAAAAGTTGGTGCACCACTATTCATTATGAACTTAAGTTCATAGGAGCCTTGCTCTCTCTCTCTCTCTCTATATATATATATATATATATATATATATATATATATATATATAGGGATGATGTATATGGCTCATTTTGCTAAATGAGCTACCAAGAGATAGAGTGGTGATGTCCATACCTTTTGATGTGACTAGCAAGGTGGGCCTTACCACATGGCTATCTCTTGGTAGCTCATTTAGCAAAATAAGCCGCCACCTCATATACATTATTTCCATATATATATATATATGTATGTATATATATATAGAGTAAAGCTCCTATAAACTTAAGTTGATAGGAGTACTTGTCCACCAAACTTTTTATCCCTTCATTATGCTTTGAGATTTGTGCTATACATCAATGCTATCTTTGAGATTTGTGCATTTATTTGCATCACATGCTAGCACAAATCTCAATGTAAAATCAATGGATAAAAAAGTTGGTGGACAAATGGCTCCTATACACTTAAATTTATAGGAGCTTTACTATATATATATATATATATATATATATATATATATATATATATATGAGAAAAATGTAGGAACTTGGCACCAAGCATAAATTTTGTGCTTGGTAGTGAGGTGACACATTCCTATCCACTCTCTAACCTATGTGAATGTGGTCCCCCACTTGAATGAGTGGATGAGAATGTGCCACCTCACTACCAAGCACAAAAACTTGTGCATGGTTCCAAGTTCCTCCATATTGCTTTATATATATATATATATATATATATATATATATATATATATACACACACACACACACACACACATCCCCAAATATTTGTTTTTTAATTGCTACATCCCCATAATTTATAGATAGGCTAAATTACCATATTGGTGTATTAACTATGATATGTTTGACAAGTGACAACAAGGTGTTATTATTTGCTCTAGCTATAATAAGGTATTAAAAGTGATCAATTTTCGACAATTAGGTCCAACTGCTCGCCACTGCAACAATCGAGACCGGGAAATGGCATATGATAGGCATAAGCTTCTGAATCACACATTGAGCAGGCTAGATTATCAATAGACTACCATGGACTTGAACAACTCTTTTGCTGGGAGGGCAATGCCATACATGGTTACAATATAACAGGAGGAAGAACCTTGCCTCTGATTTGGATCTAGAAGTAATTTGACATCCTGAAGAAATGTATTTCAATTTGGCTGAATCTTGGAGATACCATAGGATCCATCTCTAGATGTAGTAGCCTAGTGTCCATTTATTCTGGACTAATTTCATGTTAGCTGTATCTTTGCTTTGTTCTGTACATTTTCTTTTATATAAGGAGCATCATTAGGATTTTATTCAGTGTATGTGAAAAGGTTGATTTTGATGAATATATAGGGAAGCATGCTACTTGGTTGAGAGGGGCAGTGGTGATTGAAAGTTGGAAGGTTGTCTCTCTCTACATTTTCTTTTATAGAAGGAGCATTATTAGGATTTTATTCATTGTATCTGAAATGGTTGATTTTGATGAATATATAAGGAAGCATGCTACTTGGTTGAGAGGGGCAGTGGTGATTGAAAGTTGGAAGGTTGTCTCTCTCTACATTTTCTTTTATAGAAGGAGCATTATTAGGATTTTATTCATTGTATCTGAAATGGTTGATTTTGATGAATATATAGGGAAGCATGCTACTTGGTTGAGAGGGGCCGTGGTGATTGAAAGTTGAAGGTTTTCTCGTGGTACTCTCTCTCTCTCTCTCTCTCTCTCTCTCTCTCTCTCTCTCTCAATTAGTTTCTTTTCAATTGTATTCTTGTACAAAGCTCAAAAATTTCCTCTCAATTCTGACATTTGTTCTATGGTTTAATGTTTATTAAGTAGAACTAGTAACATAAAGTCTCTGTTTTATGAATTGGAAAAAATCTTAATGAAAACCCTCATCAAACCCTCATTTAGATGAGTCTGGAAGTATCATAATAGACCCCAACTAGATCTTTCAGTAGATATAAGAAGAAATATCTATATTATTCACACAATTCTGGCATTTTGATTTGTTCCATGCTTTCATCTTGTTCCATGTCTCAATTTTACTGTCTTGCTAACTAGTACATAGTGTAGTCTTTTCTAGCCTGCAGTTTTTTTGTTTATTTTTGTTTTTTTAAGTTCTTTTGTTTTGCTTTGTGCTCTGCATGTAATTTGAAATGTGAAATTACCAGTTTCATACCTTTCATAACAACAACAACAACAACAACATAGCCTCTATCCCAAATGTTTGGGGTTGGCTACATGAATCCTATTCTTCTGTTCCGTTCTATTATGGGTTATCTCCTCTGTTAAGCTAACCATAACCATATCCTTCTTACTTGCCTCCAACCAAGTCCTTCTAGGTCTACCTCTAGATCTCTTTGTTCCATTAACTATAATATTATCACTTCTCCTAACCGGTGCACTAAGATGTCTACGTTGTACATGGCCATACCTTAATCGATTCTCTCTCATTTTATCCTCAATAGAGGCAACCTTTAATTTACTATGGATGCATTCATTTCTTATCCTATTTTTTAGTGTATACCCACAAGATCATCTCAACATCCTCATTTCTGCTACACTCATTTTTTGCACATGTTTTTTAATTGCCCAACATTTTGATCCATAAAGCATTGTTGGTATTATAATTGTCTTATTGAATTTTTCCTTTAAGTTTAATAGGTATTCTACGATTACACAAGACTCCCGAAGCACTTCTCCATTTTAACCATCCCGATTTGATTCGACTGACAACATCATCCTCAATTCCACTATCATGCCGAATGATTGATCCTAAATAGCGAAATTGATTGGTTTTAGATATTTCTTGACCATCAATATGTACTATAGGCTTTTTTCTCCTTCTAGTTTTGCTAAAAATACATTTCATGTATTTTATTTTTGTTATACTAATTCTAAAATCTTTAGTTTCAAGAGCTTGCCTCCACCTTTCTACTTTAAAAATTATACATGTTCTAGTCTCGTCAACTAATACTATATCATCAGCAAATAACATACACAATGGCACTTCATCCTTAATATGTTTAGTAAGTTGGTCCATAACTAAAGCGAAAAGATAAGGGCTTAAGGCTGACCATTGATGTAAACCTATGGCTATTGGAAATGACTTAGTCTCTCCTTCATTACTTCTTATTTTAGTTGTTACTCTATCATACATATCTTTAATCATGTCAATATATATACTAGATCGTGTTTCTTTTCTAAAACCCACCACATTACCTCTCTAAGCACTCTATTATAAGCTTTTTCTAGGTCAATGAAAACTATATGTAGATCCTTTCTTTTTCTCTACATTTCTCCATCAACCATCTCAAAATATTTCTCCATCAACCATCTCAAAATATGTATAGGTTCCATTATTGACGTCCCGAGCATAAAACCGAATTGATTTTTAGATACACTTGTCTCTTTTCTTAGTCTTTGCTCAATTATCATCTCCCAAAGTTTCATAGTATGACTCATGAGTTTAATACCATGATAGTTTGAACAACTTTGTATATCTCCTTTATTCTTGTATATCGGTATCAACGTACTAATCATCCACTCATTGGACATTCTCTTTGTCTCAATAATCTTATTAAATTATTTGGTTAACTATCCTAATCCTATATCTTCAAGACATTTTCAAACTTCAATAGAGATATTGTCCAGTCCTACGGCTCTTCCACTTTTCATTTTCTTTAGAGCATCTTTCACCTCATTGAACCTATTTTTAGACAATTTCTATAGTTTTATCATTCGTCAGTTACTAGAACTCTTTGATCTTCACTCTTAATACATCTAATATTACCCAAGTCTCTACTTTTCCTTTCTCTCATCTTAGCAAGATTTTATATATCTATTTCTCCTCCTTAGATTCTAACTTTTTATAGAAATTTTCATAAGCATTGTATTTAGTCTCACTAACTGTTCTTTTGCTTCTTTCCTAACTAGCTTATATTTCTCAAAGTTTTCCTTGCTCCTACATTTTAACCAATTTTTATATAATGTTTTCTTCTCCCTAATATTTTTTTTGCACTTCTTCGTTCCACCACCAACTGACAAATAATATACCAGCATAGGATTTGAACACCTGACCTTAGGGTTAAGAATCAAATGCCTTAATCAAGTGTGCTAACAAATATTCGTAGTTTCTTACCTTTAATACCTAGGAATATTTTTTATGCACTCAACAAGGGTTAAGAATCAAATGCCTTAATCAAGTGTGCTAACAAATATTCGTAGTTTCTTACCTTTCATACCTAGGAATATTTTTTATGCACTCAACAAGATGTTGTCCAGTAGACAAGTCATAGTTCAGATGTTGAATTTCACACCCCGGAGTTATTTATCGGCAGTGATTGACAGACAGCACAGTAAACAATCACGTGTAAAGAGGCAGTATGGCCATAAAAGTTGAAGTTGTGATTTGAGTAGGTTTGAGATTTCAGTGTATCCGAAGTTTTAGTGGTTTTGGCACTTTATAATCAAAATTATTGGCACTTGGAGCAATCCAGAGGCTAATCAGATGCTTTTTCTCTGTACTTCTTTTTTTTTTTTTCTATCTGGATTTTCCCAGCACAGCAGTTCTAGGCCAATTTTGATACTTCAAGCCTCAAATCTCATCCTGTATGGTTATCAGATAGATTGACTTTTATTAGTCCTATGAGTCAATATTGGCTGGTTTTGGCTATATCAAGTAGGTGTTGCATAAGATCAAATACAATATTCGCAATACTTCAAACATTAATTTTAACTATGATTCTGAATGTAAAAGGTAGTACCTTACCCCCTTCCTCCTAGGATAATTCTTTGAAGCATTTCAACTACATGTTCAGAAAGAGGTTTATTAGGGAACATGTTGAGCTTGACACCTAAGATTTATTGAAATCTGTAGTTGACAGATTAGAAGCATAAAACAGGTGAATTTTGTTTGAAAAGAGGGTGCAGAACCGACTTATACTGGTGATACACAATTCACAATGTATACTGTATCTCCTGGCTCTGGAATTTTTGTATGCCTTGCCATGGAATTAGCTTCCTATAGGAAATATCTCATCTTCTCCTTATTGTAGATCCTTCCCTAGTGTAAAAGTTTTGAAGGTTGCCCCTTGATCATTTTTAACAAAAGTCACACTGCCCATTCTTGAACATGCAATCTCTTTTACTTCAAAATCTCTCTGTGTGAGCTAGGCCTCAGTCTCTGTCTAGACCTTTTTTTGTAGCAATTAGGCAGCCAACTTAGCAAATGAGGGTACACAGGTAATCAGTTGCATTCTGCCAAATCTCTCACAGAGCCATAGTAGTCAGGAAGGCCTTGAAGATGATGATGATCAAGATAAAAAAGCAATGAGAAAATGAAAAGAAGTTGACAGGAGAAGTCATAATTTTCACTTACTTCATACTTCATAGTATGCCAGTCATAATTCACTTCTTCATAGTTAGTGCTGTAATGTTCAAAAAGTCTACTACTAATCATATATGTCTACTCAGATCAACTGGCCATAAGCATTTTGTTGTATTATGCATTAGTACATAAATTCTATAGTTTATGTTGTTCGTTTTTATGTTCTGTTATAGTCTGCACAGATGATTACAGCTTTTGGTAGTAAGGTACATAATCATTATTGACTATTTGATTTTGGTTTTCTTAACTAAACAAACACATTATTAAAGCGGTTTCGAAGCAAAGAACATGCAATTTATTAAACAGTTTGTCCTATATTTACTCCTCATCCCCCACCCAAGAAAAAAAATCTACCATATTTTAAAATTTACTCCCCAACACACACACACATAATTGCCCACTAAATCACCTAGTTTGGAGAATTATACTCCCCACCGCTAGCTATGTTAAATATTAACATTTGATGGATGATTTGCTAAATTACCCCTCTCCCTCATTTAGTCCCTCCTGAATTGCTTTCCCTTCCAGTCATAGACTTCGGTTCCCAGCTTAAAAGCCCTATCAACTCCTCTGCTTCTGAGAATTTCTTCAATCGTACCTGCTACATCTAACTGAAGATAAAATCAAACTGATTGTGAAGTAGGAGGCTCAGTTTGTTGCACCTTCTGTTTCATTAATGCATTATCACAATCATCTTGTTCGCATCAATGCTCCACAGAACTTGTCATGCAGGAATAACCTCTGTTTCATTGTGGCATTTTCAAAAACAGATGATGTGCAAAGACAATTTTCATTGAGGCATCCTAAACACTTCCAACAATTTACATCCACGCAAGTTCGCAAGCACTTGATGATCAACAGAACCAAAACATTCTGAAACTAACAACATTTGCAGCGCGAAATTAAACAAAAATGGCATACAAAATAAATAAATAAGTAAAAGGAACAAGAACGCAAACGCACATCAATTTTCATTGATATTCAAAGTCATACAGAAATCATGTCATAAAATACATCATAACTAAAACCATACCAAAATAGGCACAATTAATGTACCAACCCATACAATATCCTCAAATGCCCTCTCAATTCTGCACAAATTTTCCGTTATAACTTCAAGTGAATTTTCCGTTTTCTCAAGCTCTCTAATTCCAGCCTCACCACAACCCCTACTCAACTTCGACGTCACCTGAAAAACTGAACCTGGATACTCTCTACTAGTAATAGCAGATTGGTCCACATGATCCACAGTTAGCTAAGGATAATTCCATCACCAAACCTACATAAGAAGAAGGAAGAAAAAGAAAATGGGGAGAAAAGAAGAAATGTCTGAGACGAGAGTTTAGGGGATGCGCAGATTTTAAAGGGGATATTATCTTTGTTGTGGTCTTTTATTTAACACTAGTACTCGCAGTGCATGCGATGGGTGCAGGTCAAAGTATATATTTGTGCTAAAATAATAATTATTGTTAAATAGTAATTTGTTCAATATACCAAATTCATTGAGTGTATAGTAATTCACCAAATTAAATTATAACACAATACAAGCTTGAGGTAAGAGGGTGGCTGTAGTAGTGGAGAGTGTAATCCAAATTAATCTGAAACCATGGAGGCGTTGATTTTTTTGATAACCCAACCCGGAATTGAACCCAAGACCATGGGAGACATATTGTAACCTCCCAATTGTCTGGGTCACTCGCAGTGGGAGCCATATTGGAGCCATGAAACATGAAGGCGTTGAGTTTAAATCTGTAGAAGAAAACAAATATTGAAGGACTAAATAACAAAGACAACAGTTTGTAGATTTTCATGGGAATAAAATGGAAGACATTAATGTATAATTTAAACAACCCTGATAAATTTATGGAGTTTTTGCATATATACCTCTCAAATCTTCCATATTTGCAATTTTACCCTCCAAAATTTGGTATTTGCAAACTTACCCTCCAATTCTCTCACATTGGATTTTTCTACCACTTGAACTTAATAATATTGGTTTCTAAGTAGGGCAATGTCAAAATTTTCCAATAATTTCCAATAGATTTGCAATATTTTCTCTTTAGAAACTAAAATTGTCAAGTAAGAAGGTAAAAACTTCGATGTGAGAGAATTGAGGGGTATTTTGCAAATACCAAGATTAGAGGGGTAAATTCTGAATCTGAGGAAGATTTTAGGGTATACATGCGAACATCAATTTAGCCAATTACAATTTTTTCACACTACTGATCAATAAATTCAGTAAATAATAGGTAGACCATATTCAATATATACCACTAAACTCTATCTCTCACTAAGTCAAAGCAACTTTACACAGAGCAACCAATATAACTGATAAAACTCAACTTTCAAGATTAACAATATCGTTAACTATCCAAAACCGGATAAATCAAATGTCCTCTCCCTCTTCACCTTCTTCATAACATTGATCATCAGAAGATACAAAGAAAAAACAAATGAAAAAAAAGTAAAAGCAAACAAACATGGATGTAATTGTTCATTAATCCGTTCCTCCTCGCGGAGAAGCGACTTGCAAAAGAGACGCTTCTAGAGATTTAAGGATTTCAAGAGATCGCTGATCCCATGCACTGATGGATGGAAATCTGTTTAGGACAAAGGTAACGTTGGCGAAGATTCTGGAGGGATGGCTATGATTAGCTTCTTCTCTCATTTAGTTTTGGGTGATAAGGGAATGGTGTTTATTTTGTTACTGAGGAGGTGTTGGATGAGGATAATGATAGGCTCTAGAGAGTAATAGATAATACATATTTGAAATGGTGTGGTTATGAGGAATTTGGAAATGGGGGTAGTTATGAAGTAGTTGATAGTCTTTCAGGATTTTTCTGATTTCCAAATTTTCCCTTTAAATGAGTTTTAATCTATTGTCAATTGTACAAAGCTTGAATTTTTTTGAATTCGTGACTTACAAAGGGTATTTACAAAGGGTAGGACCAAAACTATTGACCAAAAGTGTATTTTAGTAATAGATAATAATAGATGCTTTTTTTTTTCTTTGATGAGGGAACTTCCTCATGATCCTTCAGACCATGGGTTTCAAACCCCCGGGCGTGGCTAAGGGGCATCCCCCAATTCATAGCCTCGGATATTCTAGGAAAATTTTTCCTATGGGTGCTCCTCAGAAGGGTCGAACCTAAGACCTTGGAGTACTACTCATAGGCAGCTTACCAACTCAACTAGACCCTCTTGGGTATAATAGATGTTATTAGATCTAATTAACTACAAAAGGGTATTTTAGTCAAAAACAATTACTAACCTTTAACATAACAGAACCTTGGGTAATATGCTGAGCATATTCCCTAACATTGTTAACCAAAGCGTATTTAAAAATGTGACAGATTTGGGGGATAACTATAGTAAAACACCCTTTATTAAAAAGATTTTCTATTTCTCTCTGATTTCCTGATTCAGAAGAAAAATGTTTGTTGACATTTTAAAAGTAAAACAAAAGCCCAATTCTCATTCAGTTAGAAATTAAATTTACATACAAGAAGTGCATAATTTATCAGATAAAATTGAGTTTCATAACTTGGGCATGGTAAAATACCTTTGGATACTTCGATAACTTGAAGAAGTGGCGTAGCATAAGGCTACTTTTATGTTTATATCTTAGAACCAATCCTTCATATAGTTTCACCATCTAGTACTAAACCAACATATTTGTGGATAGAGGAGAAAAATGGACCATGATAATGTTAATCGCACCAGACTGCTTTCTAATATGGCTTTGTTTACAATTCCGCAATCCAAACCTAAGAGAAATTTATAATCATGCACCGAATACTCCAATTTTTAACAGTTTTACATGATCGCATGAATAACAATTCGAACTTTTTCATTAATTGTCCCGACAATAAAAAGTTGATTATACTCTTACATTCATGGATGCTTTTGTTCATATGTTCAATCTGGTGAATTACATATTTTTTCCTTCTCTCTTGTAGAAGTTGGATTTCAAACATGTCGGATCTGCACTCACCTTCGCGTCCTAAAAGGAAGAAAGTCTGGGTCGATTACTTCATCCAGTTTCGATGGATAGTCGTTATCTTCGTCGTTCTCCCCATCTCTTTCACCGTCTACTTCCTCATATATCTCGGTGATGTTAGATCTTCAATGAAATCATATTCAAGGCGCCAAAGGGAGCACAAAGAAAATGTGAAGAAAGTCGTGAATCGTCTCAAACAAAGAAACCCCAAAAAAGACGGCCTTGTGTGCACCGCCAGAAAGCCATACATTGCCGTTGGCATGCGGAATGTTGATTATAAACGCGCTAGGCATTTTGAAGTCGATCTTTCATCTTTCAGAAATATTCTCGAGATTGACAAAGAAAGGATGATTGCAAAAGTGGAGCCTCTTGTTAATATGGGACAAATAACTCGAGCTACTGTGCCTATGAATCTTGCTCTTGCAGTTGTTGCAGAGTTAGATGATCTCACCGTTGGTGGTCTCATCAATGGTTATGGAATGGAGGGAAGCTCTCACATTTATGGCCTTTTCTCTGATACAGTTGTGGCTATGGAAGTAGTTCTTGCAGATGGACGTGTTGTTAGGGTTACAAAGGATAATGAGTATTCTGATCTATTCTATGGAATTCCATGGTCTCAAGGAACATTAGGTCTCCTAGTTTCTGCAGAGATTAAGCTCATACCCATCAAAGAGTACTTAAAGTTGACTTATTGGCCAGTGAGGGGGAATTTGAAGGAAATTGCGCAGGCCTATGCTGATTCTTTTGCACCAAGAGATGGGGATCCTGCAAAAATCCCAGATTTCGTCGAAGGCATGATCTTTAATCCAACTGAAGCTGTTCTCATGGTTGGAAACTATGCATCGAAGGAAGAGGCGAAGAAAAAAGGAAATGTCATCAATAATGTAGGGTGGTGGTTTAAACCTTGGTTTTATCAGCATGCAGAGAGCGCACTGAAGAAGGGCGAGTTTGTTGAGTATATTCCTACTAGAGAGTATTATCACCGGCATACGAGGTCTTTGTATTGGGAGGGGAAGCTCATCTTGCCATTTGGTGATCAGTGGTGGTTTAGATGGTGCCTTGGGTGGATGATGCCACCAAAAGTTTCGTTGTTGAAAGCTACCCAAGGTGAAGCAATTCGGAATTATTACCATGACCATCACGTGGTCCAGGATGTGTTGGTTCCGCTGTATAAAGTAGGGGATTGCCTGGAGTACCTTCACCGTATAATGGAGGTACAATACTTTTTGTGACATTTAGCTCCTACTTATGTTCATGTGAATCCTTGGTGAATTCAAAAAACAACCATGAACTTTTGGGTGGGTGGGTGGGTTTTTATTATTATTTATTATTTTTGTTTTTGGGTGGGGGTTTTTTGTTTTTGTTTTGGGGGCTTTGGCGTGGGTGGGGGCGGAGGGGGTTGGGGTTTGCAGAAAAACCATAATTTTTTTTATTAGAGAAGACTACCATAAAAAAAAATTCGCTATACTGCATGACAACCGTGAGGTAAGTTGTCACGTACAAAGCACGTGACACGCTTAGTACAATTTTGCCTTATGTGCATTTTACTTTTTGTAAGTTTCAGAAGACCCTCTGAACATTCCTGGGTTTTGACGGAACTACCATCAACTTTGAAAATCATAGAAAACACCCATTAACTTGTCTCACAAAACTTTGAAAATCGCAAAACTATCATCGCCTCCCTCTCCATTGAAGCTAAGTTAATTTACAAATCGGGAGGTTAATTTTTCAAAAAGGGTATTTTGGTCTTCTAACCAGAAACTGCCAACTCTTCCTAGGATTTTCAATATTGGTCGTAGTTTTGTGTAAACCCACCCACCCACCCAGATTTCATGGAGGTTCTGTGAAATTTACCCTTTACCTATACAGAGAATATTTTGGGATAGGGTTGGTAGATCTAATAAGGGTGGTTTAGACCTTTTATCCAAAACACTAAACATTATTATTACCAACAATTCCAATAGTTCATGATATTTTTCTACAGTTTTGAAAGTTCATGATAGTTTTCTCTGATAAAAAAAAGTCATGCAAATTTTTGCATTGCCCCCAAACATCATGTTAATTTTATGAAATTTACCCTAAATCCTTAGTGGAAACAGAAAAATGGACTATTATCTTTTCGTAATATTCTCAGGTCTATCCTCTCTGGATCTGTCCTCATCGTCTCTTCAAGGTCCCAATCAAAACAATGGTATACCCCGAACCAGACTTCGAGCTCCACCAAAGGCAAGGAGACACAACCTACGCTCAAATGTACACTGACATTGGCATCTGGTACGCTCCTGCTTCGGTCCTCAGAGGCGAGGAATTTGACGGCGCCGAAGCTATGCGCCAAATGGAAATGTGGCTTATCCAACAGCACGGGTTCCAAGCTCCATACGCAGTCTCTGAGCTCACGGAGAAGAATTTCTGGAGAATGTTCGATGGAAGGCTTTATGAGCATTGTAGGAAGAAGTATGGAGCTGTTGGGACTTTTATGAGTGTTTATTATAAGTCGAAGAAAGGGAAGAAGAGTGAGAAGGAGGTTCAAGAGGCTGAGGCAGCCGTTGTGGAGTCTGCATATGCTGAAGCAGATTAGGTTTATGTTTGAATAAGATTGTAGGGCTGTTGTTGCTTGAATTGTTTGCTTGGCGAAACTTTAGGTTGTTTTTCGAGGTATTTACAGTTCCTAGTAATAAACTTTTCAATGTTTGTGATGGACAGATGTATGTGGGATTTGATGAAGAGCTTAGGTTGATCATGTTCCTTAATCTTTTTATGATATGTAGTTTTCTTTCATCAACGTCTTGAATTGCAAGAAATCTGCTAGTTTCTGGGATATAAAGGCGATATGTACCTATATCTATTATGCTGAAGCAGATTAAGATGATCTTTTGGTAAGATTATTGGGTTGTTATTGTCAACTTTAGTTTGCTTGGGTTTAGATTGCTTGGTTCTATCTAAAAAATAAAAATAAATAACAAATTAAAAAAAAAAACCCAAAGCTGTGGGGTTATCTGATAATCCTTCAAAGTTGAGGACGGTTTTTCTGATATTTAGCTTTTTCTTTTCTTTCGGCAGGGTCTAGAATCGCAAGAGATATGCTAAGTTTTGGTGATATAAAAGGCGATATCTAATATTTATTCTAGAGTTGTTCTTGATGTGCCTTACTTTTTTTTTTAGCAGATATGAACTTGTTGAACTCCACATTAATCTCATATGAGCTGCCAATGCGCCCTTCTGTTTTCCAACTTGCTTACATGATGTTGAAAGCCAGATGGGGAGGTTTTAACTGTTGGATTGAAGTTTCAACATTGAGATATGCTAGATGGGATGCACATGCTATGCACGCGGTCAACTAATTTGATTATTTTATTCGGGTTTATGTCGTTTTTTTTACGAGAAACAGATTTATGTCTTTACTATAACTCGTTTGTGAAATAGTTCATGGTTATCATATAATTTGTTGCACGAAATAAGATCATGGTTTTAAATCTCTACTTAATTATGATAATATGAAGATAACATTTTGTAGACTATTATCAAACTTGATAATACAGTGACTTTAGTTATGCCTTATAAATTTTAGAACTTTGATCTAACTGACATATCAAAAATTCCAACTTGGAATTTAGAACTTAGATCTAATGGACATATCAAAGAACTTATGCTATATAGCAAATGCATAACTGCTAATGCAATTGGAAATCCATATTAAATTAGTACTTGACAAAATTCACATGAGACCAAAAAGAAGATGAGTTACATGATCCAAAACATCAGTTTAAACAATAACAATTATATACTAATTACTAATGACAAAATTAATATGATTTTCAATATGGGTGAAATACTTCTAACCCACAAAACTACTATATCACACTCTTTATGCTAAATAACAACAACTGTATTATGAAGCGACATCTACCCTAAAAAATATAAGGTATCAAAGCATTGGCCTCTCTAGGAAAGTTTTCAAACTTTGAGAGATACTGTTTCCTTGCAGCAAAAATCCTACTTGTCAACTACAAAGCAGTGCCCAAGGAAAAAGCAAGTGCATATACAGTTTATTAAACGAGAGTAATCTCATAAGAATATATGATTTCAAAGAGATAATGTAGACATATAATTCAACCAAAAGAACCACCCATTGAAATCTTGTAGCATTTGTCATCTTTTGTTTAAAGAGAATGAAGTTTGGAGGGTCCTCTTCAAAATTCTTCAAATGCCATGTCTTCTTTTTTCTTTTTCTTTTTGTTTTTGTTTTTGAAATTACACTAAGTTTATGTTTGTATTCAAGGAATTGTTAGAATTTGAAGTTTTGTGATTAATTCCAATCCATTGTTTGAGAATCATTAGAATTTCACTTATAGAATTTTCAACTCAAATTCATTTTAGTACTTGTTGATTTTAAGATGAATGTTTAGTATTTTTTTGTTTTCCTAGGAGCTTGTTTGCAATTTTGATTTTTAGGGAGTGTTTGTAATTTTCATTTTTAAAAGCCATTTGTAAATTTTAATATTTTTATAGGGTTTTCCTAATTTGCAATCTTTTGAGAGGCTTTGTAATTTCAAATTGTGCAGGGGCTTAATCAAAAGCTTTAGATTTTCGAGTGTTTTTATAATTTTTGAATTTTGGCATTTTTTTGTATTTTAAAGGAATTTTTGGAGGTTGTTTCTAATTTTGAATATTCAGTAGTTGTTTGTAGTTTTAGATTGTTCGCAACGCTAATCAAGATTTTAGATTTTTAGGGTGTTTTTTATTTTTACTTTTTCGGGTGTTTTCTCGTGACTTAAGATTTCTAGAAGTCTGTTTGTGATTTTAAATTTTTAGGGTGCTCTATGTAATTAAAAATTATTCATGGAACTGTTCATAAATTTCGATTTTCAAGGTATTTATTTGTAATTTTTAGATTTTGAGGTATCTTTTTATAAATTTTAGATTTTTCAAGGTGGTTGTTTGTTTTTAAAATACTTTTAGGGTGTTGTCTATAATTTCAAGTTGTTTAGAGGATTGTTCAAAATTCTCATATTTTAGGGTGATTTTTGTAATTTTTAAAATTTTCAGTGAGGAGATTGTTAGTAATTTTTAAATTTCATGGTTTTGCCTATAATTTCATATTATCCGAAGGTTGTTCAAAAATTTTATATTTTTAGGGTTTTGTGTAAATATGCATGTATACTCTAATTTAATAAATTTATTAGCTTTATAGAGCATATATCTTTCAGTCTCCCACTTGCGCTCAAAGCTAATCCAATACGAATTTCAAACCCATCTTGTCAATATGTTTCTCAAATGTCTTTTGACTCAAAGGTTTAGTCAATGGGTTTGCACATTACTGGCAGAAGCAACTTTGGTAATGTTATGTCTCTTCTCTTGGCAATTACTCTTATCAAGTGATACTTTATTTCGATGTGTTTTGATCTATGATGAGCCCTAGGCTCTCTAGCTTGTGCAATTGCTCTACTATTATCACAATGTAAATTGATGGGAAATTCGATAGTATGAAGAACAACTAACTCTTGCACGATTTTTTTTAATCCAAACTGCTTCTTTTGCTTCTTCACAAGCTGCAATATATTTTGTTTCAGTTGTAGAATCGGCTATAGTTTCTTACCTATAACTCCTACTAATAGCTCCATTATTTAAGGCAAAGACAAACTCTGATATAGATTTTCTATTGTTAGGACCCGATTGAAAATCAGAATTAGTGTACCCTTCGACTTTTAGAGGATCACCACCAAATACTAAACGACAATATTTTTTTCAGTTAAGACATTTAAGAATATGTTTAACTGCAGTCCAATGTTTCTCTCTAGGATTAGACTGATATCTACTAACTCCACTTACTTCTTGAGCAATATCTAGCTTAGTACAAAGCATTGCATACTTATCTACCTACAGCAGAAGCATATGAGCATTGCTTCATTCTTTTTAACTCCTTATATGTATTAGATGACATTTTCTTACAAAGAGTGACTTCGAGTCCAAAATGAATAAGTCTTTTCTTTGAATCTTGCAAGTTAAACATGGCCACTATCATATTAATATAAGTAGACTGAAATAATGCTATTAACCTATTAGCTTTATCTCTATAGAGTTTGAGTCCCAAATTATATGATGTCTCACCCAAATCTTTCATAGAGAATTTGTTAGACAACCATAATTCAACAGTTGATAAAATTCTAACATCATTTAGATAGTTCAAGTATTTGATAAAAGTTAGTTTTTAGTTAGAAATATTTGATAAAATCTTTCATAGAGAATCATAATTTTGTATTTTCTAAAGACTTTTCAAAGAATATTTGTAAATTTGAATATTTGGTGGTAGTTTCAGATTGTTCAAAGGGCTAATCGAAGATTTCGATTTTCTCGGTGTTATTTTAATTTTTGCTTTTTTAGGTGTTTTCAACAACTTCAGATTTTTGGAAGTCTATAAATGTTAAAATTTTGGGGTGTTGTATGTAATTGTAGATTGTTTATGGATTTGTTCAAAAATTTTAATTTTCAAGTTATTTTTGTAAGTTTTGGATTTTTCCAAAATGTTTTAAAATAATTTTAGCTTTTTCAAGGAGGTTATTAGTAATTCTAAATTTTTAAGGTATTGTTTATAATTTCAAGTTGTTTAGAGGACTATTCAAAGTTTTCATATTTTATGGTGTTTTTGAAATTTTTGTGAGGAGGTTGTTAATAATTTTGAAACTTTAGTGTTCAAACTTGTAATTTCATATTGTTCAAGAGGTCGTTCAAAAATTTTAGATTTTTAGGGTTTATTTGTAATTTTTAAATTTTTAGGATGTTTTATAACTTTATTGTTTTTCTAGGGGTCATGATGTTTGTGATTTTTAGAATTTTCAAACAGTGATTTGTAATTTGTAGCTATATAAGGCGTTGTTTGCTATTTTTGATGTTGTGAGGACTTTTTTGAAAATTTTGATTTCTAAGGGATTGTTTTTATTTTCTGATTTAATGTGCTTTGTATAATTTTTAGATTTTTAAGAATATTATTTACAACTTTTGGATTTTTAAGAATTTATTAAAGATGTTTCTATTATTTACTGAAATGATCACAAGTAATATATTATAGATCTATTTAAAGTGTTATTATAATTAGGATATAGGATCATGACGTGATATTTAAAAGATCAAGGACAATTTTGTCTAAGAAAAGTTTTTCTCAAACTCTCACTTTTAAAAGGAGTATGATATGATATGGAAAACCGAGGGTTAGTAATTGCAAAAATTTAAAAGACAAACGATATAGAAGTAAATTTATTATTTTTAAAAGGTTTTTGATATTAGATTCAGTATCTTTTGGATGGATAATTAGGTTTGGATTGCTTATCACCTTATTTATCTCATAATTAGACATTCATACCTATGTTTTAACCGCTTGGTTAGTGATCATGTAATTAAATACTAAATGGATCATTAATCACATCTAATTATCTTAGCCATTTAACATAATAGATTCTCATTGACGTGATATAAAAAAGTCTTGATCATTTGACATAATGTATTTATTCCTATGTGTAATATCTTGGGCACTTATGGAAATGAAATTAGTGACGTGTCGGGCAACTTGTATTTGGTAATTATATTGTATTTGTCATTTTGTTCTTCAAAATATTAACTTGTAATATATTAAGCAAACTATATTGTTTAATAATAAATGAAAATATATAACTCAAACTGATGGAAAGCGTTAGAAGTGACTAATGATCCAAGTAGTATTTAATTACATGACCAGTCATCCAAGCAATTAAAATATATGTATGAACGTCTAATTATGAGATAAATATAGTGACTCGTGATCCAATTAACCCGGGTTATTACCTATAAATCTAAAATATATTATTGTTATTTTTAAACTCATTCTATATTTTCACAGTTCGCTATACAACAAAAGATAATAATTCATAGCATAATATAGATAAGTACAATAAAATATAACAACTTTAGAATCTCCATACCAAACCGCTAAAATGGCAGGCATGATAGAAAGAGAATGATTATTTTCATATATATCCCTTAAATATTTGTAATATTACCCCTGGATCTCAATATCTACAAAGTTACTCTTAGATCATCAGTTTTGAATGACAAAAACCCTCGATCAACCAATCATCATCTTTTATAGGCTAATTTGTAACTGCAATGTAAAACTACTAACAAAATAATAAATGTTTATGCACCAACTTGGTAATTTATTGATTTTAGGGGCATTTTCTTTTCCAAGGTTGATGATTTGAATGTACTTTTGCAAATATTGAGATTTGGGAGAGTTTTACAAACACTCATAATGTAAGGGATATATATGCAAGTAACCCTAAAAAGAAGTTGGGTCCCCCGGGGGAAGGGGGGGTTGTTTTGCAAAAAGATGAGGCGAAACCTATGGGATTTTTGTAAGGAAAACCCTGGTTCGGAGCGAGTCGGTAGTTTCCTCTCTCTTTCAGTCGCCAATTTCATGACACCTGTCACTTCCGCCATTCGTTTTTCACGTGCGCGTTCCCGCCTCGCGGCATGCTGTGCCCTGCACACGTCAATCATACGGCCGGCACGCATCTTCTTATACACGTGGCGCATCCACACCCAATCAGTTGAATCGGCTCACATGCTGCCTTCATTGCCCATGTGATCGCAAAATTAACTTACCGACATAAAACATTTTCGGTTAAATTTCACAAAACCGCCAAACCTTGTGATTCTGTTGCTTAAATTCCCTCTATAACTTTGTAAATTCCACAAACTTCCACTTGTTCGTTGATATCCTTATTTTCATCCGTCCGGTTTTTTTAAAAAAATACTATTGAGTTTGTCTAACTATTAAATTCCGTTAATAACAATTTCCTGAAGTTCAATGGACATTTGTGTAAAACATCAAAAGCTCAGGGGGTTCTGAAAATATTCCAAACAATTTCCTCGCGGCGCCCTACAATTTGTTAACTCCATCCTATATATTTACAAACCGCGGACCCCCTCATTCAACAAAATTCTTTATACGCGTTTTGTTGCTGAGACATTTTTTCCCCTAATTAGCAACATTCAAAAGGTGAGTTTTTTAGTCTTCCTTTTTTATATTTTCGATTTTGTTTATATCGTTTAGCTGAAATTTCACCTCAATTCTTTTGTTTGGTTGAAAGATTTCTAGGGTTATTATTGCATTGAGAGGGGAAAAAAAAATGGCGGCTGAGTTTCGGGCTCTATTGCTCACGGATCTCGTTGCTGTTCCCATCGGAGGGGTTCTTTCCGCAATCAAGGATGTTGGAGGCGAGATTGTTGCGGAGAATGATGTTCTTGTGATCACCCAAGGCGATTCGTTGGGTAAAGTTCTCTTTGATTCAAATTTTGTTTGTGCTTTGACTTCTTTTTTAATTTTAAATTAAATGGGTTTTTTGAGACATTGGGCCCTTAAATCTCTTGTATTTTGGGTGAACTCAAATAGGGTTTTTCCCCCTCTCGCGGTAGTAGTTGCTTAAATCTTTTATATTATGAACTAGCCTCTTAAATCGTTAAAATTGCAGTTAGGTCCCTCAATTGCTTATAAGTTGTCTCAAAATTTGTCCCACAAATCATTGCTATTAGCTTTCCCAATTCTTATAAGTTAGTTTGAAATTTAATCCCTCAAATCAAGAGAAGCAGTAGCACAAAATTAGAATTTGGACCAACTTTGTTGGTTATACCGTAATCATAACTAAGTCAAACTAATTAATTACCCTCAATTTAGTCCCTTTAATTTAAAATTTCTAGTTTAAAACTAAAGAAACTGACAGCTACAGCTAAATTTTCCGTTTTTCATGTTATACTGTCTTCAAATCCCCATCTCTAACAGTTATAGAGGCAACCACTACTTCTAAACTCAAATTTTATATACTCTGACAGTTCAAATTCTGTCTAATGTGCAAGTCTAACGTGCAAATTTTAATGCGTTTAGGAGTCGCCGCCTTCATTAATCTTTAGAATTGAAAGAGGAGGGGTACAATTGGAAAGCAGAAAAACTAATTAAAACAAACTAAAAATATGTTGTTGAAGTAGAAATTAGACTTTTGTGTTTATCTTATTATTGAAGTGGGGATGGGTTTGGTGACAGGAGGGAAGTTGCCAATTGACTCTGCCTCCGTAGAGGTCATTGTTTCTGTTTCGAAGGCTCTTGATTTCTTCTCGGAGCAGTTGCTTGAAGAAATTGGTAGAGTGTTGAAGCCTGGTGGCAAGATCTTAGCGCAGACATCTCTGTCTTCTGATGAGAGCATCGATAAGGTAATTTTACTATGCTTATATTGTTTAGTGGTCATAATAAAGATTTTATCCCAAGTTTTTTGGTCTTGGCAAGTGGAAACATAGTAAAATGAACCTTCACTTGGCTTTCTTGGGGACCATCTTCTTGGTTAAATTAACTACTAGCATTTCCTTATTTGCATTCATTTGAATATAGAGCTATCAGCTAGACCTTGTTGCTCCATTATTTTAGATAGGTATGGGTCTAAGTTGCACAACTTAGCAATCCGAACCATTTTGATTGATTGTCCCTTACTTTGTATTGAATATGATCAGCCTTTGATTTCTCATATATGCATTCATTTCTGATCTGGTCTTCTATGTTCCTATATCTTATTAAATGCTTCATTTTGTTTTTATGCAGGAAAAGTCGACACTGGAGCGGAAACTACTCTTTGCAGGGTTTCTGGATGTCCAAGCCACAGAAACGAAAGCTTTCTTACCGCTTGAAGGCACAAAGTCCCTTACGGTAAAGCCGTAATTCCTTTCACCAGTTTACTTGTAAACTATATGTACTTAGTCTTGAGATATGACAAAAATTTCGCTTTAATCAGATAAAGTGTAAAAAGGCTTCATGGACTGTGGGGTCATCTTTCTCCATCAAGAAAATCACAAAGACTGTTCCCAAGATCCAGCTTGATGACGAGTCAGATCTTATTGACGAAGACAGTCTTCTGACTGAAGAAGACTTGAAGAAACCACAGCTTCCAGTTGGTAAGAATAGTACCTTATGTTTATGGGCTTCTCTTATCTGCTTCAAGTTAACAAATGTCTAAGGATTGCTTAATGCATTTTAGTCGGGGATTGTGAGGTTGGAAGTACAAGGAAAGCTTGCAAGAACTGCACTTGTGGTAGGGCTGAGGCAGAGGAGAAAGCGGTGAAGCTGGATCTTACTGCAGAGCAGATAAACAACCCTAAATCTGCATGTGGTAGTGTAAGTAACTAATAAATTGCTATATAAACTGCCTGCTATGGGTTTTGCTGACTATTTTTTGTACAATGCAGTGTGGGCTTGGCGATGCATTCCGGTGCGGTGGATGCCCTTACAAGGGTTTTCCTCCATTCAAATTAGGAGAAAAGGTGCTCACAGAATTTTACAGCATGCTTTTTCCTGTTTCATTGATCTGCAATAGATTCTGAACTTTATATCGCTTAAACCATTATTTGAATATTTTGTTACAGGTCTCGCTGCCTGGAAATCTCCTTGCTGCTGATATTTAGGAGAGAAGTTTGCACAATGTCAGTTTAGACTGTACCAGTTCATGAGTTCGTTGATCATTTATGGACGAGTTTCATGACAGACCTCTATGCTAGAAGCAAAGAACAGGAAGATGACGTTGGATATGAATTCTGTATACGGACTAATGATCTTATCAAAAATTTTGTTGTGCTTATTATGTAATGTCTAGTTGAGCAATGCTGTGAACTTTGGTTAGAATGATAAAATGTTGTTCGCCCTTGTTTTGTAAGCAGTGAACATACTCTTTGACAAGTTCACATTGTGATTGATTGGTACTTCGATGCATGAATAGTGCAATATACTTATCTACCTTATAGTAGTCCGTATCTTTTGAGGTACCAACATTTCATCCAAAAAGGTGATTAATCGAAACCAGACCACTGAGGTTGTGTTGACTCCACCAAGAGTTGGTATCGGCTTTAGCCAGAGGGTGTGAAGATGAGGAAAGGCATCGGTAAATAAAGTCTGTCAGTTTGATATGAAACTTTAAGTGGCTGCGGTTAGTAACTACATTTTGGTACAATGATATTTATTCTAGTGAGATGTGAACCATGATTTTGTTCGCAATTGTGTTCAGTGATAAGAGGTGAACATATACCTCGAATTTTATATGTTTGATCTACTTTGGCATCATGATAATAGACTTGCTCTTGTTGTTTGGTTCGTTAGTTGTGAGGATGTTAGCTTGCTCGAGGGATCATGGTTCGGTTTTGTGCGTATAGAGTGTAGGTAGCTTTATCATGTTTTTCCTTGGAGCCGAACTCAGACTTATAAAGATGCAAAGTGTTTCCTTTTGCAGATCTTTGCTCAGTAAAATCTGCCTGCATCTGTGTCCATTTCACTTGTATGATATTTCTATCATCTAATCAGGTATGCCACCCGTATGTTTTTCTTTCTCCGTTATTTATTATTTTTTATTCTGGCATGAGTTTCCGTTATTTCGATTATAGCAAATTGTTTTCAAGAATTTTATTGTAATTTCTCATCTTTATTACCTGTTCAACTGATTGTAATATAGAATCTCGCATTACATTCCACTAGCTTAATGAATAAATTTGGAAGGAAAAAAATCAGTTACTGTCAAACTGACATAACACAGACAAACACACAGAAATATTACATCACATTTTTGGCAGATTGATAGTCCAAAGCATGCTGAATTAATCCTGTTAAGTTGACATACGAAGATCCACCCTCCTCCATTGCTCCCTTTGCCATCTCTGCTAACTCCTTCGCTCTCCTCCTCCTCTCTCCTGCCTCCTCTGCTTCATCCATCACTGTCTCCACGGCTTTTGCTATCTCCTCTCTTGATACCACCACTTCATCCTTCACTTCTCCTGCCCATTCCGTCGGCGTCTTCACTCCAACCGAAACTCCAATCTTTAGAACCTCCAACACCAATTTCTCATTCAAAAATTGCTCGGCGAACATTGGCCATGTCAGCAACGGCAATCCTGCACAAATACCTTCAAGCGTCGAGTTCCACCCACAGTGAGTCAAGAACCCTCCCACTGCCACGTGTGACAAAATCATCGCTTGCGGGGCCCACCCTCTGATTACAAGACACTTGGAGTCGTCAGAGAAATTCTCAGACAACCAATTTTCTATTTCTGGGTTCTGTATTGATTTGATCACCCAAATGAAAGGTTTGTTCGAAGCTAGCAATCCCGACCCTAGCTCAATCAATTGAGAAGGACCAAATGAGCCCATGCTACCAAAACAAACATAGACCACAGAATTTGGAGTCATGGAATCGAGCCAATTCTTGCATTTGGTTTCGTCAATCAAAGTTCTGTTGCCCCTCTCAGCCAAATCTTTGCTCCCATTGTTGATAAATGAAACTGGACCAATCATCCAAGATTTCTTCCCACTTGATTTCTCTAACAAACCCCTGTATCCAACCTCCAACTCGTCAAAGCTATTAATCACTATGCCATCAGCTCCCATTTCGGACTCCCTAATTTCTTTCTGAATCTCTTTATATTGTGGTGATACTTGAAATTGCCTTGGTAGCTGCAGCCTAGTGATTTCTATTTGCTGTGGCAAGCCAGGAAGCACGAAGGACTCCGTATCCGATGACATGGATTCATGCGTCTTATAAATTGTTAGGTTCTCAATGCACAGAATGGCGAAGCAATTGTACCCTTGAAAGACAAATCTAGGCACGCTGAATTCACGAGCAATATCAACAGTCCATGCATGACCAAAATCCGAGATTATGCAGTTTGGAGACGGGGTCTTTGGATCACGAAGATAGTCCATGAGTGGTTGTTTGAGAGTTAAGGATGCATTGTAGAAGTTGAGAACTAGTGATCTAGATGGAAGGGAATCGAGATTTTCGCAGCCATCAGGAAGTCCAATTCGGTGGAAGGGAAGGGAAGCGGGATGAAGTGGACTGGGAGTTTGGATTCATGGATTCGGTCTGCAGATGGTTTGATTCGAGTCAAGTTAGCCGGTGTGGTGATTAATGAGACGGTGATCCCTCGGTGAGCGAGGAGGCGAGCGATGTCGATCATGGGGATCATGTGGCCTTGGGCTAGCCATGGGACAAGAACAAAGTGTAGGTTTTGGTGAGGAGAGGAGGTAACAGCATTTTCCATTTTGTTAATTTGAGATTTTAGGGACTTATCATAGTTTTCATATAGTGGATAATGATTTGGTGACCAATTCAAATACGTAAGGTTTGATGGAAAGCTGGATTAATTTTTTTGACTTGGAGAGAGACGGTCATAGATCTCTTTGTTACGGATGCTTCCTTGGGCTTTCAGTTGCAGAGTTTTTTTGAATATAGTCAAATTGTCTCTTTTGTGGACATCAGTGATTTCGTCCATGTATCTTGCAAAAACCTTTTCCTTTCAATACTTTAAAAGTAGGTTTACTTTTCTCCCAAGTTTTTGATGGAGTTGGAAATGTCTGATTATTTGGTCTTCTAATGGGGTAAATCTCACAAAATCTCCTTTAAGTTTGACCGATTTTGCGATAAAGCCCCCTAAACACTGTAAATGTCACTTAGTCCTTAGGGTTAGAGGGGCGGGTCTTCCGTCCCGGAATTTTGGTCATTTGGATGCAACTGATCTTCATGTGGACAGTCATGTTGTACGGTGTTCGTTATAGGGTCTGACAAAAATTTAAGGGGGTTTAAATGATATTCTAAATTTTAGGGGGTTATCTCAAAGAGGGGAAACTTAAGGGATTTTGAAATTTGCCCCTTCTTTTACTTATACACATGCATGTACAATACACACGACACATCCGTTTTCTTGTCTGATATGAATGCAACTTTTTGGTTAGCAAATTACTACTCATTTTTTTTAAAAGTAGATTGTCTTGACTAAAATAAGTTAACGACTATAGAAATATGAGTTGCTTTGTTTATACAGTACATAATTCTCATCACCAATATCATATCATTAAGTTCAGGTTGCGTTAGAGGAACATTGAGAGTCTTGCTATGATTTCTTTGACTGTTACCAGCAGATTAAGCTCTAGGACTTCTCCACTTGGAGTTCAAAGGTTTGTTATCAAATATTAGTTATGCACGTGCAATTGACATTAAAACTTAATTATTCTATTTTTATATAAAAGATCATTTTAAGACCCTACGGTATCTTAGATTTTTATAAGATCTTCTTATGATTTGTTCATTTAATATGCAAGATTTTATCTTATCTTATTTGAAATTGATTATGACATAAACTTCAATTTGAACATGAACATAATTTTCCTAGACATGTCATTAAGAAGATTCTTTTTCATATATTATTTAATTACTTTTAGGTTAAAATTTAGATATAACTTTTGATGATATTTATATTGGAATATATTGAAATTATAATTATTGTTTTATTGTATTATTTACATTGAAAAGAACTTTACTATTTCAAATTTATATATATTAATAATATACAATGTAATAGATATTTAATTAGTGATCTCAATGATATGCTTTACAAAGTTCTAGAAATAAAGAAAGAGAAAAGAAAAGAAAAGAAGCAATTTGTGTAAAATGATCATAGTGTTCTCATGTCTTTAGTGATATGGGACAATTTTTTATGTCCTTCAAACTTTTCTCACACTTACTAAAACTTTTCTCACACTTACTATGTTTTTAATATAGTAGTATAGATTCTGTACGTGTTCATTTTAACCGGAGTTGGGTTTTCTGCGTTAATTGAATAAGTGATGGCTATAGGTGGAACTAAAACTGCATTGATATTCTTTTGAGGTGTTTTCTTTAAACCCAAAGTTTCACTCCCATTTATTTTTAAATCCATTAACTTCTATCTTTACTTATACACGTAAAGTATTTTTTTTTTTTTGTCTTTAAGTCCAAAATATTAAATATTTATTTTCTATATAATTTTTCTAAAAAATAAAAATCCCAAAATACCCTTTGTCTTTTTCCTCCTCATCTCTTAACCTATAATTCATTATTCTTCCTCCTCTCTCCCTCCTTCAATATAATCTTTGTGCTTCAACTATGGAGATGAGAATCATATGGCGAGGTTTTGCAACAAGGGTGGATATGTCTGTTTTAATTGCAATGAAGAAGGCCATATTGCTAAGAATTGTTGATCTCATTTGCGTTCTTTGGAGAAAAATGTTGAGCTTTCTGATTTAGAGTATGTACTGTTACATGCTAAATCTCTGCTCTCCTTTGGGAGTTTTTCTGTTAAGGAAGGGGCGGCTCCAATCGAGATGATAAGAGTGAAATTCTTGGGTAATTAGAAAATTTTTGCAAGGATGGGAGGATTGCTTATCTGGATAAAACTCATTTCTTGGTTGAATTTCCAAACATTATGAGGCTATCTGATGCTATTGATAAAGGAGTCATCAATTTTGATCAATTTTTGAGTTGGTTCTCTCCTCGGACAGAAAACTTGGGGATGAAAATTGTTGATTCTTTCTATTATCAATGGATCAAAATCAACAATTTACCTCTGCACTTTTGGTCCAATGAAGCCATTTCAAAAATTGTGGCGAGTTCTGGAGAGCATGTGTCTGCATGCAAGAATGTGATCAAGGACAAGTTAAGTTCCTATGATGTGCGTGTTTTGGTTCAAGTCAAGGCTCTTGAGGTTATTCCTGAGTCCATCATTTTTTCATATAAGTCTCAATTGGATGACTTCATTAGAGAAGTTAAATTGGAGATTATCCATCGTGGTGAGTGCCAGTATGGTTCTAAAACAGGGGGATCTCACTTCATGGGGTTGAAGATGCAAGGTACAGTTCCTCTCGAATCACCATGCATCGGACGTTGACAAGAGGGTGGAGGAAGAAGAGGGACAAATCTGTAATTCTCAAGATATCAAGGGCAAGAAGGTCATTAATCATATTTCAAATGGAGAGGGAAATGAGGAGCATCTTGAGAAAGTAACAGATTCTGCGGAACTGCCTATAACAACTCCTGCAGTTTCTTTTTTGAATATTTTTGTTAATGACTTTCCTTTTCCTGTGGTTGAAAAAGAATGGAAAGGAAAATTGATCTTTATTGAAAAATCTACTTGGGAGAGATTTCAGGAGGAGGACAATCAATCTTCTCGCTCTCTCCCGCCATCTAACTCTGGTCCCAGGCAGCATTATAGCAGGACACCTCTACCTCTATCTCCTCAGGCCTACCTGATTTCTCTCGTAAAGCTGTTTCTAGCATGAAGAGGCTCGCTAACAAAGTAATCTTTAGTCACAAGCATAGGGCTTACCTCAAGCATTTGGCTCTCTCCAGAAAGCAAGATCATTCTTCTAAGAAAGGTAAATTAAAATCACGCTCATCTTCCTCTTCTTTTGATTTACCTCTAAAATCTTTTGACAATGAAAAGCTTGTTGACATTGCTTCAAACTGTGGCATTAATGTTCCCCTTGATTGTGCTGACATTGATAAGCTCAGGAATATCGAAGTAGAGGGCTAATCAGAAGATGTAGGTATTCTGTGTTGTTTGTGTTAGGTGGGGATGTCTTTTTTTCTTTTAATATGAAGTTCGCTTCGTGAAATGTCAGAGGGCTTAATAGCTCTGTTAAAAGAAGAATGGTGAAAGATGGCATTATCTTATCAGGGTTGGATGTTGTAGACTTGCAAGAAACTAACCTTTGTAACCCTCAAGAGAGAAGGCTTCAGTCTATAGGAGGTACTAAGATTATCAGCTGGTGTCAGTTAGATGCTTGTGACACAAGAGGTGGCGTTTTAGTGGGTTGCAGTGATGCCTATGATCTCATTCATTCATATGTAGGGATTTTCTCTGTGCCTGTCAATCTTTTACATAGAGCTACAAAATTCAGTTTTGTTTTTACTTCAGTCTATGCTCCTATGGAGAGAGAAGATAAAGAGGTATGCTGGTGAGAACTTAGAAGAGTTAGAGATATCTTCCCTGACCCTTGGGTGTTGAGTGGAGACTTTAATTTCACCCTTTGTTCTGAAGAAAGAAGTGGTAGATCAGGCTCTATATGAGACATGAACATTGTCAGAGACCTCATAAATTCTATTGGCCTCATTGACCCCCTTGAATGGTACATCATTCACTTGGTCTAATCAACAGTCCAATCCTGTTTCAGCTCGGCTAGATATATTTTTGGTATCATCTGATTGAGACTCTAATTTCCCTTCCTCTATTCAATACTCTTACCCTAATGCTTGCTTTGACCATTGTCCTATTAGTTTGGACAATGGCGGTATTCATCCTTCTAAGCCTCTATTTAGATTTAACAAAAGTTGGCTTTCCAATCCTGCATTTTTTTCTTTTATATCCACTTGTTGGTCATCCTTCTCTTGTGAGGGATCTCGTTTTGAAGTTTTTGTTAAGAAGCTTGATCTTATAAAATGTAGAATTAAATGGTGGAAGAAGCATATTGGGGGATCCATCCTTAAGAAAGAGTCTGACATTTTAAATAGAATTGGAGAGCTTGACAGGTTAGAGGAAGTTAAAGTTTTATCTGATGAAGAAAGAGTTATGGATTCTCTCTCAAAGAAAATTTGTATAATATATCCAAGGAGGAGGAAATCTATTGACATCAAAGATCTAGAGTTCAGTGGTTAAAAGAAGGTGATGCTAACACTTCTTTTTTCTACAAAATAGCCTCCTTTCGTAGGAGAAAAAATTTCATTGTGTCTCTGTATCACAACAATACCTTGATCAGCTTTGAAGAAGATAAACAAAAAGCTTTCTATGATCACTTCTCCTCTATCTTTGGCTGTAGCAAAACTTCTTCTCTACATATAGACTTGTCTCTCCTGTATCGTTCTTGTGATCATGATCTATCCGCTCTTGATAATCCTTTTAGTGAAATTGAAATCAAGTCAGCGGTTTTTGGTATGAATGGAATCAAAGCTCCTAGATCTGATGGTTTCTCTATTCTTTTTTTTCAAACTTTTTGGGAGGTGATAAAAGTTGACTTAATCTCCCTCTTGCAGCAACTTTTTTATGATGTGTCTCTGCTCTCTAAAATCATTAAGGCCTTCATTACTTTGATTCCTAAAGTGGATGGGGGCTTCTCTTGTTATGGAGTTTCGACCTATAAGCCTTATCAATTGTGTTTTTAAAATATTCACAAAGATTTTGGCTAATAGGCTTTCTCCAATTTTACCAAGTCTTATTGACCATTCACAATCTGCCTTTCAGAGTGGTAAATTAACTATTGTGATTGCACATGAGATGATTAACCAATGTGCAAAAATAAGAAAGAAATCTCCATGATCAAGATAGACTTTGTCAAGGCTTTTGACTGCGTTGAATTGCCCTTTCTGCTTCAGCTACTTACTCACAGAGGTTTCAGTCATAGGTGGTGCTCATGGATACATCATATTCTTTCCTCTTCACAATGTGCGGTTCTTGTTAATGGCCACCCTTCTAAGTTCTTCAAATGTAGATGAGGTCTAAAACAAGGGGACTACCTATCTCTAATGTTATTCATGCTCGTAGTGGATGTACTTAGTAAGATTATTTCTAAGAATGTTTCTGCTAAAAATTTGTCTAGCCTAAACCTTAGAGGCAATCTTAATCAGATAAGGTCCCTTCAGTTTGTTGATGATACCCTCATCTTTACAAAAGCTTCTGATCGTGATTTGGCTATTCTCAAAGCAATTTTGTATATATTTGAAGATGTTTCTGGCCTCAGCATTAATTACGCTAAAACTTCTCTAATCTATTTTGGGAAGTGTTTTAATAGGGGAGATAGACCCGGCTTGTCTTTATTGTTGTAGGGAACTTATGCCAATTAAATATCTTGACCTGCCTCTAAAACATGGTAAACTTCACAAATATGATTGGAATCCTCTTTTGGATAAATTATACAAAAAGCTTTCTATATGGAGAAGTAGGACCCTATTAATTGGGGGAAGACTGGTCATCTTAAATGATGTGCTTTCTTGATACCCTTACATTACATGTCATGTTATAAGTTACCTAACTAGTTGATTAAAGAGAAAGACAGAATTAGAAGAAATTCCTTGTGGGGAGGCAACCCATCTCCTAAGGGATTCAAAAACTTAGTCAAGTGCAAAGTAGTATGTCTAAGCAAAGAGGATGGAGGACTAGGTGTAAAGGATCTTTCTCTCTTCAATATTGCTCTGATTTCAAAATGGTTGTGGAAAGCAATCTCTAATAATTCTCTCTCGGCTCTATTCTCCACTCTATTTATAATAGAAATGGTTGCTCTATTCAGTAGGGTGTTTAGTATCAGTCCAACTCATTTTTTGGAACAATGTATTGGGCATATGTGACCCTTTCCTTCATTGTGTAAGCTGGATACTTGGTGATGGTACATCTGTTCACTTACGGGAAGACAAGTGGACAGGGACAAACAACCTGACTAGCCTCTTTCCAAGTTTATATGATTCAATTTGGTCTAAAAATGTATCAGTTAGAAGTCAAGGATTTTATCATCAAGGCATCTGGAAATGGCACCCCCTATTCAGAAGGTCATCTGCAGTTATTCATGACAGAGATGAGCTTATAAAGTTTTTATCTTCCTTTCATCCCTCGGATAGCAGAGATAAACCTACTTGGCTTCTCTCCTCATCAGGTAATTTATCTGTTAAGTCTTTCTTCAGTTTCCTGAACAATGGAGGTATTCATTCATACTTATATAAGTTGATTTGGACCAACTTATTACCAAGCATGGTTAATATCTTTTCATAGATTCTATCTAAAAATAAGCTGAACACTAAGGATAATCTTCTCCTAAAAGGGTAGCAAGAAGATCCCTCATATTTTTTGTACTGAAGATCAGGAGACAGTTCATAACCTCTCTCTTTTCTTTTTCTTTTTCTTTTGTCCTTACACCAAGAGAATATGGGATTATTTCAGACAGCAAGTTCATCTCCCTATTTGGCCTATTTCACTTTTCGAATTCCTGCACCAAGTAAAAGCTATATTAATGGCAGATTTCAGGGGAATCTTATGAAAAAAAAATTTCCAACCACATGTTGGAGCATTTGGAGAGCTAGAAACAATAAGATCTTCAATGATAAAGAAACTTCACTTCCTAACCTTATTAATTCAATTATTAACTTTGTTCATGAATGGTCAGGTTGTAGCGATGCTAAAGCTGCTCAGAGGATGAAAGAGGCGCTCAGAGCTAACCCACTCCCTAAGCTAATTGACAGAAGAGATACAGGATAGGATGAAGAAATGCTGGAGGGATATCACTCAGCTTTAATAGATAAGAAAGAGTGTTTAGATCAACTTGTATATATCTTCTTCTGTGTGACTCTATTTTAGCTTTTTCTATTATCTTGTTTCTTTTGTGATTTTCTATAGAACTTTGGTTTTCTTTTTTGTGTGTGGAGGGCTGGCTTTGGTCCCTCTATGTATGTGCGTGTGGTGAATGATGACAAAGGTCCAATCTTCATCCTCACGGATTCGTAGAGGGAGAAAGTTCTCCACCTCTGCTTTTAAGAAACCCATTGTTCTTTAGTTAATCGGTTTGGATACTATCTCGTATCTTTTTTACAATTTTTGTATGTTGGTTTATTTCAAACCTTTATATATATATATATATATATATATATATATATATATATATATATATATATATATATATATATATATATATATATATATATATATATAGAGGAATGATGGATATGAAGTGACGGCTCATTTTGCTAAATGAGCTACCAAGAGATGGAGTGGTGAGGTCCACACATTTTGATGTGACTTTTATCCATTGATTTTGCATTGAGATTTGTGCTAGCATGTGATAAAAATAAATACACAAATCTCAAAGATAGCATTGATGTAGCACAAATCTCAAAGAAAAAATATGAGCTGGTATATATATATATATATATATATATATATATATATATATATATATATATATATATATATATATATATATATATATATATATATATATATATATATATATATATATATATATATATATATATGGGAGTAAGGAATATGAGGTGGCTGACTCATTTAGTAAAATGAGCTCCCACTCACAAACATCATACCCCACACTCAATTGATGTGACCACTAAGTGGGCCTAAACATTATACACATTAGTGGGTAGCTCATTTTACTAAATGAGGTGGCTCATATTCTTTTTCCTATATATATATATATATATATATATATATATATATATATATATATATATATATATATATATATATATATATATATATATATATGAGATTAATGAGTATCATATGTCATGGAGAATTCTCCTCATATGTCATTATGTGGCACAATCCCCACCATAAATAAAATAGAGAGAGAAAGCTTCATCATGAGGATTGTGCCACATCATTGTATATGAGAGAATCATCTCATATGACATATGATACCCATTAATTATATATATATATATATATATAATATATATATATATATATATATATATATATATATATATATATATATATATATATATATATATATATATATATATATATATATATATATATATATATATATATGAGATTAATGAGTATCATATGTCATGGAGGAATTCTCCTCATATGTCATTATGTGGCACAATCCCCACCATAAATAAAATAGAGAGAGAAAGCTTCATCATGAGGATTGTGCCACATCATTGTATATGAGAGAATCATCTCATATGACATATGATACCCATTAATTATATATATATATATATAATATGAGCGGGAGGTTTTCCTTGTTTATTTCCTCAAAGAAAAATCGTGTAAGTATAACAATAAAATCTATAAATATACCAACAATAAGTATAGCATCAACATATGTAAGTATAATAACAAAATATGTAAGTATAGCGTTAGAGGGTGTAAGCATAGCAACAACGTATGCAAGTATAACAACTAAATTTGTATAGCAGCTAAATTTGTAAGTATAGCAATAAAATCTATAAATTAATGATGAAGAGGTGGAAGAGGTGAGGTGTTGGGACAGGGTGAGGGATGAGGCAGTGGAGGAGATGGATGAGGGGCGCTAGAGAGGGTGAAGGAAAGCCTAAACGAAGAGGCAAAGAAAATGGAGACAGTGAGAAATAAGAAGAATGGGTTATTGGGTTAAAGATGAGGAGTAATAAGACAAGGATATTTTGAGAATATTAACTTTTTTTATAAATATTATAGAGAAGTAGGGTGTATTTGATGTTTTTGGGCTTAAAGATAAAAAAAATATTTTGGGTATGTTGGTAAAGACAGAATAAGTGTGCTTAAAAATAAATTGGGATAAAGCTGTGGGTTTAAATGCAATTTTTTAGCAAAACAGGCGCATTAAATTCTTTCTACTTTGATCTTTGGAATGCTGGGTTGACGGGAGATTTATTTAAAATAGCTAATGCTGCAGTCAAATTCAGTCTTTTTTTTTTTTTAAATCTTCATTGTTTTGATTTTCAGCATGATAGTTGGGAATGACAATTGAACTTTTATTTTGTAGAAAATTATATTTGTTGTAGCTGGTCTCTCTATATCCAATGTTGCCAAGTCTGTACAATAAACAAAAACTAATGTCATGTCATTAAGTTAGTTAGTTAGGTAGAAAATTATATTTGTTGTGGCAGCTAGTCTGTCTATATCCAATGTTGCAAGTTTGTACAATAACCAAAAATTAATGTCATGTCATTACATTGGTTAGTTAGGTAACTAAAAATTAGTGTCATGTTATTAAGTTAGTCAGGTCTCTCTCAGAAAATGATTTTTATGCAATAAAATATGCAAATCTAACAGCTTTTGCAATGAACCAATTGCTGAAGAAAATAGAGATATCCAGACAATATGTTAATTGAGACAACTTTCTATCAAATATTGTATGAAGTTTTTTGTAAATTCATTGGATTGAACAATAAATAGAAACCGAATGTCCATGGACTGAAAGTTTAAGATGAAGTGAGGGAGGTTAAGGGAAGGGGGGAAAAGCACAATAATTATCCATTATTCTTCTAAAACTGGTGCCTTATCTGTGAGAGCTCCAATAAGTTTTTGGTATTTGAGGGAAAGATTTGATTCTTTTTAGCTCAATCATCTAAAAAATAGAAAATTATGTTTGAAATTCGTTATGTATTTGTTCATGCTCTTATTTATATTTTTCTCAATTAATCTATATCCAAATAAAAGATATTATTCGTCATTTTTGCAAGGATTGGCAAGGAGTGGACAACTCAAAGTTATTTACTTTGTTGCATATAAGAAACAAAACTAGTCCTCTTTTGCGGAGAACTGAATTAGAAATGAAAAAGAGAAGAAGTAGACATGTGGACGTATGTGAACATAAAAAGAGGGGTGTAAATAGCTAGACTCCTCTCTCCTGTTGTGTGAGAGTGGTTTATGTTTAAATCAGCTATTTAAATAGGTCTAATTTTAAAATAGGTAAATTTCATAAAGCCCCCCTAAAGTTTGGGTGTTTCATTGATTAGCCCTCTTAACTTTCAAAATGACACAAAACCCCGCTTCATTTTGGTGTAATCAGAAAACCCTTTCAACATTTTTCGAAAAAAAATCCCCTAATGACATTAACGGCATTTTTCACATGCGGGGTTGGGGGAGGGGAGGGGTGGGGGGGTGAAAGCTACCGGAGAGTAAAAACTAATGGGTTTTGAGGGGGCTACGGTAATAGATTAGGGGGTTTTGTTTCTATGTTGTTCTTTCTCAAAGAGAAGGCTGCACTTTTATAGAGGCTACCCCATTATCTCCACCCCCTCAAATAACTGCCTCTAAGAGATATTCTCTCAACAACCCCACTTCCCCACAATTCTCTCAACTGAGAATAGTTGATTTGGTCACACAAGACCAAGTCAAAATAACATCTTCCACTTGACCAAATTAACCAAGTGATATGACTCCCACTATCCGTGAGATCCATATTTCTTACTTACCATTACTCCTACTATTCGTAGAGAGTAACTTTTATTTTATTATTCATGAAATTTTACTTGGACTTATTTATTCCTAAGTCCCATCAAACTTACATGTTTGATAAAAGATTCTGCTGGTATTCCTTTTATCAAAGGATCAGCAATCATATCTATAGTAGGGATATAAGTCACTTTAACTTCTCCCTTTTCTACAATATCTCGAATATAGTGATACTAGATCTCAATGTGTTTTCCTTTGGAGCTATTCGCGCCACTATTGATTAAGCTAATCGCTGCTTGATTATCACAATAAATATCAATAGGTCCTTCTAACAAATTGAGATTTAGATCAGTCAAAAACCGTCTTATCCAGACAGCATGTGTAGTTGCCATACTGCAAGCTATATATTCAGCTTCTTGTGTATATCTAGCAACACATCCTTGTTTCTTGCTACTCCAAGAAATAGCTCCTCCTCTAAAGATGAACAAGTGTCCCGAAGTGGACTTTCTATCATCTTTATCACCTCCGAAATCAGTATCGGAGTAACCGAGGAGATCAAGCGAACTGGCTTGATAAACCAGTCTATGAGTCAATGTACCTCTGATATACTTCATAATCCTTTTAACAGCTTCCCAATGTGCTGGTCCTGGATTACGTTGATATAGACTGACTAGACTTGCAACATAAGCTAAATCAGGTCCGGTGCACAACATTGCATACATCAAGCTTCTAATTGCTTGAGCATAAAGAACATCTAATGACTTTTGCCCTCTCCAGGGCTTTGCTCTTTACACAATCTCTTTCCCATTACCAACGGAGTTGGTGCCGGATTGAAATTTTTCATTCCAAACCTTTTAAGAACTGATCTTAAATACTTTTCTTCGTTTAAACTTAGCATTCTAGACTTTCTATCTCGAATTATTTGAATTCCAAGAATATATGATGCATCTCCCATGTCTTTCATCTCAAACTTTTTGCTGAGATCTGCCTTGATTTATTCAACATTTCTATGTCATTTCCGGCGAGCAATATATCATCCACATATAAGGATAATATAGTAAATTTGCTCCACTTTTCAAGACATATACACAATTATCTAATTTATTTTGAATAAAACCAAGTTTGGTGACTGCATCATGAAATTTGAGATACCACTATCTAGAAGACTGTTTTAAACCATATAGAGATTTCATTAATTTATAAACTTTATGTTCATGTCCTTTCACCTGAAAACCTTCAGGTTGTTGCATATATATAGCTTCCTTCAACTCTCCGTTAAGGAATGCAGTTTTAACATCCATTTGGAATAACTCCAAATCAAGATATGCAACGATAGCTAAAATAATTCTAATGGATATAAATTTAGCTCTGAGTGCGTCTCTGAAAATCTATTCACCTTATACAGTTTGTAACCCTTGGTAACTAACCGTGCTTTGAATTTATCAATAGATCCATCAACACTGTATTTCTTTTTAAGCACCCATTTACATCCTATGGCTTTTCGATTTTTTGGTAGATCACATAACTCCCATACCTTATTCTTTTCTATAGAATCAAGTTCTTCTCTCTTGGATTCTAGCCATAAAGCTGATTCATGTGATTTCATCGCATCAGAGAAGATTAAGGGATCTTGTTCTTCTATATTTGTATCTACCGAGACACAAGATGGCTCACATGAATATAAATAGTAATCATCCATCCATGAAGGTTGCGTTCTTGGCCTTGTTGCCTACAACCGGTTGATGAGGTACATCATTTTCTATAGGTATTTCATCATTTTCAAGGTTAGGTTCATTCACAATATGTGGGTCATTAATGGGAACAATACTGTAATAATCATCATCTATTACAGTTAGAGGTTCTGTTTCCTTTGGAACTTGTTCCTCTTTCTCTAGATTTTCTAGAAATGTAGCATCTCTGTTTTTAATGACCCATTTTTCTTTATTGTAAAACTTATAACCTTTTAACTTTTCTGAATACCCTATGAATCTACACTTTACTATTTTAAAATCCAACTTATCTCTAAGTTGGTATGGAATGAGAACATGAGCTATAGATCCCCACTTCCTGAGATGACTCAGATTAGGTTTCCTCCCATTCCATAACTCATAAGGTATAGATACAACTAACTTAGTGGGAATTCTATTCAAAATATAGTTTGCAGTTAATAATGCTTCTCCCTAAAAATTTTTAGAGAGACCAGAATGAGACAACATGCATCTAACTACATTCAGCAATGTTCTGTTATTTCTTTCAGCAACACCATTCTGTTGTGGTGTATACGGCATTGTTGTATGCCTTTTAATTCCATGCTGAATACAATAACTCTCAAATTCTTTAGAGTTATATTTCCCACCTCTATCAATTCTCAAAATTTTAATTTTCATTCCAAGTTGGTTTTCAACTTCTGTCTTATATCTCTTAAAGCAATCAAAAGCTTCCAATTTTCTAGATATAAGATAGACGTGTGTAAATTTGGAATAATCATCTATGAAAGTAACAAAATATTCTTTATTACTATGAGTTTTGACACTTAGGGGACCACTAATATCCGAGGGTATCAACCTTAAAAGTTCATTAGCTATTTGTCCGCCAATAAAAGATGTCCTGGTCATTTTACCAGTTAAACAATGTTCACATGGTGGTAATTGAACATTAGATAGTGCAGATAGTAAGTTCATTCTGATAATTTCTTTTATTTTTGAAATACTAGCATGTCCTAGTCTAGAATGCCACAATTCAGACTCAGAAATATAACATGACAAGTAGTTCAAATTGAAAATTTTATTATCAGAATTATTATAAATTACTGGAAGAATGCATAATTCATGCTCGGGTACATATTTTCCCATAGCATACACTTTATTGTTCTTGCCTATAGAAACCCGATTATCGTAGAACCTAACTTCCAGTCATTTCTTCATCAAGCTGGGAACATAGATCAGATTGCGCTGAATTCATGGTGCATAGAACACATCTTTGAGGACAAGAATACTGTCCCCAAGATCCAATCTATACGAACCAATACCTTCTACATTGAGATAGATATTATTTTCCATATAGATCCTCTGTTCTCCTTTCTTTAGCTTGGTGAATTCTGTGACTCCATTCTTGTCCTTTGCGATATGTCTGGTCGCACCGGAGTCGATCCACCAACCGCTGATATCCGTCATCACAGCATTACATTCCGTCACACCGACGAATTCTCTTTTGCTAGTACCCCTTTGTTCCGGATGCTTTTAGCCTCCCTTATTCTCCTGCTTTCCACCTTGTGGGCAAGTGGGCCTGAAATGCCCGAACTTTCCACAATTATAGCAGCTCCGCTGGGTACTTTCTTTCTCTTGAACTGCTGCGATTTCGGTCCTCGCGGTTGTGGTTTACTAGGACCAGGGTTTTTATAGCTTCCAGCATTATGTCTTTGGCGGACATAATTCATCTCTTGCTACACTATGTTCAGTTCTGGTTCTTTCCTACTGGCTATTAAGTCCTGTTCTAGCGCTAGGTGCATAGGAAGATCAGTGACATATTTAATGGCAGGGTTCATTCTTAATGTGGTGGCAGCCACAGCAAGGAAATGCGGTAGACTATTCAATATAGTTGCCACTTGCATTCTTTTCGGGATTTCGGTCCCAGCAGTGGATAAGTCCTTAGCTATGACAATCATTTTATTAATATACTCTACGATATTGTCTCCCTCTTGCATACGACAAGAATTATACTTATGCAAGAGGAGTTGAATGTTAACTTTAGAGGCAGTGTCGTATTTTTTTATAGCAATCCACATGTCCATGGAAGTCTTGTAAGTTTCAAAAACTTTGATTAAGTTATCTTCCATGAACATGAGCATTAGGCTTTTTGCTTTTTTATCTTTCGACTTTCACTGTTCAAACCCTTTCTTTTTTTCAGGTGTAGATTTATTAGTAAGGGTTGGAGCAATAGTTTCGATTATATCATCGATATTATCATGAATAAGAGCATAACCTATTTTTCTATACCACATATCATAATTACTGCCATTAAATTTGTCAATTTTTTCTACTTCTGATAGAACAAGCTTACTAGCCATTCGGTAGAGAACTAAAACTAAAGTTCCAATTTAAAATATGTATAAGATTGACGTATGGACAAATATACTAAAAACAGAATGAGGTTAGAAAAAAAATAAAGTTAAAAAAAACTTGACTGCGAAGAATTGATTTGGTCTGAGTGAAAGAAGTCGACTCCGGTTAATGCAAGCTTTTCGCCGAGTGGAGTTGATCGGAGAACTAAATGTCTAATTTGGATCGAGTATGGTTCTTCTCCGGATTGATCTGATTGCACCGAGATCTGATCCACAATAGCAAGATTTAGTTATGATCGGGTCTATATCAGAGGCTGCAGTTTGAGAGCTCTGATTGGACAGAAACATTAGCACAAATATCACAACTTTTTCGCCGTCAGCAACCCGGTCAAGCTCTCTGACTTCAAACCAGAGACGAAGATTTCTCAACCTCTCTCTCTAAGGGGCTGTTTGGTTACTTTCCTTCACTTTCCAAAACTCACTTTCCTTCACTTTTTGGTGTTTCCCTCACTTTCTTGGAAGAGTGTTTTTTGTGTTTGTTTCGCAAAGAAATATGAAGCATAATTACTTTCCATCACTTTCCTTAGTTTGGTTCAAATTGAGTGTACAAGAAAATAGTTGATGTGTGACTTGATTCCCTCATTTTCTAGTGTTTGGTTCAAACTAAAAAATAGAAGAAACCATGGTTGTGATCACCATGGTGTGTTTACCACTCAAATAGGACAAAATGTACAGATTTTCTAAAGTAGATTCTAAAATTGGTAACAATTATGATAACCCTAAATTCTTTGTAAAGTATTTGCTTCATGCACTAAGCTGCTGCAGAATTGGACTAAATATTTCTTCTAATTAAAGGGATAAAGCATGGCATAATTTAAAAAACAATGCAGGAAATCACCAAATATTGAACATTTATATATGCTAACCGAGGTGTACGAACACAATTTCGTTGTCTTGTTAAAATGATTTTGACCAAACCAAATTATAAGAGATCTAGCAACCCAAAAAACTATAAAATAACAAATTAAATGAAGTTTCTTACCTCAAATCAACAAGTGCGGCTGCTCAAAAACGGGTCGAGATGCGGTCGGCTTTGCGGCTGGGACGGGATCTCGTTCGCGGCTGACGAGATCGCGTGGAGGCTGGGAAGGCGAAGGCGATCGTGCGGCGGCTGGGAAGGCAAAGGGCCAAAGGCGGAACTGGGAATGACGGGGAAGAAGATGATCGAGAGAAGAGCGGTGACGAGATCGATGGGAACGAGAGCAAAACCGAAACCCTACTTTCCCTCTTTCTGGCCTTTGTCTGGGGAGAAGAAGTGGGAGTTTTTCTCCGTAATCGGGCTTTGAAGAGCGGAAAACTTTCAGCCAGAAAATCCTAGTTGGCACCGCAATTTTCCCTCACTTTTTTTTTGTTTTTGGCAAACCAAACAGCCAATTGTGGGGGAAAACATGAAAATTTTCCCCTGTCAGTTTTCTGGTGGGCTTTTTCTGCTGTTTTTTGACCAACCAAACAGCCCTAAAAAAAAGATGGAGCTAGAAATACTTTTTGATTGGATAGAAACATAAGCTTTCTCTCTCTCTCTCTTGAGGGATTGGGGTTCCTTGGTCAAAGAAAAAATTGAATGGACAATGGGGTAGCTGGTTTTTGAGGTGCAGAACTTGATGGGGCAAGGATTAAAATATTAAAAACAAAAGACAAGGAAACAACTTCACATGGGTTGTTCGGAGAAAGAGTTTTAATATATATATATATATATATATATATATATATATATATATATATATATATATATATATATATATATATATATATATAGGGGTTCCTCGGTCAAAGAAAAAATTGAATGGACAATGGGGTAGCTGGTTTTGAGGTGTAGAGCTTGATGGGGCAAGGATTAAAATATTAAAAACACAAGACAAGGAAACAACTTCACATGGGTTGTTCGGAGAAAGAGTTTTAATATATATATATATATATATATATATATATATATATATATATATATATATATATATATATAGAAGCGAGAGCTCCTTAGTTTGGTTCAAATTGAGTGTACAAGAAAATAGTTGATGTGTGACTTGATTCCCTCATTTTCTAGTGTTTGGTTCAAACTAAAAATAGAAGAAACCATGGTTGTGATCACCATGGTGTGTTTACCACTCAAATAGGACAAAATGTACAGATTTTCTAAAGTAGATTCTAAAATTGGTAACAATTATGATAACCCTAAATTCTTTGTAAAGTATTTGCTTCATGCACTAAGTCACGAGAATTGGACTAAATATTTCTTCTAATTAAAGGGATAAAGCATGGCATAATTTAAAAACAATGCAGGAAATCACCAAATATTGAACATTTATATATGCTAACCGAGGTGTACGAACACAATTTCGTTGTCTTGTTAAAATGATTTTGACCAAACCAAATTATAAGAGATCTAGCAACCCAAAAAACTATAAAATAACAAATTAAATGAAGTTTCTTACCTCAAATCAACAAGTCGGCTGCTCAAAAGCGGGTCGAGATGCTTCGGCTTTCTGGTGGACGGGATCTCGTTCAGCGGTAGACGATCGAGGGGAGAGGCCGAAGCGATCGTCTGCGGCTGGTAGGAAGGCAAAGGGCCAAAGGCGGAACTGGGAATGACGGGGAAGAAGATGATCGAGAGAAGAGCGGTGACGAGATCGATGGGAACGAGAGCAAAACCGAAACCCTACTTTCCCTCTTTTCCTGAGCGCTTTTGTACAGGAGAAGAAGTGGGAGTTTTTCTCCGTAATCGGGCTTTGAAGAGCGGAAAACTTTCAGCCAGAAAATCCTAGTTGGCACCGCAATTTTCCCTCACTTTTTTTTTATTTTTGGCAAACCAAACAGCCAATTGTGGGGGAAAACATGAAAATTTTCCCCTGTCAGTTTTCTGGTGGGCTTTTTCTGCTGTTTTTTGACCAACCAAACAGCCCTAAAAAAAAGATGGAGCTAGAAATACTTTTTGATTGGATAGAAACATAAGCTTTCTCTCTCTCTCTCTCTTGAGGGATTGGGGTTCCTCGGTCAAAGAAAAAATTGAATGGACAATGGGGTAGCTGGTTTTTGAGGTGCAGAACTTGATGGGGCAAGGATTAAAATATTAAAACAAAAGACAAGGAAACAACTTCACATGGGTTGTTCGAGAAAGAGTTTTAATATATATATATATATATATATATATATATATATATATATATATATATATATATATATATATATATATATATATATATAGGGTTCCTCGGTCAAAGAAAAAATTGAATGGACAATGGGGTAGCTGGTTTTGAGGTGTAGAGCTTGATGGGGCAAGGATTAAAATATTAAAAACACAAGACAAGGAAACAACTTCACATGGGTTGTTCGAGAAAGAGTTTTAATATATATATATATATATATATATATATATATATATATATATATATATATATATATATATATAAGAAGAAGTTCTATTAACTTAGCTTCATATCGAAGAATGCACCAACTTTTCTAACCATTCATCTTGCTTTGGGATCCGTGAAAGATATAAAGCCCACTTTGAGATTTGTGCATCACAAATCTCAAGACAAGATGAGTGGATAAAAAGTTGGTGCACCACTATTCATTATGAACTTAATTATATATATATATATATATATATATATATATATATATATATATATATATATATATATATATATATATATATATATCCTCTATATATAAAAAGTCCTAGAGATTCTTGTTTACCTTTCTTGTTCATTTTTGTCCGAGATCACTGCTCACTTTCACTGCTCACCACTTTTCACAAAACACCTTTAACCTAACACATTTATGGGAAAACACCTTTAACTTTTTAAAATTACAACCAACATCAAATTCAAGGAGATTTCATATCTAAAACAAATTCAATGAGATATAAACAACCCCAAAAATTTATAATTTATAAAAACATCCCCTAAAAGTTTTAACTTTGCAAAAACACCCCAAAACTTTTAAAATTTAACAAAAACAAGCTAAAAATTTAATAATTACGAACAAGCTTGAAAATTTCAACCCTACACTAAAATCTATAAATTACAAGCAGCCCCTAAAATTTTAGATTCTCAATAAACACCCAAAACTTTCAAATTTGTAACAAACACCCTCAAAATTTTAAAATTTACCCCAACACCCTAAAAACTAAGTTTAAAAATAAACTTAAGATTTCAGATCTGAAACATTACAATGAAATTTCGGAAGATACAAATAACCCCAAAAGATTTAGAATTTACGAAAACAACCAAAACTATAAATACTTGTAAAAACACCATAAAATTATAAATTTACAAAAAATAAGAGTTTTAAACAGAAACCAATAAACCTGAAAATCAACATCTCCTTGAAAAGTTTTAACTTTGAAAAAATAATACAAAACTTTCAAATTTAGCAAAAATAAGCTCAAAATTTTAAAACTTACGAAAAAGCTTGAAATTTTCAAACTTACACTAAAATCTATAAATTGTAAGTAGCCCCTAAAATTTTAGATTCTCAAAAACACCCAAAGTTTTAAATTTGCAACAAACACCCTCAAAATTCAAAATTTATAGAAATATATGTGAATATTTACAAATAGCCCCTAAAATCAATAGTTACCACAACTATTGTACTTTTGCGTAACTTTACTTGGACAACTTTGCCCTCGAAGTTTCCACTCACATATGAAGTAAACACATGCAACGACGTGCCTACTTACTATATATATCTCTATATCTCTATCTCTATCTCACTGTTCACCGCCACAAAACACCTTTAAATTAACACATTTATAGAAAACACCTTTAACTCATTAAAATTACAACCAACATCAAATTCAAGAAGATTTCATATCTAAAATAAATTCAAGGAGATATAAACAATCCCAAAAATTTATAATTTATAAAAACATCCCCATAAAAGTTTTAACTTTGTAAAAACACCCAAAACTTTTAAAATTTAAGAAAAATAAGCTCAAAATTTTAATACTTTAAAAAGCTTAAAATTTTCAAACCTACATGAAAATCTATAAATTGCAAGCAGCCCCTAAAACTTTAGATTCTGTAAAAACACCCAAAACTTTTCAAATTTGCATCAAACATCCTCAAAAATTCAAAATTTACCCCAACACCCTAAAAACTAAGTTTAAAAATAAACTGAAGATTTCAAATCTGAAACATTACAATGAAATTTCAGAAGATACAAATAACCCCAAAAGATTTAGAATTTACGAAAACAACCAAAACTATAAATACTTGTAAAAACACCATAAAATTATAAATTTATAAAAAAATAATAGTTTTAAATAGAAACCAATAAACTGAAAATCAACATCTCCTTGAAAAGTTTTAACTTTGAAAAAATAATACAAAACTTTTCAAATTTAGCAAAAATAAGCTCAAAATTTTAAAACTTCTGAGAAAAAGCTTGAAATTTTCAAACTTACACTAAAATCTATAAATTGTAAGTAGCCCCTAAAATTTTAGATTCTGCAAAAAACACCCAAAGTTTTTAAATTTGCAACAAACACCCTCAAAATTCAAAATTTATAGAAATATATGTGAATATTTACAAATAGCCCCCTAAAAATCAATAGTTACCACAACTATTGTACTTTTTGCGTAACTTTACTTGGACAACTTTGCCCCCGAGTTTCCACTCACATATGAAGTAAACACATGCAACGACGCGCCTACTTACTATATATATCTCTATATCTCTATCTCTATCTCACTGTTCACCGCCACAAAACACCTTTAAATTAACACATTTATAGAAAACACCTTTAACTCATTAAAATTACAACCAACATCAAATTCAAGAAGATTTCATATCTAAAATAAATTCAAGGAGATATAAACAATCCCAAAAATTTATAATTTATAAAAACATCCCCATAAAAGTTTTAACTTTGTAAAAACACCCAAAACTTTTAAAATTTAAGAAAAATAAGCTCAAAATTTTAATACTTTAAAAAGCTTAAAATTTTCAAACCTACACTGAAAATCTATAAATTGCAAGCAGCCCCTAAAATTTTAGATTTTACAAAAACACCCAAAACTTTTCAAATTTGCATCAAACATCCTCAAAAATTCAAAATTTACCCCAACACCCTAAAAACTAAGTTTAAAAATAAACTGAAGATTTCAAATCTGAAACATTACAATGAAATTCAAGAAGATACAAACAACCCCAAAGATTTAGAATTCTGAGAAAAACACCCTAAAACTATAAATACTTGTAAAAACACCATAAAATTATAAATTTATAAAAAAATAATAGTTTCAAATAGAAACCAATAAATTGAAAACTATAATCCCTTTGAAAAGTTTTAACTTTGAAAAAACACTACAAAACTTTTCAAATTTAGCAAAAATAAGCTCAAAATTTTAAAACTTACAGAAAATGCTTGAAAATTTCAAACCTACACTGAAAATCTATAAATTACAAGCATCAAACCTACACTGAAAATTTATAAATTACAAGCAGCCCCTAAAATTTTAGATTTTACAAAAACACCCAAAACTTTTAAATTTGCAACAAACACCCTCAAAACTTAAAATTTATCCCAACACCCTCAAAAACTAAGTTTAAAAAGTAAACTGAAGATTTCATATCCGAAACATTACAATGAAATTCAAGAAGATGCAAACAACCCCAAAGATTTAGAATTTATAGAAAACATCCTAAAGCTGTAAATACTTGTAAAAACATAAAAATTATAAATTTACAAAAAATAACAGTTTCAAACGAAAATCAATAAAAGTTTTAACTTTGTAAAAACACCCAAAACTTTTCAAATTTGCAATAAACACCCTCAAAAATTTAAAAGTTATAAAAAATATGTGAATATTTACAAATAGCCCCTAAAATTTTAGATTTTACAAAAACACCCAAAACTTTTAAATTTGCAACAAACACCCTCAAAAATTTTAAAACTTATAGAAAATGCTTGAAAATTTCAAACCTACACTGAAAATCTATAAATTGCAAGAAGCCCCTAAAATTTTAGATTTTACAAAAACACCCAAAACTTTTAAATTTGTAATAAACACCTTCAAAAATTCAAAAGTACATTCAAAATCTTAGAATTATAAATAGCCCACTAAAAATCAGTAGAAACTTTCAAATTTGCAATAAACACCCTCAAAAATTCAAAATTAATAAGAAAATGTCAATATTTACAAATAGTCCCCTAAAATCAATAGTTACCATAACTCCTGTGCTTTTTTTGCGTAACTTTACTTGGATAACTTTGCCCCTGAGTTTCCACTCACATATGAAGCAAACACATGTAATGCACGTACCTACTTGCTATATATATCTCTATATCTCTATCTCTATATATCAGTTATAGAAAACACCTTTACCTTTTAAAATTACAACCAACACCCTCAACCAAAACATTTAGATTTTATAAAAACATCCCCAAAATAAGCTCAATAATTTTATACTTCTGAGAAAAAGCTTGAAAATTTCAAACCTACTTGAAAATCTATAAATTACAAGCAGCCCCCTAAAAATTTAGATTCTGTAATAAACACCCTCAAAAATTTAAAAGTTATAAAAAAATATGTGAATATTTCAAATCTACAAATAGTAGATTCAAAATCTTAGAATTACAAATAGCCCTCTAAAAATCAGTAGTTATAATAAAAAGCACATGCAACGCACGTGCAACTCACGTGCCTACGTACTAGTATATATATAAGAGCTTTCGGAAGAGAGACTGCGGTGTGTTGCTGGAAGAAAGTGAAACTGGTTTTTCACTTACGGGTAAAAAGAAGGGAACGGACCTTTAACCTTGCTATGATACCAATGAAAGCTAATCGGAGAGTAAAAACTAATGGGTTTTGAGGGGGCTCCAGTAATATAATAGGAGGTTTTATTTCTGTGTTGTTCTTTCTCAAAGAGAAGGCTGCACTTTATATAGAGGCTACTTCATTATTTTCACCCCCTCAAATAACTGTCTCTGAGAGATATTCTCTCAACAACCCCACTTCCTCACAATTCTCTCAACTGAGAATAGTTGATTTGGTCACACAAGACCAAGTTAATTGGGGGGGGGGGGGTGCACCCTACAAAGTAATATCAAACTAAGTAATATGAAATCTACAGTATAATCAGCATATATAATTTTTTTTAAAAGAAATGCTGACGTTCTATTTAGTGGGACCAATAACAACTCATGGCATTGAAGCTTATCAATAAAATCTTTCTTGATTCCTAAAAAAATGGCATTGACCTTTGAGGCCGATATGCTTACATTAAATAAGTTACTAACATGGCTTGCGCAGTGGAATCAAAGTCCTCACAAGGAACAACTTAAGGGTCTCCGTCTCAAAAAATAAACAAGGCCATTAATGAGAGTTCGTTGCCGTCGAGGCCAGATTGATATAATTGGGAGGATGTTTTAGCAAATAAAGGAAACGAATAGGGTTTCTATGCATAAATTTTGTTTAGGAGTGCGAGTTCTACAGTTCTATTCTCCTAGGCTCACTTAGGGCCAGTCTAGTATTGCTGAATCTTATAATAAGTTGCTCATAAAGATAGTTTATAGAAGTAATTTATATAAACTATTGAAAATAGCAGTTTGATAATCAGATATCAGAAACTGCATAAAAAGCAGCTAAGTTGTTCGTTAGAACTGTGTTTAATGATAATTGTTAAAAGATAAAGGTATATATATTATATAAACTAAAAAAAAATAGAGATGCTTTTAAAAGCATCCTCAAATTGCTTCTAGAAGCACCCCCCCTAAAAGCAGAACCAGTTTCAATAAGTATGCCAAATTTTTTTTACCAAACACCATTATTGGGTGCTCTTTAAAAAAATAAGCAGAAGCACCCTAAAAAAATAATATCAAACTGGCTCTTATAGCCTTATAGGGAAACAATAATTTCTTGGGGTCTTCTTTTTTTAATTTATCGGATTTAAATTGGATTCGAATGCTCTTCCCTATAAAAAAATAAAGTACAGAGACTACTGTCTAATTAATAATCATTGATTTAAGACTTTGTTGCAATATGTGTGTGTTCCTAGGAGCTCTAAACCTACCTGCTATTGAATAACTGGTGTGAGAGTTAGAAAAGAAAGCTAACTTCACTTAGTGCGTAATCCTGTTTTTGCAATAGTCGGTCTAGTTGGTCATGTTAGTGAATGCTTATCCATTGTTTGTTCTTTCTACTTCTCCCATCAGATATGATAATCACATTTTTATACCCTCATTATCTATTTTATTTAAATAAAAATGTCATTAATAACATATTTTTCTCTTAATTTGCAGGTTAATGAAGAATCAGTGAATAAAAGCCAAAAATAACTCAATTTCCTCATTTTCTGACCTCTTATTGAAGCTCGGGATTAAGCCAAGCAATCTACACAAGCCAAAGAAATAAGGATCGAAAATAAAATGAAATCAAGTCAAAATCATATTCGGGATGATTAGTTGCAAACAAACGACGATATCTCCCAATCCGGAAGGCGAAATTTAACATATAATATATGAAAATTGCCTATCTCGACGAGACGAAACCATCTGTCAAGTCAGATTTTTGATACTAGTATCGATACCGGTATCGATACCGGTATCGATACCAGTATCGATACCTGTATCGATACCCAGTTTTCTATTACAATTCAAAGTCTGAAACTAATTAACTTGGGGATCAAGTTTAATCCAAGGGTTGATATTGGTTGTAATACACTATAAATAGGGATAGAGGGTGAGGGTTTGAGTGTGAAATATTTTGTAAACTCCTTTTGGAGAGGAGGGTTACTCTTAATTGAGAAGACCTTCCAAATTGTAACTTTTATTGCAATCAATAAAGGAAATATTTTCACTCATTCATAATTTCTATCTTCTCTTTGTCCAAGGATGAAAAGAGGATGAAGATGAAGAAATGAATATGTGGGTTTATATTTTTCTTTTCTTATTTTCTTTTTGTGCTTATTTAATGCTTTGTAGAGTAGATTTACATTCATGTCTTTACTTTCATGTATTTACTTTCATGTCTTTACTTTCTCAGATTTATTTTGTAGTTTAGATTTTATTTTTTTCTTTTCTTTAATTCACCTTGAGGCTAGAACCCTCTAGGGAATTGCCCTTTTCTAAATGTGGAGCTAATATTCGTGGGAACTCTAGAAATTGTTTGAAACTAGCTTTTATATCCAACTTATTCAGATAAGATTGAGATTAGCTAAGTGGATCTATTCTAGATTCCTCATATCTTTAATTAATCCTCTATATTGTACCTTCTTGAACTTCCTCTTTGTTCTTGCTTTTATTTGTTTGCTTTATTTTTTCTTTCGACTCTTTATTCTCCTTCACTTTATTCATCATTCCTTCTCCTCTCTCAAACTTATTTCGCTTTATTGGAATTCTAGAAATTGTTTGAAACTAGCTTCATATCCAACTTATTCACATAATATTAAGATTAGCTAAGTGGATCTATTCTAGATTCCTCATTTTGTTCACCACTCTTTATTTTTCCTCTCTCAAACTCATTTTATTTTATTTTGACATATTCACATCCACTCTTTACCCTCCCACTTTCAATCTCATTTTGCTTTTATTTACATTTTATCACTTCCACACTCTTAATCTCTTCACACTCACTTTCATTTTCATTTTATTTTTATTTGCACTCAATCATAACACTTTCTAATCTCTCCACATCCACTTTCATCATGTTTTCACTCCTAATTGTCACACACACAACATAAGAACCAATTTAGATTAACTCATTATAACACCTTCCTCGTGGGATCGATAACTTTTTATACTATAACTTGATGGTTGTATACTTACAACTTTAGGATCACATTTATTTTCCTATCAAGTTTTTGGCGCCGTTGCCAGGGAACGGTATTTGTAATTAAAATATTTTGGTTCTTTAACTTGTGTGTTTTCTTGTGTAGGAACTACTTTGAACTTTGAAGAAGAAGGATTGAAGATTGAAGATTGAATAATTGCCTTCAAGAAGGCTAGGATTGCTTTTGCGTGGGTAACTCTTCTTTCTAGTATTTTCAATTCCACCCTTTAGTTAGTTCTCACAATTAGAGACAATTAGGATTTTTTAAAAAAAATTATTTTTGTCGACCATAATAAAATTCACCCTCCACTTAGATATTTACTAACAAGATAATAAATTCAAACAACATCACCCTTTTTCACATTTGTTTGATTGCTAACCTTAACTAAAAAAATAAAAAGATTTTATTTTTGCATCATTTTGTAGTTGCTTTTAATTTCTAGGGTTGCATTGCATATAATAGTAGGAATTCACCAAAGTGATTTGAGCATCTTGATTTGACACACACTTGAAATTATTCTTAAGGGCAAAACCCATTACTTAAGATAAGGTGAGGGATTTCATCACCCTTTCCTTAGCCCACAAATCAGTAATTTCTCACTACACAAACCCAAGCATTTTAAAACTCATTAGATGTTGGCCCTTAAGGATTCTAGCTCATTAAGGAACAAGAAATCCTTAAGTGAACCGGTTCAAGTTTACTTGGATTAGTTGGTGTCTAAGTCAAGGTTTAGGGATTGCGTAAAGTGCTCCTCAAGGAACGAGGTACTTAATTGACCGAGTAAACTTCGATCTTTTCATTAAAGGATTTTTTGGTTAGGAGCTGGTTTAGTTGAGTCTAGGCTTAACCCTAGAGTTTAAAGTGATTGAAAAGTGATTGCATTGATTTGCTTTAGTTAATTCATTTTCCCTTTCCTTTTTATCATCATTTTTTTCCTCAAAAAAAAAACTAACTTTTATTTTTCTTAAAAAAAATTTATAAAAAAAATTTATTTTGGTGTATGCAAACTTGGATTAGGGATAATACCAATCGTTTAATCCGTGTTGATTCATTTTTTGAGACCAACGAAATGGCCAATCCTAATTCACCCGTTCTTCAAGATGTGTATTACCCAACTAGGAATGTAATCCCATCTTGCATTAAGTCCCCGATGTCAATGGAACCAATTTCGAACTTAGACCGCATTTCATAAACATGTTTCTAAAATTCTTAGGAGTAGAATCTGAAGATGCAGATATTTTCATCTCCGAATTTGAAGAAGTTTGTCTCATGATTAAGATGAGGGACTTATCCGAGGATGCGATCAAGCTTCGATTTATTTCTTTTGCTCTTAAGGACAAAGCCAAAAAATGACTGTATAGCTTACCCATAAATTCTATCTCAACTTGGGGTGAATTCGTTATCTTTTTATGAAAAAATTCTTTCCTATCCATAAAACGGTTAAGCTTAGAAACATCATTTAAAATTTTAAAATTATCCCGAGAGAACCATTTTGAAAGTATTTTGACAAATTTAAAGACATTCTTATCCAATGTCCTCACCATGGTCTAGAGAAATGGCGATTATTTCAAATTATCTATGAAGGATTGGATTATTCTTTAAAAACTTTCTTAGAATCAATGTGTCAAGGGGATTTCATGTAGAAAAATGCCGATGAAGCCTGGAAATTTTTAGAGAGTTTATCCGAGAAAACCATGCAGTGATGACACTGTGATGACAGAATTTTATCAGTTTCCCAACCCAAATCCAGTGGTCTTTCCTTAGAGACAAACATAGCCTCTGAAGCAAAGATGGCTACAATCATGCATAGGTTACAAGCTTTAGAAATCAAAGAACAAGCTCTAACTCAAATCCATTAAGTTTCTGCCTCAGGTTGTCACAACTGTCTCTCTCCATCTCATGTTTTAGAGGAATGTCCTCTCTTAGAAAATAACCAACCACTAGGTCAGGTAAACGCTGCATTCTAGCGTCCCGGGAATGATCTATTTTTTCAACTTACAATCCAGGTTGGAGAAATCACCTGAACTTTGCATGGAATCATGGAAACTACTATGGAAATTAAAATTTCACTCCCTCTTCAACCCACCAATTTTCTAGGGGAAACACAGTTCCTTTCGGTTCTCAAACCAATTTTCAACAACCAAATCTACCATATCCAAATCAGTCTCCTCATCATCAATCTGTAAGTCATTCTCCTCTAAACTCTGATCATAATAAATATCTCAATGTTTTGGAAAAGGGTTTAGAAACCATAATTAAGGCCTCTACACAAATCACCAACTTGTTGACTCAAACATCCAACACTTTAAATACCTTTATGCAATCAACCGGATAAATTCTCAATTCCAACACTCAAGCCATAGCTAGATTAGAAACCCAACTTGAACAATTAGCTAGTGCTGTGAGTGAGAGAAAAAGAAACATTTCCGAGTCAACCCGTTACCAACCCTAAGGACACGGGATCAAGTTCATCCTACCAAGCTCAAGTGAATGCAATCCATTCACTACGGTCAGAAAAATAAGTTGATAATCAAGTTAGAATGCCTCCAAATGAAACCCTTCAGCCAGAACAAATTCTCTCTCCTTCTGATGACTCTATTCAACAATCACCCCCTGTCAATGATCAAGAGCCTGAGCTCGAACCTGAGCCTAATTTTGACAGGTTTAAACCAGTTGCTCCCTTCCCAGAGAGACTCAGGCCTAGGAAATACTCCCCTCAGGAGGAGAAGATCCTAGAAACTTTCAAGCAGGTTAAGGTCAATATTCCTCTCTTGGATGTAATTGAACAAGTCCCTTCTTATGCAAAATTTTTGAAAGAATTGTGCACTAAGAAGAGAAGAATAAATGTTTCAAAGAAAGTCTTTCTTGCTACCAATATCAGTGATGTGCTTTCAAAGTCTGTACCCTTGAAATATAAGGATCCTGGTTGTCCTACTATTTTATGTGTCATTGGTAATACATACATTGATAAGGCACTTTTAGACTTAAGGGCCAGTGTCAATTTACTTCCCTATTCAGTCTACCAGCAACTAGGTGTAGGAGAACTTAAACCAACCAAATGCACCTTACAGTTAGCTGATAGATCTGTTAAAATCTCCATGGGTGAGATAGAGGATGTTTTAATTAAGGTTGGGATTTTATTTTTCCAGTAGATTTCATAGTCTTGGAAACGCAGCCCGTTTTCAATCTCAAAGGTCAGATACCAGTCATTTTAGGAAGACCGTTCTTGACCACTTCTAAGGCTCTAATCAACTGTAGAACTGGTTAAATGAAACTATCTTTTGGGAATTTAACTGCTGATATCAATATTTTTAATCCAGGGAACCAATCAGCTAATCAACCTCTAGAAATAAACTACCTTCATGAGGTAGAAGAAGAAGAAAATGAGTCAAATCTAAGTTTTGAGGAGGTCTTTGGTGAGGAACTGCAAATTTTAGAGAAAACAGATCTGGTCTTTCAGAATGTTGAAACTGTGTTGAATACATGCTTCTTTGATCAAACTTTTGAAGAACTCTTTTATGATGAATTTAGATTTTTGAAAAATAAACAACAACCAAAATTTTAAATCTCAAACATAGATCTTGTGTTTGAGGAAATTTTTAAAGAAGAATTGGTTGGACAAACTTTTGTTAATAAGAAATCTAAGTTCAAAATGCATAACATCATTAATACCTACCTTTAATTGTTGCAAAAATCAGTGCAAACCTTGGAATGTTTTGAATTCAAGCACATCGTTGATTATATCATATTGAATTTCTTTAAAATTCGGGGTAGAATTTTCAGCAATAAGGTATGATTTAATGTAGAATATGAGCTTTTCATGTTTAATTCTTCATTCTATATCTTTAAGTTTTGTCTCATAATAATAAAAGAATTTATTCTTCTCTCATTTGAGAGTTTCTTATTCTTTTGGGAAAAAAAAACAACAAAAAAGAGTTATATGAAAAAAAATAAAATTATTTTGACTTCATCCTCCTCATACCCAGGGTAATTGCAGATTTGTTTTGTTCGAAGTCGACCGAACAAATGTAAGTGCTTCAATTTTTATCTGCCTTACTTTGTGCACTATAGAGTTTTCATTGAGAATAATACAAAATTTAGGTGTGGGGTGGGGATTAGTCATTTTTCTCTTTATCTTAGTCATATTTCCTCTTTTTTACCATTTTTTCTTTTTATGTCATTTTTTCTCCTTTTCACAAAAATATTGTCACTTGCCAACTTAATAGAGTTGATTAATAATTAATCTATTTGATAAATTTTAAATTTTCTAATCCTTAGTGAGTTTTATACTCAAGTTCACCTTTTATGATAACTCTAAATAAATTTCTTAAGAAATGATTTTCAACGTAGTATACTTCACTTAAGTCTTAACTTAGACTTTTAATTAAAGTAATGAAATTTTTACATGCTTAACTTAGAGTTTAAAATAATTTTTCAAGTTGTCTTAATCTAAATATTTTCAGGATACACACACACACACACACACACACACACACACACACACACACACACACACACACACATATATATATATATATATATATATATATATATATATATATATATATATATATATATATATAAAATAAAAACTAACTTTACAAAAGAAGAGTGTGAAAATGGGCACCAATTAAAATTCTCTTAAAATCTAAGGTGGTTCTATCTTATTAAGCCTAAGTTGACCGAGTAATTAAGCCCAAGAAGTATTTCCATGCTTAATGACCTAAGCCCAATTGGGTTGGGATTCATTGGCCCAAATCTCTAAGTGGTCACTTAGAAAGCCGATAAAGAAGAACAAAATCACTAAGGAATAAAGAGTTAAAAAATATTTTAATAACAATGTTTTTGTACATATAGTTATATTTGTATATATGTTCTTGAAAAATAAAATGATTAAGTGACTTGAAAATTGTTTAAAACAAAGAGTTAGCATGTTCTTTTCAAAACTTTTAAATTAAATTTCTAAGTTGGACTTGGTTTTGTATAACTATAATGAAAAGATTTTCTAGGAGATTTACTTTGGAGTTATACATAAAAACGTTTTCTTGAGTAAAAACTAGCTTCAATTAGAATGTTTAAATATATTAAGTGAATTAATTATACTTTGACTTCTTTAAATTGGCAAGTTGACCGAATTTTGTGGGTATATTCACTACAAATCCTCACGAGACTACAACTCGTCCTCTAGGGTAACCTAGGAGTTTAAAGGCTTGTTGTATGTGCTAAATACAACCGTGATTCCTGTGAAAGTGAGTTAGGATTTTTCTTTCTTTCCCTTTTAAATTTTTTTTGCCAGAGGACTAGCAAAAGTTTAGGTGTGGGGGTATTTGATAATCACATTTTTATTATATTTTTATTTAAATAAAAAATTTCATTAATAACATATTTTTTTTCTTAATTTGCGAGTTAATGAAGAATCAGTGAATAAAAGCCAAAAAAAAACTCAATTTCCTCATTTTCTGACCTCTTATTGAAGCCCGAGATTAAGCCAAGCAATCTACACAAGCCGAAGAAACAAGGATCAAAAATAAAATGAAATCAAGTCAAAATCATATTCGGGATGATTAGTTGCAAAGAAATGACGGTATCTCCCAATCCGGAAGGCGAATTTAACATATAATATATAAAAATCGCCTATCTCGATGAGACGAAGCCATCTGTCAAGTTAAATTTTTGATACTGATATCGATACCGGTACCGATACTGGTATCGATACCTGTATCGACAGGGGTATCGATACCAGTATCGATACTTATATCGATACCTGTATCGATACCCAGTTTTCTATTACAATTCAAAGGCTAAAATTGATTAACTTGGGGATCAAGTTTAATCTAAGGATTGATATTGGTTGTAATACACTATAAATAGGGATAGAGGGTGAGGGTTTGAGTGTGAAATATTTTGTAAACTCCTTTTGGAGAGGAGGGTTACTCTTAATTGAGAAGACCTTCCAAATTGTAACTTTTATTGCAATCAATAAAGGAAATATTTTCACTCATTCATAATTTCTTTCTTCTCTTTGTCCAAGGATGAAAAGAGGATGAAGATGAAGAAATGAATATGTGGGTTTATATTTTTCTTTTCTTATTTTCTTTTTTGCTTATTTAATGCTTTGTAGAGTAGATTTATATTCATGTCTTTACTTTCATGTATTTACTTTCATGTTTTTACTTTCTCAGATTTATTTTATAGTTTAGATTTTATTTTTTCTTTCTTTAATTCACCTTGAGGCTAGAACCCTCTAGGAATTGTCCTTTTCTGAATGTGGAGCTAATATTCGTGGGAACTCTAGAAATTATTTAAAACTAGATTTTATATCCAACTTATTCACATAAGATTGAGATTAGCTAAGTGGATCTATTCTAGATTTCTCATATCTTTAATTAATCCTCTATATTTTATCTTCTTGAACTTCCTCTTTATTCTTGCTTTTTATTTGTTTGCTTTATTTTTCTTTACGACTCTTTATTTTCCTTCACTTTATTCATCATTCCTTCTCCTCTCTCAAACTTATTTCGTTTTATTGGGAATTCTAGAAATTATTTAAAACTAGCTTCATATCCAACTTATTCACATAATATTAAGATTAGCTAAGTGGATCTATTATAGATTCCTCATTTTGTTCACCACTCTTTATTTTTCCTCTCTCAAACTCATTTTGTTTTATTTTGCACATATTCACATCCACTCTTTACCCTCCCACTTTCAATCTCATTTTGCTTTTATTTACATTTTATCACACTTCCACACTCTTAATCTCTTCACACTCACTTTCATTCTCATTTTATTTTTATTTGCACCCAATCATAACACTTTCTAATCTCTCCACATCCACTTTCATCATGTTTTCACTTCTAATTGTCACACACACAACATAAGAACCAATTTAGATTAACTCATTATAACACCTTCCTCGTGGGATCGATAACTTTTTATACTATAACTTGATGGTTGTATACTTGTAACTTTAGGATCACATTTATTTTCCTATCAAGATAGTTCAGTATCGCGGCGGAGATAAAAACACTTTTGATTCATCAAGCTAAGCTATTTAGTGGGTGGTGATTTGTTGTAAATTAGAAACGAGTGCAATCATGAAAGATATAGTGAATACTAAATTCGAAATGAATCATAACCATCTATTAGACAAATCAAGACGTTAATAAGTTTTTTTCATTTTTTTTGGAGAGAAAACAATGGAACATCAAAGACGCTCCAGCCAGCTAAATTGATCAAACGGTTGTTACAAAAAGAGCCAAATCCCCAACTCCAAAAATAAGGCTCACAAGTTCACAACATTACATGACTTACCAAGTCACATGACCTCACGCTTTCCTTTATATATGTTGGTTATTATTATGAGATAGACACACAAATAAGTGGGTGGATAATATCTTATCTTAGAGATAAGATATTCATAATCCTAATAAGTGTAGGATTCTATCTCCAAGCCCTTTATATATACATATAGGGTTTTCATGATGGGTGAATAAGAGAGAATAGACCATAAACCTTCACATAGCCGCCATCTCCTTCTTGGCTCGAATTGTGCTTTATGCGAGGTTGCGGGTGATGGGGCCTTCTTGCTAGTTGGATGGTGTGGTCGCCCTCCGGCCTTGATTAAAAAAGGCATGGTGATCCTACAGAAAAGATCTGAATCGATAACTTCATAACCCTAAACTTGTTGTTTATGTTTCCATACATGCTATAGTTTTTATTTTCACTGCATTGTTTACGTAGTAGAACAACCCTATTGCATAATGTCCGGTTCAACATTGGTATTAGAGCGGATCTAGGATCGCTCGATAATTTCTTGATGGTGATTTTGGTGGAATAGAAAATTAGTGCTTTTATTGAGAAAAGATTCGATCTTTAATTCATAATTTCTTTCTTCTCTTTGTCCAAGGATGAAAAGAGGATGAAGATGAAGAAATGAATATGTGGGTTTATATTTTTCTTTTCTTATTTTCTTTTTTGCTTATTTAATGCTTTGTAGAGTAGATTTATATTCATGTCTTTACTTTCATGTATTTACTTTCATGTTTTACTTTCATTATTTATTTTATAGTTTAGATTTATTTTTTCTTTTCTTTAATTCACCTTGAGGCTAGAACCCTCTAGGAATTGCCCTTTCTGAATGTGGAGCTAATATTCTTGGGAACTCTAGAAATTATTTAAAACTAGATTTTATATCCAACTTATTCACATAAGATTGAGATTAGCTGTAGGCATCAAAAATTGCTGAAGAACCTCAAATATGACTAAATCATGAGAAGATCGAAGGACAACGTCGTCGAAATCTCAAGAAGCCCACGGGGAAGATTGTGTCTGCTTCTGATCGCGAGACACTTTTGTGTGCCTCGCCACTAGCGAGACACTTTGATGTCTCGCCGCTGGCGAACACTCGTGTGTGCCTCGCCCTGGCGAGACACCTTGATGTCATGTTGCGAACACTTGTGTGTGTCTCGCCACGGCGAGACACCTTGATGTGTCGCTATAGCGATACACTTACTTGTGCCTCGCCAAATCACGAGACACCCGAATACTTAAAACGAGCTCTTGAAGGGTCTAAATCAATGCCGATGGGGCCCACTTGACTTTATCGTATGAGAGAGCGTTGGGCACAATAATGCGGTTACCGCGGCGAAGATCGCCCACTGGCGTGATTCTAGGAGCATTTAATCGTGCCTAAAAGCGGGAAAACCGTTCTGGCGGTGGAGGGCGACAACTGCTCGCCGATCGGCCGACCCGGTATCTTACTCGCCGGTGAGGCAACCTGCCTGCCCGGTTAGCGAAGCGGCTTAGCTTGGCGGCTTTCAGTATGGCGCTAACTACAATTTCTGCTGACACTTATGTTTCTTGAGACGCGTTTCCCAAAGATTATAAATACCCTCGTCCACTTGGAAGTCGGCTATCGAAAGGGGCAATCGAGATCCAAGCTTCCGAGTTCAAGAACACGATGCGCGGAGATTCCTCGAAGTTTAAGCTTTGCCTTAATTCTTGAGAAGAGTAGATATCTTACTTTGCTAAGATATTTGCTTAAGTTCTTATTTCCTTTGCGAAGCATCAACTAAACCCGCCGATTCGACGATCACGCGGTGGTCCATGATTACGCTGCCCCAAGACAGGCAAAGTCCCACAAAAGCGAGGAGATCTACACTTGTAGTGTCTTTTGTTCGAAGTTTGTGAGAGAGTTATTTAATTTCTTTGTAACCGAACCAAAAGTGTAATTTTCTCAAGTTTTACAAATGGAACCAACTTTCGACCCAAACACGATGGCGACCATGGGGAGCCAACGGTCTCGAGCCGAGATCGTTGTGTCGCACTTTGCAAATGATCAGGCCCTCCTCATGGTTGATGGAATAGACTACTTCTTCGATCAAGCCAAATTCAAGAATATCTCTCCTCTTCCTCATCAAAGTCCTCCTCATCCCGCAAACATCGGAGGATCTCATCCCCTAAGAGGAGGTTCGTTACGTTGTGATGTAGCGATTTTGTTAAACTGCGGCGATTTCCCCTCTCAACAAGATCTCAACTGATATGGCGAAGAGCTCGTCAAAGGCGGCGTCAAAAGATGGCTCGTCAATTAGCCAAGGCCCTGGAGTCAGCGGATGGAGTTCACTATCGACGAACTCACATGATCAAAGGCGTCAACAAACTCTGGCGCTTCAACCCGTCAACAATCACGCCAAGGAAGAATGGATTCTGTCAAAAGGACCCAATTGACAAGGAAGGGCGCTCAAAATGCCGTGCGCTTTGCTCGAGCGCGTGTTGTTGTTCGCAAAGGCATCAGAGTCAAAATCAACCCGGCAATCGGCTCAAAATCGCCAAGCATGGATCCCGTCGACATCAAAATGGCTCAAGAATGCGCCTGCGCCAACAACATTCAACAGACAAGGGCCGCGAGATACCGGAAGCCGCCAGCCAATGCAGGTAGTTGTAAATCACGCCAACAGATAGCCGAATCGCCGGCCAACAGCCGGTGGGCGCTCTTCCATGCCTTAGCGTAAAATGGGCTTTTCGCCCCTTTCTTCCACTTCTCGGCTAAGGTATCAACCGTTGAGTGCGGAAATCCGGCAAGCTGCGGTGTTTAGTCGTCTTGGTCCACAACCGGAAATAAAGGCAAGGTACCGGTGAAGAAACGCTTGGATTATCGATCGAAGAGTCTGAACAAGCTAAAATATCTCAGGTCTCTAGAAATCCAATTGCATCTCGCTTGAGCATCCCACAAGGGTCCACGAAGCCCGAGAAGAATAAGTTGAGGCAAGTGACTTCGCAAAATCACGAGATGACCGGACCTCGTGGATTCATACGAATAACTTCGGATGACGGCAGCTTACGGAAGTTGTCTCTCAAGTCAAAGAGTCGACGCCCCAAAAGAAGACGTGTCCTCCACTAAGGACAACGCTACACTTGGGGTGGAAGTGCAATTTGTAATAACCCACACCAATCATATCATCGCTAGGGTAGCAACACACGAAAGAGGACGATCGACGAAATAGATTGTTCTTGCTCGTGCAAAATTGATTAAGACGTGGTTATCGGGATGTGCTTTTGAGTCGAACGCCACCCACAAAGAGCTTCAAGATTTGAACGGCTTTCCGTCAAAGAACGGAAAATTTGAAGCCGGAGTCAAGACGATCCCAAGAAGAAAGAGATCATCTATCCAATTTGATGAGTTTCCGGTGACTATCAACATGGTGAACAAAGGGAAAGGACCGGCGACGGATGCATAGCGATTTTGTTAAACTGCGGCGGTATTCCCCTCTCAACAAGATCTCAACTGATATGGCGAAGAGAGCTGCGTCAAAGGCGGCGTCAAAAGATGGCTCGTCAATTAGCCGGAGTCAGCGGATGGAGTTCACTATCGAGACGAACTCACATGATCAAAGCGTCAACAAACTACTGCTTCAACCCGTCAACAATCACGCCAGGAAGAATGGATTCTTGTCAAAAGGACCCAATTGACAAGGAAGGGCGCTCAAAATGCGCTGCGCTTTGCTCGAGCGCGTGTTGTTGTTCGCAAAGGCATAAGAGTCAAAATCAACCCGACAATCGGCTCAAAATCGCCAAGCATGGATCCCAAGTCGACATCAAAATCGGCTCAAGAATGCGCCTGCGCCAACAACATTCAGCGAGCGGTGTAGCCTACGCCAATGGCGTCAGTTTTCGTAATAGCGAGGCGGTAAAGCTACCTCAGCGCCCGGTGGGCGGCAACCTGCCAGCAATGGCGGATCTTCCACTTAGCGAGAAAATGGGCTTTTCGCCCCTTTCTTCCACTTCTCGGCTAAGGTATCAAGTAAAATCAAACCAAGCTGCGGTGTTTAGTCGTCTTGGTCCACGCCGGAAATAAAGGCAAGGTACCGGTGAAGCGCTTGGATTATCAGGAAGAGTCTGAACAAGCTAAAATATCTCAGGTCTCTAGAAATCAATTGCATCTCGTTTGAGCATCCCACAAGGGTCCACGAGCTGCGAGAAAAGAATAAGTTGAGGCAAGTGACTTCGCAAAATCCGAGAGATGACCGGACCCTGCGTGATTCATACGAGCAACTTGGATAGCGAAGCCAAGCGGCGGAAGTTGTCTCTCAAGTCAAGAGTCGGCGTCCCCAAAGAAGCGTGTCCTCAATTAAGGACAACGTTACACTTGGGGGTGGAAGTGCAATTTGTAATAACCCACACCAATCATATCATCGGGCTAGGGTAGCAACACGAAAGAGGACGATCGTGAAATAGATTGTTCTTGCTTTCGTGTGCAAAATTGATTAAGCGTGGTTATCGGGATGTGCACTTTTGAGTCGAGCGCTCACCCACAAAGAGCTTCGGTATTTGAGCGGCTTTCCACATCGGCGGAAAATTTGAAGCCGGAGTCAAGGCGATCGAAGAAGAAGAAAGAGATCATCTATCCAATTTGATGAGTTTCGAAGTGACTATCAACATGGTGAACAAAGGGAAAGGACCGGCGACGGATCGAGATCGACTTCACTCACGGAGGAAAGGTTGGATCTCGATTTCAAAGAATATCTCGGTTACAATTGCGAGCTGCTCAGCGCCGACTATAAAAGGATGCATGAGGGAGAGTCATCGATGTGACTTGACATCAATTCGGCGATAGCTTCCCGGCGACACAATGTCAAGTGTTGGTCGCCATCCCAGAAGCTTTTACCATTACTCCCGATGTCCCGCTCAAATGTTACAAGAAGCCTTAGTCAAGCAAAGAGAAGAGCTTAAGGTCAAATGAGAACAGATGGAGCTAGCCATGCAACAGATGAGGGAGTTGCAAACCCATACGGTTGCACAACACGGGTCGATCAACGGCTGAATCCGGTCAACAAGGTGGAGTTACCCACCATAATGCCCATAATATCGAGACAGCGATTGAGAGATTGATGAACACATTTATCTGATCAACCTCCAAAGAAAGGCGCATTTGATGCTCAAGGTGGAAATGGTCCAATTCTTCCTATGGAAGTAATCCAAAACAAGGGGAGGATGGCGAAAGGATGAAAGAGCTTGAAGATAAAATCAATGCTTTGATGTCCACAGGAAGTCAAAAGGTGGTATCCGTGTGTCCGTATCCTAGAAGTGGGATTCAATTCCTTACCGCCAAAATTCAATTTGATCAACTTCACGCCATTTGTGGGGAGAGGGTCACCTACACAACACGATTTACTTCAAATCACATTTGGGGGTGATCTCGAAATGAGCATTTGATGATTCGGTCATTCGTTGGTACCCTTGTTTTGCCTTGATTGGTATCGAAGACTCAAGGTAGGGAGTATTAATTCTTTGGGAGGACATGGAAACCTTGTTCCTCGGCAACTTCCGATAGCGACACGAAGTCTCGATTGGAACCCTTTGGATGAAAAGCGTAAGAATGGGGAGACAATTGACACTTTCGTTAAGCGTTTATTATAAGGCCATAAACGCAAAGATCCAATCACCGAGGAATTCATATTGCGGACATGCCACAATAATCTCTCCATTGATCTGTTGGAAGTCATGGGGTCGCCCCGCCAACTACATGGAAAGATTCAAAATACGAGGAGAACAAGCCAACGCTTCCTCGTAAGGAAGAAAGCCGAAGAGGTAAAATGACGGTGACCCCTCGAAGTAAATTTTTCCTCTCGTAATAGAGGAAAGGCGTCGTGGCTGCTTTGTTAGTCAAGCGTCGCAACAACGATCAGCCAAAAGCTTCTAAATCGAATTCCACAGACATACTCTTCGAGACAAAGAAGTTCCAATCATCTTCAAATATCTCCTTGATAACAACAAAATCAAGTTGCCTCCGACACAAATCAAGAGGAGACAAACACCGGACCCTAAATCGCGTGCGTGCAGGAGGATCCTCCATCCTACTAAGGATTGCTTAGCTCTCAAGGCCATCATCCAGCCTTTTGGCAGCGATCTTACTTGCCGAAATAAGCGAATGAGAAATTACTCCGTGATATCACAGTATAAAGCGCTCCTCAGTACTTCCGTGGTATCACAGTATAAAGCGCTCCCTCGTACTCCGACGGGTATCACAGTATAAGCGCTCCTCGTACTCCGGCAATTATCTGAGTATAAGCTGCTCCCTCGCACTCAAGCAATTATCTGAGTATAAAGCTGCTCCCTTACCTCGATGAGTATAAGAGGTTAAACTGCTCCTCCGTCACTCGGCAATTATCTGATATAAAGCTGCTCCCTTTCCTCCGATGAGTACAAGAGGTTAAACTGCTCCTCCTTCTTACTCCAATAAGAATATGAGTATAAACTATTCTAAATGAATGCAACCCTATTTTGCAAAGAAAGCTGGGGGTGGATAATCCATGAACGAGAGGTCCACTTCCACATTGAGCGATCAAACCTTCCTACAGTTAGGATTGTCTCCAAATTTCTATCATGGTCAAACCTTCCTATAGTTAGGACCATGGTCAAAATTCCCTCTCGATTCCATCAATGAACGAGAGATCCACTTTTCAAATTTCTATTCTGGTCAAACCTTCCTATAGTTAGGACCATGGTCAAAATCCCCTCTCGATTCCTTCCATGAACGAGAGGTCCACTTCCAGATTGAGCGATCAAACCTTCCTACAGCTAGATTGTCTCCAAATTTCTATCATGGTCAAACCTTCCTACGCTAGGACCATAATCAAAATCCTTCTCGATTCCTTACATGAACGAGAGGTCCACTTTCCGATTGAGCGATCAAACCTTCCTACAGCTAGATTGTCTCCAAATTTCTATCATGGTCAAACCTTCCTATAGTTAGGACCATGGTCAAAATCTTCTCTCGATTCTTTTATGAATGAGAGGTCTACTCCAACAAAGGGTTCGTTTTAGCCCAGAGAAAACACAAACAAGCCGCAATAATGACTGATGTTTCTCAAGGCATTCAATTACAACTCAAATGATGACTTTCAAGATGAAGATGATTAGTCCAAAATCGACTTGACAATTTAATCCATTCAAATACAAATGCAGGATATTGATCCCAAAGTATGGTCATCGGCGTCAGCGTAGCGAGGTTCAAGAAACTGAAGCAAAACATGGGCCTCTTCTACAAAGTTCAGCGTTGAGCGAAGCAAAGCATCTTATCCAAAGTATTCCAGACCCTCGATAAAATCTGAGGCGAAAACTTTGGAGGGTATCTGTAGGCATCAAAATTCTGAAGAACCTCAAATATGACTAAATCATGAGAAGATCAAGGACAACGTCGTCGAAATCTCAAAAGCCAAACAGGGGAAGATTGTGTCTCGCTTCTGATCGCGAGACACTTTTGTGCCTCGCCACTAGCGAGACACTTGATGTGTCTGCGCCCGGCGAACACTCGTGTGTGCCTCGCCACGAAGCGAGACACCTTGATGTCTATTTATTGAACACTTGTGTGTGTCTCGCCACGAAGCGAGACACTTGATGTGTCTCGCTATAGCGATACACTTATTTGTGCCTCGCCAAATGCGAGACACCCAGAATACTTAAAACGAGCTCTTGAAGGGTCTAAATCAATGCCGATGGGGCCCACTTGACTTTATCAATGCGCAGAGAGACGTTCAGACACTTTAATGTGCGGTTACACGAAGATACGCCACTAGGCGTGATTCTAGGGCATTTAATCGTGCCTAAAAGCGATAAAACGTTACGTGGTGGAGGGCGACCTTGCCTCGCCAGTCGTGGCGACCCTCTTACCTGCAGGCCGAAACCTATACCTCGCCGGTTAGCGAGGCGACTCGGTACAACGCTATACAAATTTCACGCTTATGATACTTATGTTTCTTCAGAGGGCACGCTTCCCAAAGATTATAAATACCCTCCTCGTCCACTTGGTAGGGTCGGCTATCGAAGGGGCAATCGAGATCCAAGCTTCCAGAGTTCAAGAACACGACCGACGGAGATTCCTCGAAGTTTAAGCTTTGCCTTAATTCTTGAGAAGAGTAGATATCTTACTTTGCTAAGATATTTGCTTAAGTTCTTGTTTCCTTTGTAAGCATCAACTAAACCCCGCCGATTCGACGATCACGCCGGTGGTCCACGGTTACGCGTCCCGGCACGGCAAAGTCCACAAAAGCGGGAGATACACTTGTAGTGTCTTTTGTTCGAGTTTGTGAGAGAGTTATTTAATTTCTTTGTGGCGAGAACCAAAGTGTAATTTTCTCAAGTTTTACAAATGGAACCAACTTTCGACCCAAACATTAGCTAAGTGGATCTATTCTAGATTTCTCATATCTTTAATTAATCCTCTATATTTTATCTTCTTGAACTTCCTCTTTATTCTTGCTTTTATTTGTTTGCTTTATTTTTCTTTCTGACTCTTTATTTTCCTTCACTTTATTCATCATTCCTTCTCCTCTCTCAAACTTATTTTGTTTTATTGAATTCTAGAAATTATTTGAAACTAGCTTCATATCCAACTTATTCACATAATATTAAGATTAGCTAAGTGGATCTATTATAGATTCCTCATTTTGTTCACCACTCTTTATTTTTCTCTCTCAAACTCATTTTGTTTTATTTTGCACATATTCACATCCACTCTTTACCCTCCCACTTTCAATCTCATTTTGCTTTTATTTACATTTTATCACACTTCCACACTCTTAATCTCTTCACACTCACTTTCATTCTCATTTTATTTTTATTTGCACCCAATCATAACACTTTCTAATCTCTCCACATCCACTTTCATCATGTTTTCACTTCTAATTGTCACACACACAACATAAGAACCAATTTAGATTAACTCATTATAACACCTTCCTCGTGGGATCGATAACTTTTATACTATAACTTGATGGTTGTATACTTGTAACTTTAGGATCACATTTATTTTCCTATCAAGATAGTTCAGATGTCGCCCGAGATAAAAACACTTTTGATTCATCAAGCTAAGCTATTTAGTGGGTGGTGATTTGTTGTAAATTAGAAACGAGTGCAATCATGAAAGATATAGTGAATACTAAATTGAAATGAATCATAACCATCTATTAGACAAATCAAGACGTTAATAAGTTTTTTCATTTTTTTGAGAGAAAACAATGGAACATCAAAGGCGCTCGGCCGACTAAATTGATCAAACGGTTGTTACAAAAAGAGCCAAATCCCCAACTCCAAAAATAAGGCTCACAAGTTCACAACATTACATGACTTACCAAGTCACACAGACCCCACAGTTTTCCTTTATATATGTTGGTTATTATTATGAGATAGACACACAAATAAGTGGGTGGATAATATCTTATCTTAGAGATAAGATATTCATAATCCTAATAAGTGTAGGATTCTATCTCCAAGCCCTTTATATATACATATAGGGTTTTCATGATGGGTGAATAAGAGAGAATAGACCATAAACCTTCACATAGCCGTCATCTCCTTCTTGGCTCGAATTCGTGCTTTATGCAGTAGTTGCGGGGTGATGTGCGGGGGCCTTCTTGCTAGTTGGATGGTGTGGTCGCCTTCCGGCCTTGATTAAAAAAGGCATGGTGATCCTACAGAAAAGATCTGAATCGATAACCTCATAACCCTAAACTTGTTGTTTATGTTTCCAGATACATGCTATAGTTTTTTTATTTTCGCTGTGCATTGTTTACGTAGTAGAACAACCCTATTGCATACGTGTCCAGTTTCAACATTGGTATTAGAGCTGGATCTAGGATCGTTCGATAATTTCTTGATGGTGATTTTGGCTGGAATAGAAAATTAGTGTTTTATTGAGAAAAAGATTCGATCTTTAATTAAAAATTTAAATTTTGGTATTAAAAATCCAATCTTTGACATCCGAGATGTCAAATTTATGAAAAAGATTTAATCTCTAAAATCAGTGGGCTATTTTTTTTAATAAATCAGGGATTTATTAAGTTTTGATAAATCAGGGATTTATCAATCCAACCTTTATTTTATAAATCAGGTATTTATTTATAAAAGGGTTTTCTTTTGGATTTTACAACAAAAAAGTTTGAAACCCTACCCACCGCCAGTGCTAGGGCGCCGGGCGCCGGCGGCCGTTGGAGGAGGCCACGACACCTACATCAGGGACCAACCTCCCACCGTCGGCTAGAAGCGGCCGTGATCGTTTAGCAAATTCCAAAAAAAATGGAGGGAAGAAGAAATGGGACCCGAGGCTAGGCAGTCGATGGGCGCGGTAGTTCGTGACGGCGGCGACGCAGATCTTAGTCACAAATCGACCAGCGGAGAGCCAGCGGTGGTACCACCTCTTCCTCTTGAGTCACCCCCCTAGGGTCTAGGGGCATAGTTGTAAATAAGTTTTTCCTTTTTTTCTAAAAATTTATTTTTAATTTAGAAAATGATTTAATATCTAAAAATTGAAATTTCAGATATACTTTGAAAAAAGTTATCATTTGCAAGAACTTTTTTAAATTTTTCGAAAATATTTTTATAAAATTTACAAAATCTGAAAATTACTTGGAAAATAATAAAATTTTAGAAAAACTCCAAAAAATTTTATTATTTTCAAATTTTTGAGAAGTTTTTTTAGAAATTTTGGAAATTTCTGATGTGGGCCCACTAGATTTCATGATTAAGAGTTTGTGGATTTTTGCTGAAAAATAATTTTTTAAACTTTGGAAGTTTAGAATAATTCAATGTCAATAGTAAATGAAGGACTAAAGTAATAAAAAGCTACCATAAGCTCTCTCCCTATCTCCTCGTATGTCGTCCATGGTAGTTCACGGACGTACCAACACACACATTCAGCTCCTCATCTTCAATACAACCTTCTCCGTGATATACCAATATTTATATTTCTCATCAAACCCTGAATTTACTAGGTGGCTCCATATATCCTTTCTACTCTGTAACTTTATATTCCTACACCTACAACAGGGACAATGCATAGTACCGCTACTTAAATACCTTGGATTCATTTCAGCATACCGCATGATCGAAGGCATCACATCCCTCCTTATATCACGTATCACGATATCTTTTAAGTTGAGGAATATCTATCCACGACTTGTCTGGAATTATCCTCATTTGTAGATTATATATAATTATTAACTATAATTAATCTCACCACTACTAGTAAATTTATAACTCTTCATTACAATATGCATACAACACACATCATAATTATACACATGCATCATTTAACAATAAAAATACTTTTCCCTTCTAAATTAAAATTGAATCATATACATAGATTGATTAGAATACTCTAGTGGCTATCATAGGAAAGGCTTCTATCGCATTAAGAATATAGTAGTGCTTACATCTAACTTTATATACTTTGTATGTCTTTATTTCTTAAAAATTTTAGCAGCACCTACCCGCTGTTCTCCCAGTACACTATACGTACGTTATTATGCGTATTGGCAATAGATCTAAATGCAGAACAACATACACTAATTGTACACGGAGAACAATGAGTACGTGCTGCCAAATTTTTTAAGAAATGAAAACATACAAAGTATACAAAGTTGGATGTATGCACTACTATATTCCTAACCGTCTGAACTGGACAGATCCAATAATTACGAATTTTGGTACCAATTCTTTCTACTTATAATATAAAGTAAATGATCATTTTCGGGTAGAAAACTTAATTTCCTACCCAAATTTGAGTCGTCTATCTTATATTATAAGTCCAAAGAATTGGATGTAATTATTGACGGAGTCTAGCATTAACGTAATTTTTTATTTACCTAAATTAGATATATAATACATTATTATAATGTGTTATATATCAAACTATTTTCTAAAAATATATTTATTTGATAAATCACATATTTTCAAATCACTTAACTTATAGAATCACATATTTTCATAGTAATGCATGAAAGTTAGTGTGAATTGGGCTATCATGATTTGGGTGACGAGACTTAAAGTTAGTATTGCTAGTGTTATTTGAGTTATTATGGCAATTAGTATCGCTTTGATTTAGGGATAATTATGTTTAGGTTACATTTAGGGTTAGAATTGATTAATAGATTTGTTAGAAGTATGGTTAAATTTAGTTTAGTATTAAAAGTATTGTTCAATTAGGGCAAAAATGTAGTTGAATTAGGATTTACAATTAGTGTCAATTACTAAAAATTTATTAAAACTATGGTTAAAGTAAGGATTAGGGTTTGCAATTAGGGTTAATTGCTATAAATTGTTCAATTAGGTTTAGGACTAAAATTATTGTTCAAATAGCACAAAATGTAGTCGAATTAAGGTTTAAAATTAGGATTAATGGTTGAAATTTGTTCAATTAGGGTTACAAGATTTAAATTTGTTCATTTTGGGTTAGAATTTAGGTATTTGGGCAAAATTGAATAATAAACTATGAAAAATAAAAATAGATCATGAAATTACACACCTTAATTGAAAAAGAAGAGGAGTGGGGTGGTGGCGTTGAGGGGCGGCGACTACGAGGGCGGCGGCGACGAGGGGCTTTGCTCGGTGAGAGAGAGAGAGCGGCGGCGACGAGGGGCTTTGCTCTGAGAGAGAGAGAGAGAGAGAGAGAGAGAGAGAGAGAGAGAGAGAGAGAGAGATGTGGGGAAGGAAGGATGACAGAGTGGAAGGAAAATGGAATGAGAGAGAGACGACAACCGCCGGTACAAGAGAGAGAACAAAGATGGGAGAGAGATCGGTGAGAGAGAGAAAATACAGTGAGAGAGAGCGGTGGGATTAGGGTTAGGATTTTTATGTGGGCCCCACCTTCCTAGATGGAAAATTCAGTCTAGGATGGTGGGGCCCACATCAAAAAAATTTATTTTATGTCTGAGATGCCATCCTAGTCGAAAAATTTCGTCTGGGATGGGTCAACCTAGACAGATCATCCTAGACGGAATTTTTCTATCTATTTTGAGTCAAACTAGATGGAATTTTTTCCGTCTAGGATATTCTGTCTAGGATGCTCATTTTTTTACTAGTGGCAAGTTCAAAACCATACAGGACTAGTTTCAAAACTGTTAGATGCTCTTTTTATTTTTACAAAAAATTTGAGTATCATCTGCATATTAAAGGGAGAGACCTTATGTAACATGGCCCTAATCCTTCAATTAGATTTATCTCAACAGCCAAAGGCAGCATTTTAGTAAAAGAATCAACGGCAAGAGCAAATAAGAGGGGTGATAATGGAACCCCTTGACGTACCCCTCTCCTAGATATAATCTCCAGGTTTACCATTTAAAACTACAGCTGAAAGCCCCCCTTTAAGATATAAATTTATCCAATGGCCGGGCAAATAATGAGTCTAGGGGTTTTTAGGCTATTTGTTGTGCTTTTATTGTTTGGGTTATCTGGAAAGAACGAAACAATAGAATTTTTAACAACTTGAGCTCTAGTTCATCACAGGTATACCAAATGTGCATATCTAACATCAAATTATGGTTTTGCATCATCACAGTAACAGGCAAAGACAGAGTTGATAGATTGATTCTGCAATTGGATGGTGATCGGGAGCTTCCAGAGACGGTCTTTCTACAGTACCTGATACATTTAGGAGTCAGGCGGACTCCGAGTTTGCGATGGAGTATTAGTTATCACGGCATGGAGTTCCTTTTAGCTCCACGTGATTGTTCTTCTGTTATTTGTGTGGTTCATTGTATTCAGGTTGTTTTTCTTTTTGTTTTTGCCACAGTTGAGCTACGGCTTCTTTTGTTTGTGGCTTTTTTTTCCCTTCTCTCTTTCTTGTAATATTGTGTGTTGTTTCATTGAACTCTTATTAATGGAACACGGGGGTAGTTGCTCACCGATTAACTAAAAAAAAACAATAATAATAAATAAATAAAATACCATATTCAAGCTGTTAATAAGTCAATGGTCACTCCACTAAATTAGTGTTGCGCCTACATCCCACCAGCGCCTAAATCACATATAAATTCATCGGTTTGCGTCCGTTGACAACCACAGCTTCAGAAGAAGGAAAAAAGAAATGGCGCTTCCCTTCTTCTACCTTTGCAAGCTCCACCAACCCCTCTTCACCCGCCCCAGAACCCAAGAAACCCTGCACCTCTCATCGAGAAACCTTAGAATCACCTCACCGCCACATTGCCGGCTGATTGTGGATCGGGTTGGATGCAACCTCTCGACCGCTTCGATCTCCAGCTCGTCGGGAGATGCGAAGGAGGCTTCACATTCAAAGTCGAATTCAAAGAGTTCAAATTCGAGTTCGTGGATCAATCGGTATTTGCCTGAGGCGGCGAGGCCGTACGCTCTACTTGCGAGGTTGGACAAGCCGATTGGAAACTGGCTGTTCGCATGGCCTTACTTGTGGTAATTTATTTCTAGATCCTTGATCGAGTACCTATTTTATAAGGACCCCCACACGAAATCGGGGCATATTTATCAATCATGGGGTTGTAGAAGGTTTACTTGGGAATTTCAATTAGGCTAATTGCTATGGCATTGATCGTTTCATAATGGTTTTTTTTAAAGAGGCTTGCTTTGGTACTCCGAAAGTAGGGCTTTATCTCAGTTTTTATTCAATTTTAATTAAAGGGTAATATCGTAATGTGTATTGTTTTCTTCCTTCCTCACTTGTTCTACCCATGCATGTTTGGCAACTGAGAAATTCAAAGGATACTCGCAAGTGTCCAATACTTTCGTTTTGATTGGTTAGAGTGGTGTAGAGTTAGGTATATGATTTGGAGTTTTTTTTTAAAACAAACCACTTTTGCTAAATAATTAGCAAAACCGACCGTTTTGCTAATTATTTAGCAAAACCGACCTTTTTTTGGCCAACAGGCCAAAAAGATGTCGGTTTTGCTAAATACAGTTTTTGAAACATACGGGACTACTAGTCAGATGTTTAGTGGCCACTAATTGGCCACTAAAACTCATTAAAACCCACTGGACTAGTAGTCCCGTGGGTTTTCAATCGCTTTAAGATAGAAAATAAACATGAATATTCACCTCAAACTGCTCAATCTTCTCCCACTCCTCATCATCATTCACCTCCCCAATAAGCGAAACCCGATCGTCAAAAAACCTCCCTCTCACCGGCGGGCCCACCACGAATCCTCGCCAACTATAAGGCCCATCGCCCATACTTATACCAATCGTAAGGGTGTTTGAGGTTAGGATCGTCTTTTGACATGAATCGGTTGCTCGGTCGTAGCGAGGCCGATGGCTTGGACTTCGGCCTCGGAAAAGTCTGGGTTGTTGGAGTTCGCTAGTTCTGTGGTAGAAGAGATTCAAAGAGCTGCAATTCTGTGGCGTTGAGTTCTGGTGGCGGATGTCAGCGTTCCTCATTTAGGGAGAGGGGCCGCCGGGTTTCTGCTGCGTCCATGAAGCGGTGAGTGGAGGAGGTTTGAGAGGGGAGGGAGAGGAAGGGAACGAGGGTTTTGTTATGGGAGTCGAGGGGAGAGGGGTGAAATGGGGAGGGAGGGATTTGGTTTTGGTTTGGAAGGAGAGGTTTGATGGACGGTCTTGCCAAGGCCGATCCGTCGTTTTAAAAACAGTTCAGAAAATACACGGGACTACTAGTCCCGTGGGTTTTCTGAGCTAAGCTTAGTGGCCAATTAGTGGCCACAAAACATACGGGACTACTAGTCCCGTATGTTTCAAAAGCTGTATTTAGCAAAACGGTCGGTTTTGCTAATTATTTAGCAAAAGTGGTCTGTTTTTAAAAAAACTCCATATGATTTAGGGGATATTTGAGGGTATTGGGACACATGCCCCCTCCTAAAAGAGAGGGAGGGCGACACTTGCCCAAAGGCAAGTGTCGCTAGAAGTCCTCTAGGCAACTCTGTAAATAAAACCCAACCATCCAAATTTAAAAGAATAAGCACAAGTCCCCGCCTTTGCCAACAAGCCCTTCAAAAGAGATTTTTGTCGAATCTCCCGTCTCGACCGAGAAATAACCATCCCGCTCTCCTTCCTCCTCACCCCCAAACTTTCTGGGCCTACGCCTCCTCTATCTTTCCTGCGTCATCTGCTGCCTCATCCTCTCGGCCGAGGTCATCGGCTGCAAATGGAGCCAATAACTCGGACAACCATGGCGAGTTTGTTGACAATGAAGTAGAGTCGGAGAACTAGCCAGACAAGGCTGCGAGAAAACTTAATTGAATTACTAAGTAACCCTAAAAGATGCATAAACTATGCAAATTATTATCAGGACTTTTTTTATCACTAACCTGGAGGTTGGCTAGGGACAAAACGTACAGTTAAATTGATGGGCTGCTTGAAGATCAAATCCAGAGGAAGAAAGGAAGGGCTTGATTTAGGTGAAATCAATAACTGCCCTTGAAGATGATAATAATTACGATAAAGGGTGCGGGACTCGTGGCAACCGACCCGAATCAATCGGGCCACTGAGAGCACAAATTACGGAAGTTAATTATAATTTGTGCCAGTGGTACTTCAAAAATTATTATTTTAGAGTACTGAAGCTGTTGGTTTTTTTTTGAGATTTTTTCCACTCAAATCTTCAATACTTTCGTATTGGCGCCTCTTATCTTTGTATTTCCTAATGCTCCATCAACTCCCATGGCATCATGCAAATTGGTCCATTTAGTTAACTCACGTTTGCTATGAGGGTATATTCCCTAAATCGTATGGTTTGAGGATAAGTTTTTATTTTACCCCTCTGGCAATTTCTCCAACCTATTTCTTAACAAGTTTAAACTTAATATCCACTTAAAAACTCAAATCCACTAAGATTATCTTCTCCAACATTCTAGGAAACCACCATACACATCTCTAGGCTTCCCAAGGGTGGTATCCCTATAAAATCTATATAATATTTTTAATTAAGGATAATTAGGTAATTGAAGGTGTTGGGTTAGAAGTTAAACCAACCATGGTTTGAAATTTTAACACAAAAACTAACATGGGAACCAATTCGCAAGACCCCATAAGATTTGTGGGAGTAGTAAACAATGTCAGAGATTTGAGGGGCTGATATGAAATTATTGTAGATGCCAAAGATTTTTTAAATTTGCCGCGTCTAAATCAGTCTTGCGCCAATTTCATATTAAATGCTATTCATGATCTTGTAACCCAATCCATCTCTTCCGTTGACCACGAACTCCTAATTCATAATTTGAATGGGTATGGATGGTCATCTCAACGGAAGAGCTTCATCAATCTGTAGCTCATAATATATATATATATATATATATATATATATATATATATATATATATATATATATATATATATATAGAGAGAGAGAGAGAGAGAAAGAATGCCCTATAATTTAAGTTGATAGGAGGTGTTCTGGCTTTTATATCAATTGATCTTTGCGGCCCAGGATCAGTGAAATCAAAATATGCACAAATCTCAAAGGTGGGCTTTACATCTTTCATGGATCCCAAGGCAACATCAATGGATAGAAAAGTTGGTGGATGACTATTCCCTATCAATTAACTTAAGTTTATAGGAGCCTTGCTATATATATATATATATATATATATATATATATATATATATATATATATATATATATATATATATATATATATATATATATATATATATATATATATATATATATATATATATATATATAATTAAAATAAAAATGCTATGAGGCTTCATTTTGTGAAATGGAATGTGACTGTCAAGACTAAGTTGACCTGTATCCCACCCTTTAAAGTGAAAGATAAATGCATTTTTCTCGAAGAAGTATACTCATGGTATGTTGCATTCTGTCTAAATCCCTAAAATACCCTTTTTTCATCCTTTCTTTACTCTTTCTCTTCATCTTCATCATCCTCCTCTCTTTTCCTCTCCCCAAACCAAACTACACTCTTTCTCATCTCTTCAATCCATTCCCCTCTCACTCGATTCATGGCAAAATTCTTCATCGATCTACTCTGATCACTGATCTCTCGCCGCCATTGATGCCCTTGATCCCAACACTCTTGCTAGAAAATTCATATTTCAAGATGAACTGTAAGTCAGCGGATGATGGAGATTTTGCTGATGCGGCGTCTCCGGCGACGCTCGAGTGGAAACTCTCATAGGTTTTTGGTGAGAGGACCATCGGCGTGGAGGTTCTACAGGGTATGTGTTGATGTTAGTTATCAAACAGCTGATTATATGTGAATTGTTGAGGGTCTGCTAACTCCTCCGAATATCCGATTTTGGAGCCATCTGTTCTTCCCTGCACATGTAAGAGCTCGTAAGAGGGCGGAGTTGGGTTCTCCGGTTATTCCTCCGACGATCAAGTCAGTAAATTGCTTGAGTGGGGAAGAAAGTGATGAACTGAAGTAGTTCTTAGTAACAGTGAGCAAAATGAATTGCTTACCTTAGCATTGCGAACAGTCCCCCTATTTATAGTAGTGGTAGAGGGTTAATTTGGTAATCTCAGCCGAGTCCAAGTTGGCGATTCAGTTGCTTTTTGCTACAGTGTGAGCTGCGAAGTGGGGACGAGTCACCGGCATTTAATGCGAGGTGGCAGAGTTGTGTGCGTGTGATGTGGTCCGATGAGTCATAAAGACTTTCAGCGCTGGAGAAATGATGACTCTGATCATGCATTTAATATGATGGCGACCATCTGTCAGCGAAAGTGTCGAGGTAGTAGTCATCTCTCAACTTGTCTGGTGGAGAGCCGAGAGGTACCGCCTTTCGACTCGGCCCAGCGAATAGTCGGTCGAACAGTTGGTTGAACGGTCGCTTGTGCAATCGGCTCCGGCGAGAGGGTCGACAAGTATCGCCTTCACTTCGACCCCCGAGTAGTCGGTTTGTTGAGTCAGCTGTGCTGGGACTCTACCTCGGTTCTGAATTGATTAGGTTAACCGTAATGCGGGACACTTGTCTGCTTTTGCATGGGGATTAATATTTAGGGACTAAAGTGCTATAACAGTATGAGAAGGGAAAAATTGTAAATGTGTTAGATCTGGTTTAGTTATAGAATTTTTTATTTAGGGTTTCACCTTTAATTTTTGGTCGATTGAAATAGTGGTTGGCTTTCCTTTTTGGTACTTGGATTCAGTTTAGTTTTCGTGGTGAGTGATATTTATGTAGAGTTTATCCCTCTTTTCTAAGAAGCTCTCAAGATCCAATTTTTGACAAAAAAGCCCCTAAATTTTTTTCCTTTTTTTTTGACAACAAAGCCTCTAATTCATAATTTGAATGGGTATTGATGGTCATCTAAGAAGGCCTTAATCTTCTTCCTTTTTTTTATTACAACAAAGCCTCTAAGTTTTATCCCTCTTCTAAGAAGCCCTTAAATTTTACCCCTTTCTTCTAAAAAGCCCCAAATTCTTCTTGCTAAATTTGGGGTTTCGTTAGGCAAAAAAAAAAAAAATTTGGTTGCTTCTTAGAGGAGAATGGTAAAACTTAGAGGTTCAGTTGTTACAAAAAAAATTGGGTGCTTCTTACAAGGAAGGGATAAAATTTAGGGCTTCTTTGTCAAAATAGAAAGATGATGGCTTTTTAGAAAAAATGGGTAAAACTTAGGGGCTCTTAAGACTATCACCTAGTGTAAATGAGCTTGATTATGGCTATGAGTATATTCAAGCTTTGTTTTTAATAGTCCGGAGATGGTTTAGCTTGCATTTTCAATAGGCTAAATGGCACTTGAATACCCTATTGTTTCACTACATTTACACTTAAATGCCTTAAGGGCCCGCTCAAGATGAGGTTAAAGCAATCAAGGTTAAACTTCAACATAGTAATTATTACCCTAGAGCAGTTAGTGGGGAACATTACAGTGTTTGATAAAACATGTCATGAGGGTTAAAATTTAACATAAAAGGATCTTTACCACTCTCAACTCAAAATTCATAAATTACAAAAATCCTCCTCAAAATATTAAAAATAACCTCCAGAAAAATCTAACAATTATAAAAGCCTCATGCACAATTCAAAACTTTGTTGAAAGCATCCTAGAAGTTTTAAAAATTACAGAAAACACCCTCAAAAATTTAGAAATTACAAAAACACTCTAAAAATTTCAAACCTATAAAAAGTACATGGCAATATAGGACTACAAACATCCCCTAAAAGTTTTGAATTTGCAGAAAACACCTTGAAGTTTTAAAATTTGTGGAAAACACCCTCAAAGATTCAAAATTTAAAGAAAACACCTTAAAAGATCAAAACTTACATACAAGTATTCTTATAAATCATGATTTCTTTTAGGGTCTTTTCTTGCACTTTTCTAAACTTTTAGGGTGTTTTTCTAATTTTCTAAACTTTCAAATGCTTTTGAAAATTGTAAATTTATAAAATTTTCAGTTTCTGTTTGTATCTTTGAAATTTTTCAGGATGTTTTTGTAAATTTTAATTTTTGAGGGTGTTTATTATAATTTTGAAACTTCGGGTGTTTTCTACAAAGTTCAAATTTCAAGGGGTTGTTTGTAATCATATATTATCAATTTACTATTTATAGGTTTGTATCTTTAGTGCTTGTAATCATATATTATCAATTTCATAAACATCTTTAGGGCATATTTTCAGTGTATTGGTTGTAGGATTGAAATTCTTATGGTGTTTTTGTAAAATTTAAAATTTGAGGGTGTCTTTTACAATTTTCAAAACTTTTAGGGTGTTTTATGCAAATTCCAATTTTAGGATGTTTAGAGTTCCTAGAATTTCAATATATTGTTTGTTTGTTTGTTTTGAAATTTTCGGGTTTTTATAAATTTCAAAAAATTAGGGTGTTTTCTCATTTTAAAAACTTTTAGGGTTTTTTTATAAATTTTAAGTTTGTTCAGGGTTGTTTGTATGATTTGAAATTTTAATGTTTTTAAGTTTTGAATTTTTCAGAATATTTTGTGATTTTTACTTGAGCTTTAAATTATTGAGGGTGTTCTTGTAATTTTATAACCTGTTTGGGGTTTGTTTATAATTTTTATTTTACAAGGGATATTGTCAATTTTAGATTTCAAGAGGTTTGTTGTAAGTTTAGAACTTTTAGAGGGTTTTTGTAATATTCCACGTGCTTAAATGAACCAAGCCTCAACTTTTCACCCCTTTTCTCGACCCTAATTTGGTTAAAAGTTCAACCTCATACGGGTTAAACTTTATTATTGGTTAAGTTTTAGAAAAATAACAAACATGCGTAAAGATGAGATAACGCTTAACAGGTTAACTTTATCCCCTTTACTCCATACCCAGCAGATCTCCAAATTAAGTAAAAGTAACACTTTAATATCCTAAGTTGCCAAAATTGACATGTTAGTACATTCTGCTAGTTGTTGTGGGAATATTCATAGGAATGCATCCTAACAACTAACAAAATGTATTAAAGTGTTACTTTTTACAACTTAGGATATTAAAGTGGTATTTTCTTATAACTTAGAGTACTAAAGTGCTATTTTTATAATTTAGAATACTAAAGTGTAAAGGTGGTGAAACAATAGGGCATTTAAGTACCAAGTTTTTACAACTTAGGGTATTAAGTGCTATTTTTTTACAACTTAGGGTATCAAAGTGCCACTTTTGCAACTTAGATTATTTAAGTCTAAATGTGATGAAACAATAGGGTATTTAAGCCATTTATAGACTTTTAAGTATTTTTCTACTTAGGGTATCAAAGTGCCACTTTTTGTAACTTAGAATTAGAATATTTAAGTCTAAATGTGATGAAACAATAGGGTATTTAAGTTCCATTTATAGCCTTTTAAATATTTTTCTACAATTGTTTTACTTGGAATGCAGCTTATTTATTATACTACATAGTATCTCTTGATATTTTTCCTAGTGAAATCTCCATTGTAAACTTAAAGTTTATTTTACTCCAAAAGCAACTAAGTATCTAAGAGCTAATCATAATCATAATAGAGAATATTCTCATGATTTTGCTTGAACATTTAAAATTAAAGAATCAGTTGTTAAAGTAGGATTATTACTGTTGTGATTAGTTGTCAAATTTAAAGATTGAGTGTTAAACTTAAAGTATTCGTGGGATCGAAAAGGGGTACAATAGAGAAAAGAAATCCAATTAAGATCATGCTTAGGTGGCAACTTATTTTAGTTGGTAAACACATAAAAATATGTTTATGGGCTAAAGGACACATTAACATCTTGGGAGAAGTCCCATTTCCTATTTGATTTTTGGGCCGCATAACATTCTGAAAAAAACAAAAGAAAAAAAAGTGTTTAACCTCTCCGCCTCTGCAAGCTCCAACAACCTCTTCACTCTCTCCAAAACCTGCACCAAAACTCTACACTTCTCATCGAGAAACCTTAGAATCACCTCACCGCCACATTGCCGGCTGATTGTGGATCGGGTTGGATGCAACCTCTCGATCGCTTCGATCTCCAGCTCGTCGGGAGATGCGAAGGAGGCACATTCAAAGTCGAATTCAAGAGTTCAAATTCGAGTTCGTGGATCAATCGGTATTTGCCTGAGGCGACGAGGCCGTACGCGATGCTTGCGAGGCTGGATAAGCCGATTGGAAACTGGCTGTTCGCATGGCCTTACTTGTGGTAATTTATTTCTAGATCCTTGATCGAGTACCTATTTTATAAGGACACACGAAATCGGGGCATATTTATCAATCATGGGGTTGTAGAAGGTTTACTTGGGAATTTCAATTAGGCTAATTGCTATGGCATTGATCGTTTCATAATGGTTTTTTAAAGAGGCTTGCTTTGGTACTCGAAAGTAGGGCTTTATCTCATTTTATTCAATTTTAATTAAAGGGTAATATCGTAATGTGTATTGTTTTCTTCCTTCCTCACTTGTTCTACCCATGCATGTTTGTGAGAAATTCAAAGGATACTGCAAGTGTCCAATACTTTCGCTTTGATTGGTTAGAGTGGTGTAGAGTTAGGTATATGATTTGGAGTTTTTAAAACAAACCACTTTTGCTAAATAATTAGCAAAACCGACCGTTTGCTAATTATTTAGCAAAACGACCTTTTGGCCAACAGCCAAAAAGATGTCGGTTTTGCTAAATCTGTTTTGAAACATCACGGGACTACTAGTCCAGTATGTTTAGTGGCCACTAATTGGCCACTAAAACTCACAAAAACCCACGGACTAGTAGTCCCGTGGGTTTCTAACTGTTTTAAGATAGAAAATAAACATGAATATTCACCTCAAGCGCTCAATCTTCTCCTCCTCATCATCATTCACCTCCCCATAAGCGAAACCCGATCGTCAAAACCTCCCTCTCACCGTGGGCCCACCGAATCCTCGCCAACTATAAGGCCCATCGCCCATACTTATACCAATCGTAGGGTGTTTGAGGTTAGGATCGTCTTTGACATGAATCTTTGCTCGGTCGTGGCCAGGAGCGATGGCTTGGCTTCGGCTGGGAGAAGGAGTCGGGGTTGTTGGAGTTACGCTGGTGCAGTGGTAGAGATTCTAAGAGCTTGCAGTGCCGTGGCAGGCGTTGAGTTTACTGGCCGGGATGTGGCGTTTCCAGATCTGCTGGGAGAGGGGCCGGGTTTCTTCTTCTGCGTCCGCAGACGGTGGTGGAGGAGGAGGGGAGGAGGGGGTTTGAGAGGGGAGGGAGGGAAGAGAAGGAGGTTTGTTGCGGGGAGTCGGGGAGGAGGGAGAGGTGAAATGGGGAGGGAGGATTTGGTTTTGGTTTGGAGGCGGAGGGTTTTGATGGGCGGTCTTTGCTGAGGCCGGTCGTCGCGTTTTCTTAGCGATTGAGAAAATACACGGACTACTAGTCCGTGGGTTTCTTACTTAAGTAATTAGTGGTAGCCACAAAACATCTGGGACTACTAGTCAGTATGTTTCAAAAGCTATTTAAGCAACGGTCGGTTTCTGCTATTTATTTAAAGTGGTGCATTTTTAAAAACTCCATATGATTTAGGGATATTTGAGGGTATTGGGACACATGCCCTCCTAAAGAGAGGGCGACACTTGCCCAAAGGCAAGTGTCGCTAGAAGTCCTCTAGGCAACTCTGTAAACAAAATCCAACCATCCAAATTCAAAAGAATAAGCACAACTCCCCGCCTTTGCTAACAAGCCCTTCAAAGGAGATTCTTGTCGAATCCCCGTCTCGACTAAGAAATAATCATCCTGCTCTTCTTCCTCCTCACCCTAAACTTTTTGGGCCTATGCCTCCCCTATTTTTCCTACGTCATCTGCTGCCTCATCCTCTCGGCCGAGGTCATCGGCTCAAATGGAGCGGGTAAGTCGGACAACTATGGCGAGTTTGTTGACAATGAAGCCAAGTCCGAGAACTAAGCAGACAAGGCTATGAGAAAACTTAATTGAATTACTAATTAACCCTAAAAGATACATAAACTATGCAAATTATTATCAGGACTTTTTTTTTATCACTAACCTGGAGGTTGGCTAGGGACAAAACGTACAGTTAAATTGATGGGTTGCTTGAAGAGCAAATCCAGAGGAAGAAGGGAAGGACTTGATTTAGGTGAAATGAATAACTGCCCTTGAAGATGATAATAATTACGATAAAGTGTGCGGAACTCCCTTGTCTAGTGGGAACCGAATCAATCGGGCCACTGATAGTACAAATTACGAAAGTTAATTATGATTGGTGCCAGTGGTACTTCAAAATTATTATTTTAGAGTACTGAAGCTGTTGGTTTTTTGAGATTTTTCCCTCAAATCTTCAATACTTTCGTATTGGCGCCTCTTATCTTTGTATTTCCTAATGCTCCATCAACTCCCATGGCATCATGCAAATTGGTCCATTTAGTTAACTCACGTTTGCTATGAGGGTATATTCCTAAATCGTATGGTTTGAGGATAAGTTTTATTTTACCCCTCGGCAATTTCTCCAACCTATTTCTTAACAAGTTTAAACTTAATATCCACTTAAAACTCAAATCCACTAAGATTATCTTCTCCAACATTCTAGGAAACCACCATACACATCTCTAGGCTTCCCAAGGGTGGTATCCCTATAAAATCTATATAATATTTTTAATTAAGGATAATTAGGTAATTGAAGGTGTTGGGTTAGAAGTTAAACCAACCATGGTTTGAAATTTTAACACAAAACTAACATGGGAACCAATTCGCAAGACCCCATAAGATTTGGGGAGTAGTAAACAATGTCAGAGATTTGAGGGGCTGATATGAAATTATTGTAGATGCCAAAGATTTTTTAAATTTGCCGCGTCTAAATCAGTCTTGCGCCAATTTCATATTAAATGCTATTCATGATCTTGTAACCCAATCCATCTCTTCCGTTGACCACGAACTCCTAATTCATAATTTGAATGGGTATGGATGGTCATCTCAACGGAAGAGCTTCATCAATCTGTAGCTCATAATATATATATATATATATATATATATATATATATATATATATATATATATATATATATATATAGAGAGAGAGAGAGAGAGAGAAGCTCTTTCTATAAATTTAAGTTGATAGGAGGAGTGTTCACCAACTTTTTATATCCATTGATCTTGCCTTGGGATCGTGAAATCAAAATATGCACAAATCTCAAGGTGGGCTTTACATCTTTCATGGATCCAGGCAACATCAATGGATAGAAAAGACCAATTGAATATCTTATCAATTAATAAGTTTATAGGGCCTTTATATATATATATATATATATATATATATATATATATATATATATATATATATATATATATATATATATATATATATATATATATATATATATATATATATATATATATATATATATATATAATAAAATAAAAATGCTATGAGGCTTCATTTTGTGAAATGGAATGTGACTGTCAAGACTAAGTTGACCTGTATCCCACCCTTTAAAGTGAAAGATAAATGCATTTTTCTCGAAGAAGTATACTCATGGTATGTTGCATTCTGTCTAAATCCCTAAAATACCCTTTTTCATCCTTTCTTTACTCTTTCTCTTCATCTTCATCATCCTCCTCTCTTTTCCTCTCCCCAAACCAAACTACACTCTTTCTCATCTCTTCAATCCATTCCCTCTCACTCGATTCATGGCAAAATTCTTCATCGATCTACTCACGATCAGATCTCTCAGCCATTGATGCCCTTGATCCCAACACTCTTGCTAGAAAATTCATATTTCAAGATGAACTGTAAGTCACGGATGATGGAGATTTTGCGATCGCGTCTCCGGCCTTTCAGTGGAAACTCTCATAGGTTTTGGTGAGAGGACCATCGTGGAGGTTCTACGGGGTATGTGTTGATGTTAGTTATCAAACGATTATATGTGAATTGTTGAGGGTCGCTAACTCCTCCGAATATCCGATTTTGGAGCCATCTGTTCTTCCCCGCATGTAAGCTTCGTAAGAGGGGTTCTTCTCGGTTATTCCTCCGGCGATCAAGTCGATAAATTGCTTGAGTGGGGAAGAAAGTGATGAACTGAAGTAGTTCTTAGTAACAGTGAGCAAAATGAATTGCTTACCTTAGCATTGCGAAACCCTCCCATTTATAGTAGTGGTAGAGGGTTAATTTGGTAATCTCAGTAGAGTCCAAGTTGGCGATTCAGTTGCACAGTGTCGGCATGCAGAAGTGGGGGCGAGTCACTCGGCATTTAATGCGAGGGTGACGAGTTGTCGCGTGGCGTGATGTGGTCCGATGAGTCATAAAGACTTTGTTGGAGAAATGATGACTCGATCATGCATTTAATATGATGGCGACCATGTCGTAGTGTCGAGGTAGTAGTCATCTCTCAACTTGTCTGGTGGAGAGCCGAGAGGTACCGCCTTTCGACTCGGCCCAGCGAATAGTCGGTCGAACAGTTGGTTGAACGGTCGTTTGTGCAGTCGGCCTGGCGAGAGGGTCGACAAGTATCGCCTTTCGACTCGACCCCGCGAGTAGTCGGTTTGTTGAGTCAGCTGTGCTGGGACTCTACCTCGGTTCTGAATTGATTAGGTTAACCGTAATGCGGGACACTTGTCTGCTTTTGCATGGGGATTAATATTTAGGGACTAAAGTGCTATAACAGTATGAGAAGGGAAAAATTGTAAATGTGTTAGATCTGGTTTAGTTATAGAATTTTTTATTTAGGGTTTCACCTTTAATTTTTGGTCGATTGAAATAGTGGTTGGCTTTCCTTTTGGTACTTGGATTCAGTTTAGTTTTCGTGGTGAGTGATATTTATGTAGAGTTTATCCCTCTTTTCTAAGAAGCTCTCAAGATCAATTTTTGACAAAAAGCCCTAAATTTTTCCTTTTTTTGACAACAAAGCCTCTAATTCATAATTTGAATGGGTATTGATGGTCATCTAAGAGGCCTTAATCTTCTTCCTTTTTATTACAACAAAGCCTCTAAGTTTTATCCCTCTTCTAAAGCCTTAAATTTTACCCCTTTCTTCTAAAAGCCCCAAATTCTTCTTGCTAAATTTGGGGTTTCGTTAGGCAAAAAAAAATTTGGTTTGCTTAGAGGAGAATGGTAAAACTTAGAGGTTCAGTTGTTACAAAAAAAATTGGGTGCTTCTTACAAGGAAGGGATAAAATTTAGGGCTTCTTTGTCAAAATAGAAAGATGATGGCTTTTAGAAAAATGGGTAAAACTTAGGGGCTCTTAAGACTATCACCTAGTGTAAATGAGCTTGATTATGGCTATGAGTATATTCAAGCTTTGTTTTTAATAGTCCGGAGATGGTTTAGCTTGCATTTTCAATAGGCTAAATGGCACTTGAATACCTATTGTTTCACTACATTTACACTTAAATGCCTTAAGGGCCGTCAAGATGAGGTTAAAGCAATCAAGGTTAAACTTCAACATAGTAATTATTACCCTAGAGCAGTTAGTGGGGAACATTACGGTGTTTGATAAAACATGTCATGAGGGTTAAAATTTAACATAAAAGGATCTTTACCACTCTCAACTCAAAATTCATAAATTACAAAAATCCTCCTCAAAATATTAAAAATAACCTCCGCAAAATCTAACAATTATAAAAGCCTCATGCACAATTCAAAACTTTGTTGAAAGCATCCTAGAAGTTTAAAAATTACAGAAAACACCCTCAAAAATTTAGAAATTACAAAAACACTCTAAAAATTTCAAACCTATAAAAAGTACATGGCAATATAGGACTACAAACATCCCCTAAAAGTTTTGAATTTGCAGAAAACACCTTGGAAGTTTTAAAATTTGTGGAAAACACCCTCAAAGATTCAAAATTTAAAGAAAACACCTTAAAAGATCAAAACTTACATACAAGTATTCTTATAAATCATGATTTCTTTTAGGGTCTTTTCTTGCACTTTTCTAAACTTTTAGGGTGTTTTTCTAATTTTCTAAACTTTCAAAGTGCTTTGAAAATTGTAAATTTATAAAATTTTCAGTTTCTTGTTTGTATCTTTGAAATTTTTCAGGATGTTTTTGTAAATTTTAATTTTGAGGGTGTTTATTATAATTTTGAAACTTCAGGGTGTTTTCTACAAAGTTCAAATTTCAAGGGGTTGTTTGTAATCATATATTATCAATTTACTATTTATAGGTTTGTATCTTTAGTGCTTGTAATCATATATTATCAATTTCATAAACATCTTTAGGGCATATTTTCAGTGTATTGGTTGTAGGATTGAAATTCTTATGGTGTTTTTGTAAAATTTAAAATTTGAGGGTGTCTTTTACAATTTTCAAAACTTTTAGGGTGTTTTATGCAAATTCCAATTTTAGGATGTTTAGAGTTCCTAGAATTTCAATATATTGTTTGTTTGTTTGTTTTGAAATTTTCGGGGTTTTATAAATTTCAAAAAATTAGGGTGTTTTCTCATTTTAAAAACTTTTAGGGTGTTTTTATAAATTTTAAGTTTGTTCAGGGGTTGTTTGTATGATTTGAAATTTTTAATGTTTTTAAGTTTTGAATTTTTCAGAATATTTTGTGATTTTTCTTGAGCTTTAAATTATTGAGGGTGTTCTTGTAATTTTATAACTGTTTGGGGTTTGTTTATAATTTTTATTTTACAAGGGATATTGTCAATTTTAGATTTCAAGAGGTTTGTTGTAAGTTTAGAACTTTTAGAGGGTTTTGTAATATTCCACGTGCTTAAATGAACCAAGCCTCAACTTTTCACCCCTTTTCTCGACCCTAATTTGGTTAAAAGTTCAACCTCATCACGGGGTTAAACTTTATTATTGGTTAAGTTTTAGAAAAATAACAAACATGCGTAAAGATGAGATAACGTTTACGAGGTTAACTTTATCCCCTTTACTCCAGCATACCAGCAGTCTCAAAGTCGTAAAGTAACACTTTAATATCTAAGTTGCCAAAATTGACATGTTAGTACATTCATTAGTTGTTGTGGGAATATTCATAGGAATGCATCCTAACAACTAACAAAATGTATTAAAGTGTTACTTTTTAACTTAGGATATTAAAGTGGTATTTTCTTATAACTTAGAGTACTAAAGTGCTATTTTTATAATTTAGAATACTAAAGTGTAAAGGTGGTGAAACAATAGGGCATTTAAGTACCAAGTTTTTACAACTTAGGGTATTAAGTGCTATTTTTTACAACTTAGGGTATCAAAGTGCCACTTTTGCAACTTAGATTATTTAAGTCTAAATGTGATGAAACAATAGGGTATTTAAGCCATTTATAGACTTTTAAGTATTTTTCTACTTAGGGTATCAAAGTGCCACTTTTTGTAACTTAGAATTAGAATATTTAAGTCTAAATGTGATGAAACAATAGGGTATTTAAGTTCCATTTATAGCCTTTTAAATATTTTTCTACAATTGTTTTACTTGGAATGCGTTATTTATTATACTACATAGTATCTCTTGATATTTTTCCTAGTGAAATCTCCATTGTAAACTTAAAGTTTATTTTACTCCAAAAGCAACTAAGTATCTAAGAGCTAATCATAATCATAATAGAGAATATTCATATTTTGCTTGAACATTTAAAATTAAAGAATGGAGTTAAAGTAGGATTATTATGTTGTGATTAGTTGTCAAATTTAAAGATTGAGTGTTAAACTTAAAGTATTAGTTGTTATAGTTGTTTGTCAATGTAAAAAGATAAGGATTGGTTGTTAAACTTAAGAGTTATTTGTTAGATTATAGAATTGGTTGCTAATGTTGTCTGTTAGTTGTTAAACTTTAGGATTGACTATGAAGCTTAAGAGTTAGTTGTTAGACTTAGGTATTTATCGCTAATATTGTCCATCAGTTGTTGAACTTAAGGATTACGTTAAACTTAAGAGTTAATTATTAGATTTAAGTATTAGTTGTTAATATTGTAAGTCGCTTGTTAAACTAAGGATTGATTGTTAAACTTAACGCTTATATGTTAGATTTAAGTATTAATTCTTAAGCTTAAGAGTTAGTGGTTAAAATTAAAGATTTACATCATATATTGTCGAGGAACTATTACATAATAACATTAAACAAAATAAAGTATTGTTGAGCATCCATGCTAAACATAAATAGCAATGTGTTTATAAACAACTCACTATTAACGTAAAATCAATAACTTAACATACAACATATAAATATAACTATCAATCTTAATAACCAACTGTTAAACTATCAACTAATTATTAACCTTAATAAGTAAATAAAAGCTTAGCAACTAACTACTAAGCTTAACAATTAGCTACTAAAAGTTTTAGAAATTGCAAATAATTCCATGAAAGTTTCAAAACCCAAATAACCCTATGAAAAATTGTAGGAACCCCCATAAAATTTAAAAGTTGTGTTAGCTCTTAATCTAATGAGTTAGTTGTTAAACTTATGAATTAGTTGTTAATATTCTAAGTTAGTTCTTATGAGTTAGTTGTTAATGTTATAAGTTATATATTGTTAAACTCAAGGGGGTTGTTAACCTGGTATATGTTAGGCTTAAGTATTAGTGGTTAAGCTTGTAAAGTCTTTAATAGTTACCGTCGGAGGTATCGAGCATAACCGAGAGGGACATGGAGAGGGAGGCAGGTTAGGAGACGAGGAAAGTGTCGCTTGTGAGCGCATGTCGATGATGGTGAATATTATGTTAGTTAGGATCGGGTCGAGTTTAGAGAGATCGTGGTGGGTCTGTGGTCGATGACAATGGCGTACACCATCGGTGGTGATGGGCGAGGGGTCGTGGTTTGAGAGAGAGAGAGTAAAGGATGAGAGTTTATTGGTAATGGTCATGAAGAGTTGAGTTTGAGAAGAGAAGAAAAGGGATCGAGGGGGGCTCATCCAAACCAAAAATTTGAGTATCATCTCAGATATTAAAGGGAGAGACCTTATGTAACATGGCCCTAATCCTTCAATTAGATTTATCTCAACACCAAAGGCGATTTTTGTAAAAGAATCAACGGCAAGAGCAAATAAGAGGGGTGATAATGGAACCCCTTGACGTACCCCTCTCCTAGATATAATCTCCAGGTTTACCATTTAAAACTACAGCTGAAAGCCCCCCTTTAAGATATAAATTTATCCAATGGCCGGGCAAATAATGAGTCTAGGGGTTTTTAGGCTATTTGTTGTGCTTTTATTGTTTGGGTTATCTGGAAAGAACGAAACAATAGAATTTTTAACAACTTGAGCTCTAGTTCATCACAGGTATACCAAATGTGCATATCTAACATCAAATTATGGTTTTGCATCATCACAGTAACAGGCAAAGACAGAGTTGATAGATTGATTCTGCAATTGGATGGTGATCGGGAGCTTCCAGAGACGGTCTTTCTACAGTACCTGATACGTTTAGGAGTCAGGCGGACTCCGATTTTGCGATGGAGTATTAGTTATCACGGCATGGAGTTCCTTTTAGCTCCACGTGATTGTTCTTCGTTATTTGTGTGGTTCATTGTATTCGTGTTGTTTTTCTTTTGTTTTTGCCACGCTTGAGCTACTTCTTTTGTTTGTGGCTTTTTTCTTCTCTTTCTTGTAATATTGTGTGTTGTTTCATTGAACTCTTATTAATGGAACACGGGTAGTTGCTCACCGATTAACTAAAAAAAACAATAATAATAAATAAATAAATAAATAAAATACCATATTCAAGCTGTTAATAAGTCAATGGTCACTCCACTAAATTAGTGTTGCGCCTACATCCCACCAGCGCCTAAATCACATATAAATTCATCGGTTTGCGTCCGTTGACAACCACAGCTTCAGAAGAAGGAAAAAAGAAATGGCGCTTCCTTTCTTCTACCTTTGCAAGCTCCACCAACCCCTCTTCACCCGCCCCAGAACCCAAGAAACCCTGCACCTCTCATCGAGAAACCTTAGAATCACCTCACCGCCACATTGCCGGCTGATTGTGGATCGGGTTGGATGCAACCTCTCGACCGCTTCGATCTCCAGCTCGTCGGGAGATGCGAAGGAGGCTTCACATTCAAAGTCGAATTCAAAGAGTTTGAATTCGAGTTCTTGGATCCATCGGTATTTGCCTGAGGCGGCGAGGCCGTACGCTCTACTTGCGAGGTTGGACAAGCCGATTGGAAACTGGCTGTTCGCATGGCCTTACTTGTGGTAATTTATTTCTAGATCCTTGATCGAGTACCTATTTATAAGGACACCCGCACGAAATCGGGGCATATTTATCAATCATGGGGTTGTAGAAGGTTTACTTGGGAATTTCAATTAGGCTAATTGCTATGGCATTGATCGTTTCATAATGGTTTTTTTTAAAGAGGCTTGCTTTGGTACTCCGAAAGTAGGGCTTTATCTCAGTTTTTATTCAATTTTAATTAAAGGGTAATATCGTAATGTGTATTGTTTTCTTCCTTCCTCACTTGTTCTACCCATGCATGTTTGGCAACTGAGAAATTCAAAGGATACTCGCAAGTGTCCAATACTTTCGTTTTGATTGGTTAGAGTGGTGTAGAGTTAGGTATATGATTTGGAGTTTTTTTTTAAAACAAACCACTTTTGCTAAATAATTAGCAAAACCGACCGTTTTGCTAATTATTTAGTAAATCGACCTTTTGGCCAACAGCCAAAAAGATGTCGGTTTTGCTAAATACAGTTTTTGAAACATACGGGACTACTAGTCCCGTATGTTTAGTGGCCACTAATTGGCCACTAAAAACTCACAAAAACCCACGGGACTAGTAGTCCCGTGGGTTTTCTGAACTGTTTTAAGATAGAAAATAAACATGAATATTCACCTCAAACTGCTCAATCTTCTCCCACTCCTCATCATCATTCACCTCCCCATAAGCGAAACCCGATCGCCAAAACCTCCTCTCACCGCTGGCCCACCACGAATCCTCGCCAACTATAAGGCCCATACGCCCATACTTATACCAATCGTAAGGGTGTTTGAGGTTAGGATCGCTCTTTGACATGAATCTTTGCTCGGTCGTGGCCAGGAGCGATGGCTTGGCTTCGGCTGGGAGAAGGAGTCGGGGTTGTTGGAGTTACGCTGGTGCAGTGGTAGAGATTCTAAGAGCTTGCAGTGCCGTGGCAGGCGTTGAGTTTACTGGCCGGGATGTGGCGTTTCCAGATCTGCTGGGAGAGGGGCCGGGTTTCTTCTTCTGCGTCCGCAGACGGTGGTGGAGGAGGGGGAGGAGGGGGTTTGAGAGGGGAGGGGAGAGGAAGGGAACGAGGGTTTTGTTATGGGAGTCGAGGGGAGAGGGGTGAAATGGGGAGGGAGGGATTTGGTTTTGGATTTGAGAGGCGGAGGGGTTTTGATGGGCGGTCTTTGCTGAGGCCGGTCGTCGCGTTTTCTTAGCGATTGAGAAAATACACGGACTACTAGTCCGTGGGTTTCTTACTTAAGTAATTAGTGGTAGCCACAAAACATCTGGGACTACTAGTCCCGTGATGTTTCAAAAGTCAGATTTAGCAAACGGTCGGTTTTGCTAATTATTTAGCAAAAGTGGTCTGTTTTTAAAAAAACTCCATATGATTTAGGGGATATTTGAGGGTATTGGGACACATGCCCCCTCCTAAAAGAGAGGGAGGGCGACACTTGCCCAAAGGCAAGTGTCGCTAGAAGTCCTCTAGGCAACTCTGTAAATAAAACCCAACCATCCAAATTTAAAAGAATAAGCACAAGTCCCCGCCTTTGCTAACAAGCCCTTAAAAAGAGATTTTTGTCGAATCTCCCGTCTCGACCGAGAAATAACCATCCCGCTCTCCTTCCTCCTCACCCCCAAACTTTCTGGGCCTACGCCTCCTCTATCTTTTCTGCGTCATCTGCTGCCTCATCCTCTCGGCCGAGGTCATCGGCTGCAAATGGAGCTGATAACTCGGACAACCATGGCGAGTTTGTTGACAATGAAGTAGAGTCGGAGAACTAGCCAGACAAGGCTGTGAGAAAACTTAATTGAATTACTAATTAACCCTAAAAGATGCATAAACTATGCAAATTATTATCAGGACTTTTTTTTATCACTAACCTGGAGGTTGGCTAGGGACAAAACGTACAGTTAAATTGATGGGCTGCTTGAAGATCAAAGCCAGAGGAAGAAAGGAAGGACTTGATTTAGGTGAAATCAATAACTGCCCTTGAAGATGAAAATAATTACGATAAAGGGTGCGGGACTCGTGGGAACCGAACCGAATCAATCGGGCCATTGAGAGCACAAATTACGGAAGTTAATTACAATTTGTGCCATTGGTACTTCAAAAATTATTATTTTAGAGTACTGTTGGTTTTTTTAGAGAGTTTTTTTAGATTTTTCCCCCCTCAAATCTTCAATAATTTCGTATTTGCACCCCTTATCTTTGTATTTCCTATTGCTCCATCAACTCCCATGGCATCATGCAAATTGGTCCATTTGGTTAACTCACGTTTGCTATGAGGGTATATTCCCTAAATCGCACGATTTGAGGATAAGTGTTTGTTTTACCCCTCTGGCAATTTCTGCAACCTATTTCTTAACAAGTTTAAACTTAATATCCACTTAAAAACTCAAATCCACTAAGATTATCTTCTCCAACATTCAAGGAAACCACCATACACATCTCTAGGCTTCCCAATGGTGGTATCCCTATAAAATCTATATAATATTTTTAATTAAGGATAATTAGGTAATTGAAGGTGTTGGGTTAGAAGTTAAACCAACCATGGTTTGAAATTTTAACTCAAAAACTAACATGGGAACCAATTCGCAAGACCCCATAAGATTTGAGGGAGTAGTAAACAATTTCAGAGATTTGAGGGGCTGATATGAAATTATTGTAGATGCCAAAGATTTTTTTTTAAATTTGCCGCGTCTAAATCAGTCTTGCGCCAATTTCATATTAAATGCTATTCATGATCTTGTAACCCAATCCATCTCTTCCGTTGACCACGAACTCCTAATTCATAATTTGAATGGGTATGGATGGTCATCTCAACCGAAGAGCTTCATCAATCTGTAGCTCATAATATATATATATATAGGGTATGGATGGTCATCTCAACCGAAGAGCTTCATCAATCTGTAGCTCATAATATATATATATATATATATATATATATATATATATATATATATATATATATATATATATATATATATATAGAGAGCCCTATGAACTTAAGTTCATAATGAATAAAGCACCAACTTTTTATCCACTTATTGCTTTGAGATTTGTGATGCACAAATCTCAAAGGTGGGCTTTATATCTTCACGGATCCCAAAGCAAGATGAGTGGTTAGAAAAGTTGGTGCACCACTATTCATTATGAACTTAAGTTCATAGTCTATATATATATATATATATATATATATATATATATATATATGAGGAGTTGAAGTTGCATCATTATTAACTTAAGTTCATAGAAGTCTATATATATATATATATATATATATATATATATATATATATATATATATATATATATATATATATATATATATATATATATTTATGAACTTAAGTTCATAATGAATAGTGGTGCACCAACTTTTCTAACCACTCATCTTGCTTTGGGATCCGTGAAAGATATATATATATATAAGGCTTCTATGAACTTAAGTTCATAATGAATAGTGGTGCACCAACTTTTCTAACCACTCATCTTGCTTTGGGATCCGTGAAAGATATAAAGTCACTTTGAGATTTGTGCATCACAAATCTCAAGACAAGATGATGGATAAAAAGTTGGTGCACCACTATTCATTATGAACTTAAGTTCATTGAGCCTTGCTCTATATATATATATATATATATATATATATATATATATATATATATAGAGAGAGAGAGAGCAATGCCTATACATTTAAGTTGATAGGGAGAGTGTCCACCAACTTTTATATCCATTGATCTTGCCTTGGGATCCGTGAAATCAAGATATGCACAAATCTCAAAGGTGGGCTTTATATCTTTCATGGATCCTAAGGCAACATCAATGGATAAAAAGTTGGTGGATGACTATTCCCTATCAACTTAAGTTTATAGAGTATATATATATATATATATATATATATATATATATATATATATATATATATATATATATATATATATATATATATAATTAATTAATTAATTAAAATAAAAATGCTATGAGGCTTCATTTTGTGAAATGGAATGTGACTGTCAAGACTAAGTTGACCTGTATCCCACCCTTTAAAGTGAAAGATAAATGCATTTTTCTCGAAGAAGTATACTCATGGTATGTTGCATTCTGTCTAAATCCCTAAAATACCCTTTTTCATCCTTTCTTTACTCTTTCTCTTCATCTTCATCATCCTCCTCTCTTTTCCTCTCCCCAAACCAAACTACACTCTTTCTCATCTCTTCAATCCATTCCCCTCTCACTCGATTCATGGCAAAATTCTTCATCGATCTACTCTGATCATTGATCTCTCGCCGCCATTGATGCCCTTGATCCCAACACTCTTGCTAGAAAATTCATATTTCAAGATGAACTGTAAGTCAGCGGATGATGGAGATTTTGCGATCGCGTCTCCGGCCTTTCAGTGGAAACTCTCATAGGTTTTTGGTGAGAGGACCATCGGCGAGGAGGTTCTACAGGGATGTGTTGATGTTAGTTATCAAACAGCTGATTATATGTGAATTGTTGAGGGTCCGCTAACTCCTCCGAATATCCGATTCTGGAGCCATCTGTTCTTCCCTGCACATGTAAAAGCTCGTAAGAGGGCGGAGTTGGGTTCTCCAGTTGTTCCTCCGACGATCAAGTCAGTAAATTGCTTGAGTGGGGAAGAAAGTGATGAACTGAAGTAGTTCTTAGTAACAGTGAGCAGAATGAATTGCTTACCTTAGCATTGCGAACAGTCCCCCTATTTATAGTAGTTGTAGAGGGTTAATTTGGTAATCTCAGCCGAGTCCAAGTTGGCAGTTCCGTCAGCACCTGCTTTACAGGTGTCGGATGCAGAGTGGGGGACGAGTCACTCTGGTATTTAATGCGAGGGTGACAGGTTGTGCGTGGCGCTGATGTGGTCTGATGAGTCATAAAGACTTTCGGGGCTGGAGAAATGATGACTCTGATCATGCATTTAATATGATGGCGACCATCTGTCAGCGAAAGTGTCGAGGTAGTAGTCATCTCTCAACTTGTCTGGTCGAGAGCCGAGAGGTACCGCCTTTCGACTCGGCCCAGCGAGTAGTCGGTCGAACAGTTGGTTGAACGGGTCGCTTGTGCAGTCGGCCTGGTGAGAGGGTCGACAAGTATCGCCTTTCGACTTGACCCCGCGAGTAGTCGGTTTGTTGAGTCAGCTGTGCTGGGACTCTACCTCGGTTCTGAATTGATTAGGTTAAGCGTAATGCGGGACACTTGTCTGCTTTTGCATGGGGATTAATATTTAGGGACTAAAGTGCTATAACAGTATGAGAAGGGAAAAATTGTAAATGTGTTAGATCTGGTTTAGTTATAGAATTTTTTATTTAGGGTTTCACCTTTAATTTTTGGTCGATTGAAATAGTGGTTGGCTTTCCTTTTGGTACTTGGATTCAGTTTAGTTTTCGTGGTGAGTGATATTTATGTAGAGTTTATCCCTCTTTTCTAAGAAGCTCTCAAGATCCACTTTTGACAAAAAGCCCCTAAATTTTTTCCTTTTTTTGACAACAAAGCCTCTAATTCATAATTTGAATGGGTATTGATGGTCATCTAAGAAGGCCTTAATCTTCTTCCTTTTTATTACAACAAAGCCTCTAAGTTTTATCCCTCTTCTAAGAAGCCCTTAAATTTTACCCCTTTCTTCTAAAAGCCCCAAATTCTTCTTGCTAAATTGGGGTTTCTGTTAGGCAAAAAAAAATTGGTTGCTTCTTAGAGGAGAATGGTAAAACTTAGAGGTTCAGTTGTTACAAAAAGAAAATTGGGTGCTTCTTACAAGGAAGGGATAAAATTTAGGGCTTCTTTGTCAAAATAGAAAGATGATGGCTTTTAGAAAAATGGGTAAAACTTAGGTGCTCTTAAGACTATCACCTAGTGTAAATGAGCTTGATTATGGCTATGAATATATTCAAGCTTTGTTTTTAATAGTCCGGAGATGGTTTAGCGCATTTTCAATAGGCTAAATGGCACTTGAATACCCTATTGTTTCACCACATTTACACTTAAATGCCTTAAGGGCCCGTTCAGTATGAGGTTAAAGCAATCAAGGTTAAACTTCAACATAGTAATTATTACCCTAGAGCAGTTAGTGGGGAACATTACAGTGTTTGATAAAACATGTCATGAGGGTTAAAATTTAACATAAAAGGATCTTTACCACTCTCAACTCAAAATTCATAAATTACAAAAATCCTCCTCAAAATATTAAAAATAACCTCCGCAAAAATCTAACAATTATAAAAAGCCTCATGCACAATTCAAAACTTTGTTGAAAGCATCCTAGAAGTTTTAAAATTACAGAAAACACCCTCAAAAATTTAGAAATTACAAAAACACTCTAAAAATTTCAAACCTATAAAAAGTACATGGCAATATAGGACTACAAACATCCCCTAAAAGTTTTGAATTTGCAGAAAACACCTTGGAAGTTTTAAAATTTGTGGAAAACACCCTCAAAGATTCAAAATTTAAAGAAAACACCTTAAAAGATCAAAACTTACATACAAGTATTTTATAAATCATGATTTCTTTTAGGGTCTTTTTTGCACTTTTCTAAACTTTTAGGGTGTTTTTCTAATTTTCTAAACTTTCAAAGTGCTTTTGAAAATTGTAAATTTATAAAATTTTCAGTTTACTGTTTGTATCTTTGAAATTTTCAGGATGTTTTTGTAAATTTTAATTTTTGAGGGTGTTTATTATAATTTTGAAACTTCTAGGTGTTTTCTACAAAGTTCAAATTTCAAGGGGTTGTTTGTAATCATATATTATCAATTTACTATTTATAGGTTTGTATCTTTAGTGCTTGTAATCATATATTATCAATTTTATAAACATCTTTAGGGCATATTTTCAGTGTATTGGTTGTAGGATTGAAATTTTAGGGTGTTTTTTTATAAAATTTAAAATTTGAGGGTGTCTTTTACAATTTTCAAAACTTTTAGGGTGTTTTATGCAAATTCCAATTTTAGGATGTTTAGAGTTCTTAGAATTTCAATATATTGTTTGTTTGTTTGTTTTGAAATTTTCAGGGTTTTTATAAATTTCAAAAAATTAGGGTGTTTTCTCATTTTAAAAACTTTTAGGGTGTTTTTTTATAAATTTTAAGTTTGTTCAGGGTTGTTTGTATGATTTGAAATTTTTATTGTTTTTAAGTTTTGAATTTTTCAGAATATTTTGTGATTTTTATTGAGCTTTAAATTATTGAGGATGTTCTTGTAATTTTATAACCTGCTTGGGGGTTTGTTTATAATTTTTATTTTACAAGGGATATTGTCAATTTTAGATTTCAAGAGGTTTGTTGTAAGTTTAGAACTTTTAAAGGGTTTTTGTAATATTCCACGTGCTTAAATGAACCAAGCCTCAACTTTTCACCCCTTTTCTCGACCCTAATTTGGTTAAAAGTTCAACCTCATACGGGGTTAAACTTTATTATTGGTTAAGTTTTAGAAAAATAACAAACATGCGTAAAGATGAGATAACGCTTAACAGGTTAACTTTATCCCCTTTACTCCATCGCATCAAACAAAGTCGTAGTAACACTTTAATATTCTAAGTTGCCAAAATTGACATGTTAGTACATTCTGCTAGTTGTTGTGGGAATATTCATAGGAATGCATCCTAACAACTAACAAAATGTATTAAAGTGTTACTTTTTACAACTTAGGGTATTAAGTGCTATTTTTTACAACTTAGGGTATCAAAGTGCCACTTTTGCAACTTAGAATATTTAAGTCTAAATGTGATGAAACAATAGGGTATTTAAGGACCAAGTTTTACAACTTAGGGTATTAAGTGCTATTTTTTACAACTTAGGGTATCAAAGTGCCACTTTTGCAACTTAGAATATTTAAGTCTAAATGTGATGAAACAATAGGGTATTTAAGCCATTTATAGACTTTTAAGTATTTTTCTACTTAGGGTATCAAAGTGCCACTTTTGTAACTTAGAATTAGAATATTTAAGTCTAAATGTGATGAAACAATAGGGTATTTAAGTTCCATTTATAGCCTTTTAAAAATTTTTCTACAATTGTTTTACTTGGAATGCGCTTATTTATTATACTACATAGTATCTCTTGATATTTTTCCTTGTGAAATCTCCATTGTAAACTTAAAGTTTATTTTACTCCAAAAGCAACTAAGTATCTAAGAGCTAATCATAATCATAATAGAGAATATTCTCATGATTTTGCTTGAACATTTAAAATTAAAGAATCAGCTTGTTAAAGTATGATTATTAATGTTGTGATTAGTTGTCAAATTTAAAGATTGAGTGTTAAACTTAAAGTATTAGTTGTTATAGTTGTTTGTCAATTGTAAAAAGATAAGGATTGGTTGTTAAACTTAAGAGTTATTTGTTAGATTATAGAATTGGTTGCTAATGTTGTCTGTTAGTTGTTAAACTTTAGGATTGACTATGAAGCTTAAGAGTTAGTTGTTAGACTTAGGTATTTATCGTTAATATTGTCCATCAGTTGTTGAACTTAAGGATTGGCTGTTAAACTTAAGAGTTAATTATTAGATTTAAGTATTAGTTGTTAATATTGTAAGTCGCTTGTTAAACTCAAGGATTGATTGTTAAACTTAACAGCTTATATGTTAGATTTAAGTATTAATTCTTAAGCTTAAGAGTTAGTGGTTAAAATTAAAGATTTACATCATATATTGTCGAGGAACTATTACATAATAACATTAAACAAAATAAAGTATTGTTGAGCATCCATGCTAAACATAAATAGCAATGTGTTTATAAACAACTCACTATTAACAGAAAATCAATAACTTAACATACAACATATAAATATAACTATCAATCTTAATAACCAACTGTTAAACTATCAACTAATTATTAACCTTAATAAGTAAATGTTATTTAGCAACTAACTACTAAGCTTAACAATTAGCTACTAAAAGTTTTAGAAATTGCAAATAATTCCATGAAAGTTTCAAAACTCAAATAACCCTATGAAAAATTGTAGGAAACCCCCCATAAAATTTAAAAAGTTGTGTTAGCTCTTAATCTAATGAGTTAGTTGTTAAACTTATGAATTAGTTGTTAATATTCTAAGTTAGTTCTTATGAGTTAGTTGTTAATGTTATAAGTTATATATTGTTAAACTCAAGGGTTGGTTGTTAACCTTACGAGTTATATGTTAGGCTTAAGTATTAGTGGTTAAGTTTAAAGTCAATTGCTAAGTTTAATAGTTACACGTCGAGGTATATCGAGCATAACTGGAGAGGGACATGGAGAGGGAGGCAGGGTTAGGAGACGAGGAAAGTGTCGTTGTGAGTGCAGATGTCGATGATGGTGAATATTATGTTAGTTAGGATCGTGTCGGGAGTTTAGAGAGATCGTGGTGGGTCGGTGGTCGATGACAATGGCGACACCATTGGTGGTGATGGCCATGAGGGGCTGTGTTTGGAGGGGGGGGGGAGAGAGAGAGAGTAAAGGATGAGAGTTTATTGGTAATGGTCATGAAGAGTTGAGTTTGAGAAGAGAAGAAAAGGGACGAGGTGGGGGGGGCTCATCCAGCCCAAAAAAAGATCACGCGGGATCGAATAGGGGTACAATAGAGAAAAGAAATCTAATTAAGATCATGCTTAGGTGGCACGGTATTTTAGTTGGTAAACACATAAAAAATATGTTTATGGGCTAAAGGACACATTAACATCTTGGGAGAAGTCCCATTTCCTATTTGATTTTTGGGCCGTATAGCATTCTTAAAAAAACAAAAGAAAAAAAAAGTGTTCAACCTCTCCGCCTCTGCAAGCTCCAACAACCTCTTCACTCTCTCCAAAACCTGCACCAAAACTCTACACTTCTCATCGAGAAACCCTAGGATTGCCTCGCTTTAGCATCGCCAGATCTTGGATCATGTTGGTTACAAAATCTCAATCGCTTTGATTTCCAGCTCGTCTGAATATGCGGAGGAGGATTCAAATTCAAAATCGAATTCGAAGAGTTTGAATTTGAGATATTGGATAGACTTGTGTGCCCAAGGCGGCAAGGCTGTAAGCACTACTTGCAACCTTACCCATGGCAATTTATTTCTACGATTAATTGTGGATAGAGCCCCTATAGTATCTTCAATGACGGAGCTAGGGGGGACAGAGGGTGGCCATGGCCCCCCTAGATTTTGCCAACATACCCTATATATAGGGCTTTTCATATTAGTCACCCAACTTTTTCATATTTGAAACCAGTCCCTAACTTTTTATATTTAAAAGTCACTTCCCAACTCTTTCATTTTTAAAATAATCTCCATATCTTTCATATTTGAAACTAGTTCTCCAAATATTTCATATTTGAAACTAGTCCTCTAAATCTTTCATATAGAAATAGTCCCCATATCTTTCATATTTTGAATTGGACCCCAAACATTTCATACTTGAAACTAGTCCTCCAAATCTTTCATATTTGAAAGTAGTCCTCCACCCCCCCCCCCACCCCCACCCCAAACCAAAAAAACAAAAGAAAAGAAAAAATCTTTCATATTTGAAAATAGTCTCCAAAATCTTCACATTTTTTAGATTAGTCCCCTAAATCTTTAAAGTGCTTTTGTATTAGTCTATTTGATACAGTTTTACAATCGAAATTGTTAACCACAATTGGAAAGGGATGTAAATCAGAACAAACAATTACCAAATTATAAAATCAACAAAAATCAACACCAAAATCAGGCTCCAAATCAGTATTATATATTTCATGTGGTTTCACAGTTCGTCATCAATTTGTAAAATGAGGTTCTTATAATTTCATGAAGTTTAACGTTAAGAAGTAGATATGTGAAATGATTTTTCTATGTTCATGGACTTATGCAAATAAATTATGATAATAATTGATTCATTTTATTATTGTTTGAAATAATTTAATGATATCATTTATAGTTTATTGTCAATTCGTCACGTCTTTTGTAGTTTGCGATTATGAAAAAGCCAACTACAATTGCTATATTTTTCTAAAAAACTTTAAAAGGCCATCACATGTTCATTCAAGGATGGTGCATATGTTGAAACGATTTACTTATTCGTGAAAAATATTCTAGGTTCTTCTTCGCCTGCTTACATATATGAAAATTTATTACAAACGTATTTGATAGCTTTTGATTAATGGTGTAACGGTTGTATTTGGCCCTCCCTTGAGAAAAATTCCTGGCTCCGTCACTGAGTATCTTTATTTCGAACTTGCTAGCGCTCTAGTTTTATTGTTACTGATAGACTTAAATAAATTTTTTTGAATTTAATTACAAGAAGTTCAATAAAATTCACTCAAGGGTCCTCATAACAAATACGGGAACTGATGCTCTTTTTCTTATATCTTCACAAATTAGGTCAATTACCATGGCCGCGACCTCAGGACAACTTCCTGACTTGAAGATGTTAACACTGCTTGGCTTTGGGGCTGTGCCACTCAGAGGAGCAAATTGCACTATAAATGACTTACTTGACCGTGATATTGATGCTAAGGTAACTTTCATTTTGATTCATTTCCTCGTTTAAAAAAAAAAAAGAAAAAAGGCTAAATTTTAGAAAATCCTCATTAACTTTGTATGATATCAAATAATCCCCCATAACTTTCAAAATATCAGAAAGCCACCTTCAGTTTAGGAGTTATCATAAAACCCTCTTTACTTTTAAGTTTTTTTCAGAAAACCCACAAATAGCGTGAACCTCAATTTTCATTGAAAAAAATATCCCCAACTTTCAGAAAACCCTCTTTAAGTTAGGACGATATCAGTGGGTAGTAATGATTCTTAATTTAATTGTTAATTGGTTATTGGTTGTATGATGTTTATATTGTACTACAGGTGGAGCGCACAAAATCCAGACCCCTTGCTTCTGGTGCATTGACGCCATTTCAGGGGATTGGCTTTCTTGGCTTTCAACTTCTACTGTGGCTAGGAATAATTTTTCACCTCAATAATTATAGGTAGCTAACAAATTTAATTTACCATTAGTTTTTTTTTACACCCATTTATTTGAAGGATCAATCTTCTGTTTCCAATCTTAAGTGATGCTTATAAAAGAATTTAGATTTATTGGGTAGCAATTAGTGGAATTAATGTGATTGTATTTTCAAGGATTTGGATCCTCAACACTATCAAAAAATACCAAAAAGTAGTGCAGATTACTCTTACCAGAACTGCTGATTTTTTTCTAGTGGGTGTGTTGATGTCAGATGCTTAACAGTGGGATTTAGGGTTGATTTTGAAGAGCTTAGGGTCCATTGATCCCCTTTGATGGCTGATCCCATGATAGGAAGAGAGTCCTGCACATATGCAACACGTTAGAGGACCGGAGTTGGGTTCTCCCGTGATTCCTCCGACGATCAAGTTAGTTATGATCTAAAGAGAAGAGAGGAACTGATATAGTTTTCATAACTAATCTACACTGAAAGACACCCAATAAACAAATCAATAATTATGATAAAAGTAATTGTCCTTTTATAACTTTTCAGTAATGGAAAGGATCCGAATTCAATCACATCTATTCACTGAATAAATTAATAACTATAATAGAAACAGCCATCTTTACATTTCCTTTTGATTGTGAAGAGATTTTAAATGCGTATTTTCAATCCTGAGGAGTTAACTGCTTTTATATTTTTTTAATGAAGCCGCATCCTTGGGGTGTCATCATTGCTTCTTGTTTTTACCTATCCTCTAATGAAGAGGGTGACATATTGGGTAAGGGTTATTTATGTTATTATTAATTAATTAATTAATTAATTATTATTGGCAAGTGAAAGTGATATTCTTTTGTTGGTTGATACTACTAAAACAGCCTCAAGTATACTTAGGTGTACTTATTAACTGGGGAGTTCTGTTGGGATGGGCTGCAGTTAAAGGAAGTCTTGATCCTTCAATTATCCTCCCATTGTATACTGCTGCTGTCTTTTGGACAGTAGTATACGACACAATATATGCACATCAGGTGGCTTTGATTCCTCCAACAGTTTTTCTTTTTGTCAATATCTTCACTTCTTACTTTATTTATGTAATTTATATGAATTTAACATTCAGGATAAAGAAGATGACATTAAGTTAGGTGTAAAATCTACTGCATTGAGATTTGGAAGTTCGACAAAGAAGTGGACTAGCGTGTTCGGGATTGCATGTATTGGAAGCCTTGCAATCTGTGGATTGACTGCTCAACTTGGTATATATGTGCTTATATAACCTTTTGCAATTTTTTTTTCTTTCAAATTAGTATGTTAAAGGACCAACCCTGCCACGGCATTAAAAGTCTAAAGTTACGATAATGGTTGAGGGTTATAGTTTTATAGTCTAATGTGTGCTCACAGGTTAATAGCTCTTTCATGACCTGAAATTTGGACTCATGGATTAATATCTTTTTTTCAATCCTTTTTAGAAATTTATATCCAGCAAGATTCAAAAATGTGGTTGCTCTGGTACCAGAGTTTTATATTTTCGATAAGTCTAAATGGTGACCATGTTTTATATGACAGCATGGCCATACTATCCATTTCTAATGGCTGCAGCTGCTCAACTAGGATGGCAGATTTGGACCGTTGACTTGTCTAAACCAGCGGACTGCAATAGAAAGTGGGTAACGATGCTCTTATGAAACTTCAAATCCATGCATCTTTTCATTTGCAGGGTATTTCTTAGCATATTCAGCCATTCAAATTATTTGATGGTGTGAGAGTAGGAAAACTTCGGAATTATAACACAGAAATGCAAGAAAAACTTATTTTATGTAAAAAAAAAGGAATATTTTTGAACTTTGTATTTAACTATCCTATTAGACTTAAACCATGTTCTATGTAGCACATTTCGAACAAACATTGAGATGATCTATCAAGAGCTTTTTTTTTTGGTTGATATGAGAATCGAACCTAAAATTTTGGAAGCCATATATATTGAAACCTCCCAACCATCTGCGTCACCTATCAAGAGCTTATTTTTCCCCTCCTAGGGGCTGTTTGTTTCCATGAATATTGCATCATTGCACTAGAAAAATAGGACCCACAAGTTAAACATCATGGATTTTTAACAAATACCTTGTTTGCTTGTTATTTTTTACACATAGATTTGGGGTTGCCACATAGGATAAATAGATCAAATAAAATTCCCTAAAATTGTGTTGATTTCAACCGGATTTGTGAATTTAGTCACATATGCTCAATAAAATTCATGTACAACCAAATAAAATTTGATTGGATTTTATTCCTCATGCAAATCATCTTTAATATCCATTACAAACAAACATGATTTTAATTGTCTAATCATTTTCGCTATCTTTTCTTGCTAGATTCGTTTCCAACAAGTGGTTCGGAGCTTTTGTGTTTAGTGGGATTTTATTTGGTCGGATTCTTGCATCCTGAAGGTAATTAATCTACATTTAGCCATATGAGGGCTGTGTTATCTAACATAAATCTGGAAATATGAAATTTGTAGTTTCTTAGGAATTAGGTGTTACGAAGTTGATTGATGCCTGGTAGCTGTCATAGTTACCTGTGAGAATATTCCTATACCTAACTACCCTCCATTTGGGAGTTTCAAATTTCTTGGCAGCTTGATTATATCATTTTCTTTTCCTATGAGTTTCGTGGATTTAGGTTTCTGATAAAGATGAATTTTCTTTCTTTCCTTTTTTTCTTTTTTTTTCAGGTGCAAATACTGAGTAGGAAGGAGGAAAATAAATATTGTTATAATACCATTTCCATAATTTGTTGCTCTTCAGCCTTGTACTACCATATTTGTTCCAAACTTGTATTATTACTTTGAGTATGGTTTTCCCAACTTGTATTATTATTTACTACTTTAAGACTATGGCTATATTATTATTCTGATGTATCAAATTAACTTGCTTTTGTATTACTAATTAATATCTTGTCTAATTCGCTGTGCACTCTGTGATAATGGTTAACTAATACAAGTGTTAGGTAGATAGAAAGATAGATAAGATTTTCCTTCTCTTGCAATTGAG